>OY282496.1:11734915-12334915 GCA_958295605.1 Ajuga chamaepitys
ATATATTAAGATTATTAATAAAATTATCAAATAAAATTAGATGTAAATTTTTTTTTTTTTTTGAAGTCCAAGCCCCTCTATAAATCCGTCTCTTCCCATAAGCCGAATTACACGAATCTAACTAGTATACAATAAACCTACTCATGAACTCACTCACTCATTAGAAAGAAAAAAGAAAGAAGCCAAAACGACATGCATGTTAGAAAGGAAAGACAATAAACATAAACGGCAAATATCTAAATAAAATCGTATTATAGATATCATTCTGTAAGATAAAAATTATTTTGATCACCAAAATTATGTCACTTTTAATACTGTCTCCGTTTCATAAAGAATGTCATTTTAGCTATTTTTGAAGAAATTAAGGATTGATATTTAATTGGTATGTTTTGTGAAATAAGGAAATAATCAACTAAATTAAGTAGGTTACTTAAGATAATATTGGAAGAATTGTAGTTTTTTTGGAAAATGACATTTATTGTGAAATTTTTCAAAGTATCTAAAATGACATTCTTTATAAAACGGAGGGAGTATAAAATTATGTTACTTTGAGAATTAATATTTATCCAAAAATAACTATTATAAAAATCATATCTATACCATAAAAGTAACATTTTGTAACCTAAGAAAAATAATGGTTTAGTGGAGTTAGTAATTGGGCAAATTTAATTAAGTACGACACTGTTCATCGCATAATTAAAAATATAAGCGCTTTTTTTTTTTTAATTTACAGAATTAAGTGAACTAAGTTCACAAATTCTGACAATACACTGTTTGATGTCGCCCCTGCTAGGGGCGGCTTCTGTTTTTTTTTTTTTTTTTATTGTGGAAAACGCCTCTCGCAGAGGCGATATACGGTGTACCGTATATGTATCCATCACCAATACTAAAAGTCGCCCCTTGCAGGGGCGACAATCATTAATTCTTTTTTTCTTTTTCTCCAATTAATTTGTTATTGCTTCATTGTGTATATATATATATATATATATATATATATATATATATATATATATATATATATTTATTCATTGGACTAGGATGTAGTGACATGTACCATGTTCGATGGAGCACATCCACGGATGGGACATTCAAAAATGTATTTTAGTTTAAGGGTATAGTAGGGTAGGATGTGTATTGGAAATTATAAAAGGTGTATTGAAAATTGTAAAAGGTGTGTTGGAAATTGTAAAATGTGAGGTAGGTAATAGGGTGCGGATGTGGAGGGATGGGCCATCCAGTGTAAAATGAAATACGTTGAGGATGTCACATGCCACATCCGGATGGGGACATCCTAATCCAATTATCCCCTTAGATTGTTTATTTAAAGAACTTTCGTTTGTTATTTTTCTTTAATTTGGGTCGTATTCATTGTTTTTTTCTGTTCTTTAATTTGAGTGGAATTCATCATTTTTTTTTATTATTTAAGATTAAGAACCGAGTATAGTCGATTTTTTAATCCTGTTACGCCAAAAATAAAATATTTAGATTAATAAAAAATACTTAAAATATGAAGTTCTTTTTATCTAATTATTACAAATAAGTTGAAAAAATAAAATGTCCCGTCCGTGGATGTGCTCCATCGAACGTGGTACATGCCACTATATCCCAGTCCAATTATCCCCTAAGATAAAAAAAAAAAAAAAAAATATATATATATATATATATATATATATATATATATATATATATATATATATATATGCAAAGAAGCAATAACAAATTAATTGAAGAAAAAGAAAAAAAAATAATTAATGATTGTCGCCCCTGCAAGGGGCGACTTTTAGTATTGGCGATGGATACATATACGGTACACCGGCGTTTTCCACAATAAAAGGAAAAAAAAAAAAAAAATTAAACAGAAGTCGCCCCTAGCAGGGGCGACATCAAACAGGTGGCACAGACTAGTTCACTTAATTATGTAAATTAAAAAAAAAAAAAAAGTGCTTATATTTTTAATTATGCGATGAACAGTGCCGTACTTAATTAAATTTGCCTAGTAATTGGAAAAGTCTTCTGATTAGGTAAATCCACGTGGATGACCATGCTTTAGTTTAGTTTATATGCGTATGGCCAAGTCATATGTAAAATAAATGTAAACATTTTATCTAAATTATTTTCTAATCTTTCCTCCATTTAATTTCATTTAACGTTTTAGAGTGAAAATGATTCAATTTATAAAATTAAATGGATTGACAATTTTATTGAGATAATTCCACATCTCCCCATTAATCCCACTAATTATTCTCCTTAGTGAAATGTAACCGTTCAGGTGTTTTTTTTTTTTTTTTTTAAGGATAAATAACAATATTACAGCTTAGTCCAAAATGGCATCATTCAACACTACATGGGGTAGAGTATTCGAGATCATCCCGACATAATTTTCGTTCCTAAAAATGGAGAAAGCAGATTGAGCAAGACAATGGACAAGTAAGTTCGTCGATCGCTTGGCCCAGGAAAAAGAAACTGAGTTAAAAGAATTACAAATAGATAAAATATCAGCAACTAGAGACCCAAAGCAAGATAAATCTCTCTACTTCCTCATTAACGCCCAAAACAGCTCCACCGAGTTGGTTTCTATCTCAACATGCAGTAATTTCATATTCGCTGCTAATTCCAAAATATCCAATTTTTGATATTATTGTAAATAAATTGAAGCTTTTCTTCTATCTTTAAACTAAAATTTGATTAAATATTAAACACCTGAACTGCTTAAATTAAAAATAGATAGTAATTATGAATACAATTATTTTTTGTCAAATATAAAAACAGAAATATTTAATACAATTTTTAGCTCATGACTGAAAAAAGACTTTTAATTATTTTCTAACATACCTAAAAATTAGAAAAATCAACTCACCCCGGAAAAGACTTAAATATCTTATTTATTTGACCAACAGAATTGGGTGTGGTTAGTTTGAAGATTGGGAGGGGTTCAAGTTCAATACTTGAATAGTAAAATATTATTGGATAATTTAAAATAGTACTGTACTAATTCATTCTTTATTTATATGCAACGAGACAGAGATAGAGATGTCTCTACGATTCTACATCGAGGGCCTGTTTGTTTATGGATTGACACAGCCGTTCAGGATTTAGCACAGTCCACATGTGTTTGGTTCTAGGTTGTGCACAATATATTGTGCCCAACTCTAAAATCCCCCAATAAATTATTTTAAACACCAAACAACAAAACATCAAACATCAATCCACTAACTACCTCTTACACACATCATCAATCAAACTCAATTCTCAATACAACTTTAATCAATTACCAATCATTTACTAACTACCTCTAACACACATTGTCAATCAAGCCCAATTCTCAATACAACTTTAATCAATAACCAATCATTCACTAACTACCTCTTTCACATATCAAATCACCTTTACCACCTTTTATATTATAATTATCCCACAATCCAATCTCCAACCAACATAAACAAACACTCACTTATTTACCCCAACCTCATATTTCACTTTATTCCCCACAGCCTACAGTACTCCAACTACTCACAGTCATAAACAAACAGAGCCCGAGATTTGGTAGTCAACAAGTTTGAATTCAGAACAGATATGATGAATACGACCTTGGGTCATTTTTTAGATGTTCTTTTATATTTGTATATAAAAGAATTAAGATGTACGAAAAATAAATAAATAAGTTCTTAATTAGATTATATAAATATGGTAGGTTAGATAATCAAAATTTCTTTAGTAATAATTATAGGGATACTATTGAAAAAATTATATATAAAAAAAAAGCTAAAAAAAAGCTATTTATAAACGAAACACAAAAGATAAAATATATATATAAAACAGAAGTAGTATTTAAAATATAAGGCACATATATAAAACATTGGCCGCGTTTGCTTATGACTGTAAGTGGCTGAAGTGCTGTAGGTTGTGGGGAATAAAGTGAAATTAGTAGGTTGGGTTGGAGAATGATTATAATATAAAAAGTGATAAAGTTGATTTGACGTGTGTAAGAATTAGTTAATGATTGATTGATTATTGGTTAAAGTGTGTATAGAGAATTGTGTTTGATTGGTGACGTTTGTAAGAGTTAGTTAGATAATGAATGAAAGAGTGATGTTTTTGTTGGAAATTGGCTTTTGAAGATCTTTGAGCAATTTCAACTTCGAGTAGATGAATTTAGTGTATTTATGTTCTCAAATCCAATTTCAGATGAATGAGAAATTAATGTCTAAAGATTGCAACTTAAACATGGAAAGTTGGAAGAGTTCAAATAGAAATGTGGGAACTTGTCTCACATAGGAAAGAAGAAGTAATTGGATGTTCCTTATTAAGAGGAGCACTTGATCAGGAGTTATCAAGTGTGCTCTCTTATGGTGGACCCTGGTAGGATTTTAGACTTTGGCTAAATGGACCATCGGAGCCCGGACGCGCATGTCGCATTAAGCTGCTTTAGAGGCGCACGTACGCGTCGTCGCGAGGAGCTTGAGAAGCCTTTAAGTTTTGGCCGAATGGTCCGAACAGGTGGCTCGTAGGTTTGTGACGGTTTGGATCGGGTGCGGTGACATGGCACACCAGCAAGGCGGAACAGGTGTGCGCCGAGTCGGGTCAGACCGACCCTCCAGCGACGAACGTGGATCGGGTGGGTACGAGCCCGGACCCGTGAACCAATGTTATCCGTCGCCCGATGGGACGTGAGTCAGTCTGCAAGTGCAATCGCCCAGAGAACTGGTAGGTCCAGGTCCGATCGGTTTCGAGCCTAGCCGAACTGGTGCCACTAAGGGTCAAAAGGTGCCTTTCCAAAATGGCACCACAATTCTTTAGAAACTATAAATTGATCCCAGAATCTGCATTCCATTTCACTCCAGCAATTCAATCTGCATATTCATTCTAGTTCTCTATCCTTCCTAATTTCCTAAATAAGAAAGTCTTGAGTATTAAGTAGTACACCAAAAGCTTTGGTTTTGTTGTGATGCGATCCCAAGGCTAAAAGTCGTTGTATCTTGGGGACGATTGACGAAGACCGAGAGCACTAGAATTCGGGGATATATTGTTTTACGAATAGCGAGTCCAATTCGTGCCTCGACTTTACAAACAGTTTTATCGAGTCTATCTTTCAAGTACACCACACAAAAATCCTTCAGTTTTGTTGCTTGATTGGTGATGTGGGGGGCCAACCCTAGTTGCGAGCAATATATTGCTCTCAACCAGGGAACAAATGCAACTCAGGTTGGACCCAATCCACAACGGATTGGCCCGACCTTTAACTAACACGTCCATTATCAATATATTGCAACTAAATATGTGTCATATATTGTTATAACTGTAATTGAAGATATAACACCATGTATAGTAGAACATACCCTTTGCTAGATCTAAAAGTGCAATATCTCCGGTAACATATAGGTAGCAAAATTCTAATTTTTCACGCATTGTACGACATTCGATCTCAGTTTTCAAATGAGTCTTCCTACTGGTCTTCTTCGATTTCTAATGAATTTGGTGGCTATGAAGGTAAATGGCTTTACGAATTTCTTACTTATTGTGCATATAGTCACGGAGCAAGTGAATCCTTTAAATTGTTACGTAGTTGTTGATAACACGTTACTTATGCATGTATTTAGGTCGATATAGGATCATATTTTATATCATTTACGTGCATATTTGACCGGCATTTATTTATATTAATAATATTTGGGTCGTTTGATGTGTTTGACTTGTTTTGAACTTAATTAGGTATTTTTATTCCATTTGGATGAAGTTCGAAGAGGAAACAAGTCAAATAGGGTTAAAACGGATGAAAAGGGAGTTAAAGGAGTCAAAGGGCCAACACGGCCACGTCAAATATGGACACGACCGTGTCAAAAGTGGCCTAGAACATGTAAAAACGCACTGCCAACCAACACGGCCGCGTCAATAAACAACACGGCTGCATCAGAATGTGTCCCGAAAGTGAAGTTTTCTGTCAGCTTGACACACCTCTAGTATTTTGGCCATATCTTAAGATTTACAACTTCTATTGAGGTGCAATTGGTGGCGTTAGAAAGCTGATTCAAAGGGCTACAACCTTTCCTGAAATAGACAAATCCCAAAAACGACCGGAAGACCCTAAAAAATGGCTTGGAAGTCAGACCTAAAAATCTGCCCGGGAAAAGCGGACGCGGCCGCTTCGCAAGGCCAACACGGCCGTGTCAGAAAGGATTTTCTGCGAGAATTTCCTAATTTTAATAGGATTTTGATCCTATCTTCCCCAAGATTCGTCCCCAACTCTATAAAAAGGACCCCAAGCTCTAGGAATGAAAAAGAAGAACATCAATTACATTATTCTACCTAGAAGAAATCTTGGAGGACAAAGAAGACGAAGATCATCGAGACGAAGTCATCCGGGTTTAATTATTATTTTCTAGTTTAATTCTTTACAATGTTTTTATTAGAATTTTGTATTGGATTATTACTAGGCATGAGTAGCTAAGCTATTCGTGTCCTAGGGTTAGAAAGTAGGGATTTTTATGACAATGGTTTGATTATGATTTAATCTATTTATTCCTTTCTTTATGTGTTTATCTCTATGTTTTGTGCTTATAACTGAATTCAGCTTGATCGCCTAGATTTAGTAATTTAGTTTAACAATTCCGCTTCGAGAGGAGGGAATCGTTATCAGACTTAGAACATAGAGCGCAGTTGTCTATGACTGTGTAGGCCGTGGCTTAGGATCGTTTGGGAGTTATTAGGTTTAATTGACTCGAGAGGGTAATTAGCTTAATTAATCAACGATTTAATCGCTTCGAGAGAAGGACTGGATTATTGTTGTGCCGCCTAATAAACATTAGAATTGGTAAATTTATAGGTTAATAATATTTAACATTGAATTAATATCCTGAAATCGAAGCCCTAGGATACATTTTCTCATTGATTGTTAGTTCTCTTTGTTTGTCAGTTATTAGTTAGATTCCTTAATTCTTGTTAAAATCAACCTTTGCAACTTAGTATCTAGTTGGGACATTCCTAGATTATTAAGGTATCAAACTACCTAAAACTATTCCTCGTGGGATCGACCTTGACAATAGTACTACACCTACATCCGTACACTTGCGGAACACTAGGTTAGAAACCGACGTGTTAGTTGTTGTGGATGAGATTTAGAGGCTTATATATGTGTCATTTTTAAATAATTTCTCATACGTCTAAAATGTATTGGTGTTGTACATTGTTTGACGCATTTTTGTTTCTCACTTTTTTTTTTCTTCTGAGAATCTATCTCCTTGAGGGACCAGATATTTCTAGTTTTGGTTGAGAATTTTGTACGTCGATTTTTGAGTATTAAGGTTCTCTTATTTATAATAAAAATATAAAAAATTAGACACCTCAATAAGAACATCCAACTAATTTATGTACGGCAACAAAATAAGAAACTAAGGCCTTCTCCAATGGCCTTCCTAAAAAAGCAGGTATTTGTTTGTCACATCAACGCCACCTCAAAAGCAAAAAATACATATACCTCAAAACAAAACTCCTCCCCAACAATATATCCAAAAAGCAGGTATATGTGGGGGGGCCCACTTCAATATTCCATTTTATCACTTTTATTTATTAATCTACCAACTATATTAATTATTTAATTTCCGGATAAATAATAAATAATTAAATATTTTGATTATTTTAATTTTTTATATTTTATTAATATTTTGAATAAAAAAACGAAGAATATATTATTAATTTTTTTCATCATTTAAAACGTAAAAATAAAAAATAAAAGCATACACGGTACACCAAAATAAAAACTCGAAAGCAACAGTAAATTTCGAACGAAAAAATCTAAATCAAAAGAAAAAAGAACAAAACATCTAAACCAAAAGAAAAAAGAACAAAAAAAAAACCTGAACCAAAAGAAACAAAACAAAAAAAAAAAAAGAAAAAAAAATAATAAACTGGGGAGGGGGGGAGGGGGAGAGGACAGCCCAGCAGGCGTGGGGCCCGCCAGGCGCGCTGGCTACCCCTCTTCTTTTCCCAGCGTCTGCAGCCCACTCTCCCCCGTCCCCCACTCTTCCCCACCCAAAATACCTAGGTAGTAACTTTGCTACCTTCTGAAATACCCAACCCCCCAAACTTCCTCCCCATTGACAAAATACCCCACTATGATTATTTTCACCCATGCCATGTCAACAAAAACCTCTCCCTTGGGGAGGGCCTAAGAAGTACAACAATGGCGAAAGTGAGGCTGTACGGAGCTTGGTTCATTCCGCTTGTGAAGAGAGTGGAAATGGCTTTGCAAATGAAAGGCGTTGAATACGAATACATAAAACAGGGAAAAATTTATTTTTAATCCTGTATATTAGGGTTTGTGCAGAAAAAGTCTTGTATGTTTCGAAATTTCAATTTTATTCCACTATGTTCCAAAAAATGTCCAATTCAAGGACATAGATGCTGGCAGCCAGTAATTGTGTCGCATTTGACCAATAAATTTGGGGTTTTGGTCAAATAGTTAATGTGACAGTTGTGAATTCAGGTGTACATGCAATTAATTAAATAAACTCAAAACGACGAGTTATTTCTCTCCAGGAAGTCTAACGCTAATGTGTATTTAAATTTTGCATTTTTTAATTGGTGCGTTGATTTAATTACTTGGTATGTATGCATGGATTCAGAATTGTCACGAATTTTTTTGATCTGAAATCCCCAATTTATTGAATCACGTGCGCATATTCCGGCACAAAAATGTGCTTGTTCTGGTTCACAATGGCAACGCCATTGTTGAGTCCATGCTTATTCTGGAATACATTGACGAAGTGTTTGAAGGCCCGTCCATCATGCCCAAAGATCCTTACGAAAGAGCCTGGGCCCGGTTCTAAGCCCGCTTCATAGATGGAAAGGTCCAATATTTTCCCTTTCTTTCTATGGGCCCGTCCGAAAATTTTCTACCAATGAAATTTTGGGCTAGCGTAATCTGAGTAGAGGTGATAATTTGGACGGATCGAACCAACATCATATATTGGGTTGGACCGACCCGCAATTCCATTAGGTCAAAACATATCACCTTATCCCTTAAAGGGGTGTTTGAGAATTCAATACCACCATTAAAATCACTTTTCTGAAGTACTTTTGGTTTGAAGGGGTGTTTGCATCAAGTTTGAGCATTAAAATTACATTTTAAAAGTTATTAAAAGCTGAATTTCATAATCCACCAGACCGAAATTTGGATGATTTTGAATTTAAAAAACACTACAAAATTTTAATTTTACTACAAAATCAATTTAAATCATTTTCCTAAAGCACCATTATTTGCAAACAACTTCTTGATATACTAAGATTTTCGAGCTGACCATGGTTTGTCGGTCTTTTAGCCTATCATTGGGCTCGAATGGGCCTACATTCCTATGACCCAACTACTCTAAAATGTCAGGCAAGTTGGGCAGGCACATCAAGCCAGACCATTTTTGCTAGCTCTAGTGACATTATTGATACAATGTAGACCTAATGGGCCAGGTTGGGCCCCCGAATTGCCACATTTCGTAATCGTTTGAGTTAGAGGTGGTAAAATAGATCCGATCCAATAGCCCAATCGTCAAACATTTTAGACGGATTAAACTATTGTAATTTAAGTCAAATGTATCATTGAATCCAACATATCAAATAATGGAGCTTAACAGTTTTAGTATATTATAGAAGGATAGAATGAACTGAGTTCACTAATTTTCGATCCGATCAAATATTGGGCCAACCCGACCCTAGATATGACTTTGGTCCAACAAACTGGTTGGGCAGGGGGTTCGAATCGCCACCTGTAATCGGTTTTATCTTGTGGAGGTCAAGAGTTTGATCTCTGCTCCCTTGAATTTCCAAAGTCAATAAATATGTATTTACATATACAATCCTACTCCCTTGTTCACTCCGAGCAATTATTGATGTGCCACCAAGTAATTGATATCCCCTAAAAAAAAAGTACCTTTGTTTATTCAAAATATAAGGATAAGATCATTGCTTATCAGTGATACATTAGATTGTGTCTGCGCAACTTGTCCGCTCTGATAAGAGGAGTATTTATATATATATATATATATATATATATATATATATATATATATGAATGATAAAAAAATTAATGTTGGATTCGATATGGAACTTACGTGTTTTGCCACATCATTCTTTCTTAAATTTAGTTAAATTCAAGTTTTATGTTCAATTTACAGTTTCTAACATTCACGATGAGGTGAAAATGAATACTTCCTTCGTTGCTTTTTATTCGTCCCATATTATTCATCAATAATAGGTTTCAAAATACATCCCAAAACACATCTACAACTTTTTAACCACTCCTTTAATTAGAGAAACTCATTGATTTTATCCAATTCACAATTCTTTACTTATTAATTATGGTTATTTACGGAAAAAAAAGAAGGTAAACTAACATCAATAGTGACAATGAGACAATTAAAAAGGAATGACGATTTGAATAAAATGGAACGATTAAAAAGAGACAGAGAGAGTATAATTTATTAGGTTGCATAGAGAACGCAAACTTGGATTCCTCATCACAAAGGGTACCAAATCAATGGTGAACTTTGAAATTTTGAGTAAGAATGGAAAAATGTAGAATGAATATATATATATATATATATATATATATATATATATATATATTTTATAAAATTTGCAGTGTAGAGGTGCAATGTGGAAAGCATGGTGGAGCAAAAGAGAGGAGAGAGAAAAAGCAAGGAAAGAAGCTTTGGGAGCTCTGAAACATGTCATAGACGAAATGAAGAGGTGACAAAATTGGACTGATCGATACTATTGCGAATTTCATGCCTCATTGGACATAAACTCTTGGAGAATTGGTGGGCCTTCAATTCTTCACAGAAGACAAGTTCACAAATATGTGTAAATGGGTCGATGAGTACTGTAACAATAGCCTTGTGAAAAAAAATCTATCTGATAAGGATAGATTAGTCATTTTATTTAAGATGGCGCTTGAAAACGGGCCGTCTTTATAATTAGGCCCAAATGAATTTTAATTGATTCATATAGGTTTTGAAATTTTGAATATAGATAGTGGAATTAATTTGGTTATTAGGCTTTCTTGTAGAATGTAACTTGACAAATAATGAATAAAAGTTTTTGATATTTAGCTTAAATCTTGACAAAAAGTCCTCCTGCAATGTCGGATGGGGATTCTTTTTGCAGGATGTGGTTCTTTTTATTTCAGTTTGAGTAAGAGTGGCATGATAATAATATAATAAAAATTAAGTATTAGAAAATAAATATTTTTTTTATTATCAACGTATCTTTTGTCTCCTAACTTCATAAGAAATTAACTAAAAAGTATGTCATTTTCATCAAAACGATATCGTTTTTTGCATTGCACCGTGTTAGATCGGGCTGGCAGAGGTCTGGATCCACCATCTGCGAGTTAAAATGATTTTTTTTTCTCATAATCTTTCGCTTATACCTTTTTTTAATTTTTTTTTTTTTTTGTAAAAAATGTTAAGTTTTCAATTTAGTTCACTAATTATTAAAATTGCTTGATTTTGGTCTTATTTCCACATCCGGTGATCCAATCAGCCAACACAGGGCACATGTCCGTCATCGCCGGTGCCACATAATTTGAAATCCAACGGAATTGTGTGTCACGTGATAGGCACGTGCCCTTTTTGCCGATTTAATCACCGACGGAAAAAATTGGACCAATAGCAAGCAATTATAACAAGTTCTGGGGACTAAGGGGGTATTTTTTTTTACTTAAACGTTTGAAGAAGTGACTAAAATAGAGATTGTGGTAAAATTGCTTAAAATCAAAAGTAGATTGTGATTGAGAATAAAATTAATTTTGGTCAAATATAAAAGTTGGAGTGTTTAATACTTAACCAACTTTTAGCTTATGAGTTGAGAGAACTTCTATTTTAACCAAAATATCGAAAAGAATATTCTACTTTTAGACTAAAATTACTTTTATTAAAGCTGAATTCGTTTTTTCAAAACAACTCACAAGCTAAAAAGCACTTGAAAAAAATAATTGCATACCCCTTAATTAAGATCAATAACGAGCAAATTTTCGATATGTATGAAATCAAGTTAAAATCTCAGATATTTTGTAGATAAAACATGTATGAGTAGAAAGTTACAACACCAAAAATAATTTTAGTCCACCAATCCACCATCTCCCATGCTTTATATGGGTCCTTATTCCATTTGTGCCTAATACGGGCTTCAAGTTTCAAGGGCCGCTTTTAAGCTAGCGACAATTCTATCCTTATCGGGTAGATTTTCCTTAACTAAACTGTCATTAACGAGTACGTCGGCCCATTTACACAAATTAGGAAACTTATCTTGGCCCATTAATTGGAGGCCCACTAATTCTGCAAGAATTCGGACCCAGTAAGCAATGAAAGTGGCAAAAATATCAATAAACCCAATTTTGTCACCCCAAAGAATATTTTGCCTTCAATTCATTCTCTAGAAACGACAACACTTCTGTTGCTTCTTCCTTGGCCTTCTCTTTCTCCTCTCCTTTGACCCAACAAGCTTTCCACATTCCCATACACTGCAACTAATAACAGAGGGGGCAGATTCTTGTTCGATTTCGGGTCAATTTAAACTTTTTATTAAAAAATATAATTATTAATTTTAGGTCATTTCGGATCAAAACGGGTTAACCGATTCATATTAGAGTAATTTCAGAATTTTCTCAGTAAATTCAAATCGACTTTGTTGGTCCATCATGTCGAATTAGGCGTGCAATTATACCGTGCCCCCAAGTGTAAACCCGATACACAAGACTTCTACAAGGTGTTTGACAAAGCTTATAAGTTACTCAAAACAACTTATAACATGTTTAGGAGCATATGAACTATTAAAGTATTTGGCAAAATGAAATGTTAAACAACTTATAAGATTTAAAATAATTCTTTTAAAGCTTATACGCTCCAATATATACATACACACACACATATATATATATATATATATATATATATATATATATATATATATATATATATATAAAAGTACATGAAGTTCATCGTTTTTTTTTAAGATCTTATAAAGACACACTCAAATTACATATACCACACACTCATACTACACAAATACCAAACAATCTACGGACTAATCAAAATGCATCTTCGACGGTGGATTTTAAATCCGTCGCCTAAATCCCTTATCCCTTATATACTAAAAGAGAAACCACTTTGACAAGTGTCATTCTCTTAGAATTTTGGGACAAGTGTCAGTTTCTTAGAATTTTTGAGAACAAAAACTATTTTTAATATTGAAATATTGAAATTTTTTATTTTTTTATTATTTAAATATTCAAAGTTTTTAATTCAGATTTTGTCATGAATTACATATTCTACCTTGATTTGTTACGATTTTTAGTTATAATTTTTTGAATGATTTACTAATTCAACTTTTATATCTAATATCTCACATTTTTATAAGATAAATAAATATATCAAAAGTTAATGGTTAAAGATTGATATCATTGCATGCGTGATATATATAAATTATAAAACTTATATTCAGAGATAAATTTATTTACGATATCTATAATTTAGGTATATATATATGTGTATATATATATATAAACTATAAAAACCGTAAATATTTAAGGAATCTATATTTATCACTACATTTAATTTCCTTTAATTACAACTTATTTTATATTATTATGTATAATATATATAGATGTATTAAAAAACCTATTATGTTAGACGCAATATAAAATACTTTCTATATAAATTCTTTACATCTGTCAAATATTTGATTCCCTTAATGATTGTTTAAAAAAAAAAAATCAGTGATTCTTAATTGTCAAAGTACAAAACTTAAAATATTGTCTACATGATTTATGAAATTTACTGAATTTATCGTTCATATGATATAGTGCGTGAATATCCACTATTTAAGATGCACTGCATACCTTTATAGGAACAAGTTCTTTAGAGTACATGTTTATTCTCAAATGAGTTTTTATCCGTTCCAATTTCTATTGCCAGTCAATATTCTTTAAAACTTTGTACTGATAATGATTGAAATTAATTAGAATTCCTACTTTTTCAATAGTACTTTTTGCGTGAGTAATCTCTCACAGTCAGAACTTTAATCTCTTTTATTGCATTATTTTCGTGTGAGTAATTAATTTTACTGTACAAAATTTCGTTGTACCGTGACTTCCATTGAGACTTCTCTTCTTTTTGCTTCATTATTATTTTTTCGTTAATGTTTGACTCAATTCACCTCAAATATGTTTATGACAAAAAAAACAACCGGTAAACTTATTTAACATTTGTCTTATTTCGATAGCGAAAGTGATTCCGGTTGTTCGTATAACTCATCTTATCTTTAAAATAACATTTCTTGATTTTGACCTCCCATGATTTTTTTGTATAGATGACAATTGTACTATCAAAACTATTAGAAGAATGTAAAAAAATATCATTCCATGATAAATAAAATATGTAATTAGTAAACTTGGTCACTTAAGTCTAACTACATTTGTTTATTATAAAAAACATTATTAAAAAAATTATATAATGAAATTCTTAAAAAAAAATCTTGAATGAACTTTTTCAAATTAATGAGCATAAATGGATGGATTTTTAACATTATCATTATGAATAATGCAGTGCCGGCTGAGGTCTTGCCTAAAAGAAAAATATATGAAAGCGGCTCAAGATTATTAATCATTTATATATAATTTCGAATTATATAACTATGATTGACAAATATATTAAATTCGTTTCGACTTATGTTTACTTGATTTTTAGATGATGCTCGAGACTTTACAATAATATGAACTAATGAAGTTTTTTTATTTCTTAGAGAGATTTTTTATACAACAATTATCGTATATTTCGTATATAATTAATTGTAAATATTACAAATTTGCTAATTCACTTATTTCTACTATCACAAGTAGCTGAAAATATAAGGCTTTAAAGAAACTTAAAGTTATTTGTTAAACAACTCAAATATGTCATAATGAATATATCAACATCAATGTGCAAAGATCCTCGATCTTTAAAAATTCACATATCCTTTATTCTTTATGTACTAAAAGACAAACAAAATGAACATCTGTCATGCTGATAATCATTGTAATATCTCATAATTGTAAGATTAAAATAATTTTTGAATCATTTACACAAAAAAATCATAATTTATGTTGATAATTGTTTCATTTTTAAATATTTTCTCCCTTTTAGAAACATAAATATATTCATAAATTAAAAGTATTTCAAAAAATAAAACAAAAATTAAATAGATCCGCAAATATATTTACTAGTACTATACTAGTATACAGTTAAATCTCTGAATTCAATTACAAGTATATAAACTCTATCAACAAAACAATTTATTAATTTATAAATAGCTATTGGAACATCCTATATAACATTAGAACTTTTAAGAAATTTAAAATAAGTTTAGTGAACACCATCATTAGTGATTAAGAGCATCTCCAATGCTTGCACAAAATTGCTGCTGATTCACACAATTAACAAAAGTTAATTATAAATATTTGGTGTAAATAGAAATACATCTCCAATCATTTAACACAAAATTATTGCACGAAAAGAAATATTCCTAAAATATACTTTTATTATTATTATTATTATTATTATTATTATTATTATTATTATTATTATTATTATTATTATTATTATTATATCGTCTGTATTTTGTTAGTATTCATATTATAATTAATTGAAATATATTTAATTTAGTCTATTTAAGATATATGAAATCTAATTAAATATAATATGAATTTATATTTTATTATAAATTAGCTGAAAAAGGACGATGAATTAATCTCAAAATATGTATTTCACTAGAAGTAAATGCAAAATTAGAACATCAACATATGTTTATGTATTATTTAAAGTTGTACTTTGTAAGAACATGAAGGGAGTTATCAGCTGGTCAGAGATAGAGTTAGAAGGATTCCAAAGCCTTCAACCAAGTATAATGAGGATTATCTAATGGCCTATGCTTTTGTAACTGCTGAAGAAGTTGACAATAGTGAACCCAAAACATATTCAGAGGCTATGACCAGCTCAGAGAGAGATCAATGGCTAGTTGCTATGCAAGAAGAAATAGAATCTTTGGAAAAGAACAGAACATGGGATCTGGTAACAATAATCTATGCAAACATAATGTAAAAACACACAAGAATTACGTGGTTCGATCCGGAGATCTACGTCCACGGGCAGAAAACGGCAATCGCCGGAGTGTTTCTTTTACTAGAATGTTGAGTTTACACGGAGTAATTTAGAATACGGAATTCGAACCCTTAATCAGAGTTCTTTCCTCCTATTTATACTATCAAATCAAAACCCTAATTGACCCTGCTGGGCCTACGCGTGTTGGGCCGGTCGGTGGGCTCAGGCATTAACCCGACCCGAGCTGATCCCGTTATCCCTATCAGATGCCCCCCCCCCCCCAGCCGGAGCGAGGTAGGAGCTTCGGTAGTCACCGGGGTGGAAGAAGGACCGGGGTCGCTGGCGGGCCGAAGTGTTTACGGAGGACCGAGTTTAGCCGCGTCGCTGGGACTCTGCGGAGTCGTTAGCGGACGCAGTGCCGAGCTAGGCCGAGGTGCACGGGGCATGTAGTGAGACACCGAACTTCTCAAAAGCGAAGAACGCGACGTGACAACGTGGCCGAGGTGGAGGGTACACCGGGGTGATTATTCTGGCCAAAACGGAGAGGACACCGGAGTGTAGTAGTTTAACCGAGGTGGAGGGTACACCGGGGTGATTCGGTTGTAACCGGGGTGGAGCTGAGGTGTCTCTCCGGGGGAAGATGCCATCCAGTGCGAGACCCATCGTTGGGCCAAGGAGCGGGAAGTGGCGGCGGAGACCGGTGTGTAGGAGGCTTTCTACACAGCTTTAACACATCTGCCGGAGTGGCCGAAGTTCGTGACATTCGAGGGCCCGCGGAGGGGAGAGAGCCGGAGCTCAAGGCCGAGGAATAACAGAATCCCGTAGGACCCGGAGGAGGTCCGGGAATAGATCTCAACGCCGGAGCGCCGAACACTGGCTCGGAGGCCGTAGATAATTGTAAAGAAAAATCTCCCCGGACGGATCGGGTTAATAGGTGTTCGGGAACACTATATGGACGGTGCCAATTAAAATCTCCCCGGACGGATCAGGGGAGAGATTTAATTGTCCGGAGACGGAGGTTTAATTGTCCGGAGACGAGACGGGAATCTCCCCGGACGGATCGGAGGAGAGATTTGCTTGTCCGAAGACGGAGGTTTAATTGTCCGGAGACGAAGGTTTAATTGTTCGGAGGCGAGGGTTTAATTGTCCGGAGACGAGACGCGAATCTCCCCGGACGGATCGGGGGAGAGATTTAATTGTCCGGAGACGAAGGTTTAATTGTCCGAGGCGCGAATCTCCCCGGACGGATCGGGGGAGAGATTTAATTGTCCGGAGACGGAGGTTTAATTGTCCGGAGACGAGACGCGAATCTCCCCGGACGGATCGGGGGAGAGACTTAATTGTCCGGAGACGGAGGTTTAATTGTCCGGAGACGAGACGCGAATCTCCCCGGACGGGTCGGGGGAGAGATTTAATTGTCCGAAGACGGAGGTTTAATTGTTCGGAGACAAAACGTGAATCTGCCCGGACGGATCGGGGGAGAGAGTGATATGAGTCCGGAGACAAAACGTGAATCTCCCCGGACGGATCGGGGGAGAGAGTGATATGAGTCCGGAGACAAAACGTGAATCTCCCCGGACGGATCGGGGGAGAGATTGATATGAGTCCGGAGACAAAACGTGAATCTCCCCGGACGGATCAGGGGAGAGATTGATATGAGTTCGGAGACAAAACGCGAATCTCCCCCGATCCGATTTAATTGTCCGGAGACGGAGGTTTAATTGTCCGGAGACGAGACGCGAATCTCCCCGGACGGGACGGGGGAGAAATTTAATTGTCCGGAGACGAGACGTGAATCTCCCCGGACGGATCGGGGGAGAGATTGTGCAATCTTTTTTCCAAAAAGTAGGGAGTTTTTGGATAGTAGCTCGTCCAGGCCATCGACCTGGTGGGGCTTGAAGCCCATTCAAATCCAGCAAAGACTCATCCGCGAATGAGTCCTCTGATCCAAGAGTGATTGACTCTTCCGAATGGTTAGGGTGGGTCCCATTATCCGGCTTGGCAGCCTCTGGTGAGTTATTGCTTTTGTTTTTCTGCGCCATAAGTTAGTGGGGTACAAACAAGCAAAAATGCAACAAGAGCAGGTGGATATAGTGCACTAACAGAACAACAGAAATTGCACACAAGCCTCCAAAAAATTCAGCGGTAGCAGTGCACAAAATTGACCAATTAATTGGCACACTCCTTCGAAATACAGGTAGTAAAATTGCAGCAAAATTCAGCAAGTATGGCTCACTGGCCAGCAATAACAGCAGCAGATTCCGGCAAGAATGGCACACAGGCTAGCAATGAGATAAACTGAAATGCTACAAGACAAGCTAGATTCGGTGGACCAGCAAAATAGCAAAATAATGACACACAAAAGGTGGCACACTGCTTCGAAAATCAAGAAGTGAAAAAGCAGCTTCAGGATAGCTGGAATTCACTCTCAGGGCAGTAAATTCAGAGCAAATAGTAGCACGAATAGGATCGTAAATCGGCACACAGGCCTTCAACATGTGGCAGTGAAATCTCAGCAAAATAGGGAGCAATTTCAGTAGTAATATTTCAGCAAAATCAGCAACGTAAGGATTCGATCTCCAATCAGTAAGTTCAGAGAATTCAATTCAATCCAAAGACTCAAATTAAAATTTTAAGAAACTGCTGAAACGGGACACAAAATCAACTTGCACTAATTTAACAGCAGCAAAGCAGCAGGCCTCGACAGTGGCCAGCAGTAAACTGATCTAAGAACTGACAGCAAAAGGGACTCAATTCAGCAATAGAACAGTCCTGTGATTTCAAAACAGAGGCACACAGGCCTTTAATCCCAGCAGTAGTGAAATGGCACACAGGCCTACTTCAGTCAATCAAAATCAGAGAACCGAAGTCGAAAATCGAACACACTTCGTCTCAAACGAACAGAAACGATTGCCACAGTAGAGGTCGATTCCGAAATCGTAAATAGAAATACCTGGAATGTGGATTTGTTTGAGTGAAGAACGAATTTGAAACTGCAAACAAATCTCAGAAATTCTTCGAGGTAACCCAAATCACCCCTGAACTTCTTCAGACCGGAGCTGGATTATAGATTTTTGAACATAGCAAACAGGAGTTGAAACTCTGAGTAGCAATGGCTGCTACGAAATTGCCTTCGGCAACGCGACGCACAGAATCGCGACAGGGAGAAGCCTCCAATGGCTGTCGCGCTTCGAGGACCCAGTTTCAGTGGGCTTACTCGCAGGGTCGACTCAGTGACAATGGTTACTCAGATTTCACCAAAATCGCGTTGTACAGTCGGAAATCGAAGGAAACCCCAAGGTCGCGACAGAGATTTGTAAAGAAGAAGCTCCGAGCTCGGAGGTAACCTTCAATGGCGGAAATCGAAATTTGTTGAGCAAGGACTCATTTTGTCAATCCAGCCGCCATCAGCGTATCGTAATCATTATAGCGCACAATTTGGTTGGTTAGTGGAGTGAGGATTAGAGGGGAAAGGAGGCGGTAAGGTGCGCTATTCTGTCCAGGAGTAACAGAAGGCAGCATTGGAGCTTCTGCGTAACCAGTACAACCCAAGGAGTATGGATCAATTCTATAGTTAAGTAAGTCCGGTTCGGTTGGTACGAGATGAATGAACCTGTCCATGATGACCCGGCCATATTTAATTGGTGAACCATTTCGGTTCAGGTCGAGAGAATTGGCTCGGAGGGGATGGCCCGATTGACTAAAAACAAACCGGTTTGGTCTGGTCAAGGAGGTGAACCAGTTTTGTGGGATCACAGTGGAACCCTAGAGCCCCTGAGCGCCGCAATTCCTAACTCGGGCGACTCGGGGCTTGACTCGGTGATGCCCCTGCTGATCTGTGAAAGGCGCAGGGCTTTAGCCGGAGTGCCTTGGACGGGGCTTGTCGGAGCAAAAAAGATATCGGGGGTGCAGCGAATGGCAATTAGAGCAATGGAGGGCCAAATTGTAGAGGATTAAGGCGTCGAAATGGCTCGGGATGCAGTTGCACCAAAGCTTCTGTACCTTGAAGCTCCTTTAATGGCGAAAGCCTTAAAGGTCTTCAATGGCGGGTTTGTAGATCAGCAACGCAGAGGAGATCGACGGGCTATGCCCGACAAGGTGGATGAAGGTTGAGGGACGAATCCCTCTAGAAATTCAGCTGGAGAAGTCTCTAGAAGCTTCGAGCAGTCCCAATGGTGGAAACGTACATCTCTCCCGCATCGGGGACGATTCCGTGCTCAAAACCACGAATCTCTTGCTCTGGAGTTCAAAACTGTTTGTCGGGGGAGATCACCCATTTTGGGGGCGTCTCTAGAGAGCGCACAATTTGGTTGGTTCCCACGTTCCCACAGACGGCGCCATTTGATAAAGCGCAATCCGGTAACGAAGCACTATAACAATAATCTATGCAAACATAATGTAAAAACACACAAGAATTACGTGGTTCGATCCGGAGATCTACGTCCACGGGCAGAAAACGGCAATCGCCGGAGTGTTTCTTTTACTAGAATGTTGAGTTTACACGGAGTAATTTAGAATACGGAATTCGAACCCTTAATCAGAGTTCTTTCCTCCTATTTATACTATCAAATCAAAACCCTAATTGACCCTGCTGGGCCTACGCGTGTTGGGCCGGTCGGTGGGCTCAGGCATTAACTCGACCCGAGCTGATCCCGTTATCCCTATCAACTAGTATACAGTTAAATCTCTGAATTCAATTACAAGTATATAAACTCTATCAACAAAACAATTTATTAATTTATAAATAGCTATTGGAACATCCTATATAACATTAGAACTTTTAAGAAATTTAAAATAAGTTTAGTGAACACCATCATTAGTGATTAAGAGCATCTCCAATGCTTGCACAAAATTGCTGCTGATTCACACAATTAACAAAAGTTAATTATAAATATTTGGTGTAAATAGAAATACATCTCCAATCATTTAACACAAAATTATTGCACGAAAAGAAATATTCCTAAAATATACTTTTATTATTATTATTATTATTATTATTATTATTATTATTATTATTATTATTATTATTATTATTATTATTATTATTATTATTATTATTATTATTATTATTTTTATTATTATTATTATTATTATTATTATTATTACTACTATTATTATTACTATTATTATTATTATTATTATTATTATTATTATTATTATTATTTTATTATTATTATTATTATTATTATTATTATTATTATTATTATTATATCGTCTGTATTTTGTTAGTATTCATATTATAATTAATTGAAATATATTTAATTTAGTCTATTTAAGATATATGAAATCTAATTAAATATAATATGAATTTATATTTTATTATAAATTAGCTGAAAAAGGACGATGAATTAATCTCAAAATATGTATTTCACTAGAAGTAAATGCAAAATTAGAACATCAACATATGTTTATGTATTATTTAAAGTTGTACTTTGTAAGAACATGAAGGGAGTTATCAGCTGGTCAGAGATAGAGTTAGAAGGATTCCAAAGCCTTCAACCAAGTATAATGAGGATTATCTAATGGCCTATGCTTTTGTAACTGCTGAAGAAGTTGACAATAGTGAACCCAAAACATATTCAGAGGCTATGACCAGCTCAGAGAGAGATCAATGGCTAGTTGCTATGCAAGAAGAAATAGAATCTTTGGAAAAGAACAGAACATGGGATCTGGTAAGAAAACCTACACATCAGAAACTTGTCAGCTGCAAGTGGATATACAAAAAGAAGGTGGAGGTTTCAGAGATAGAAAGTGTTCTTTTACTCTAATTTTATTCTATTTGATTAGTTGGGTGTAAAAAATTATATATACTAACAGAAAAATAAATTTATTATAAAACACTTTACTTATAAATATTTTTATCAAAAGAACCTCTAGAAATTAATTGATACATCTTTATTTCAAATATAACAATAGAATTATAACAATAAAATAATCTATAAATAAACAAAATAGAAAAAAAAAATTGTTCTTTTGTGAACAGGAGGGTAACAACATTGCTACCCCACTGTTCACAATTGGCAAATTGCTGCATGATTAAGGCTCCCCTTGAAGAGGAGCCAGCACAACAAATTGTTTTTCAGCACCAAATTGATGCCCCCTTGGAGAAGCTCTAACAGAGTAATCTTTCCAATCCAAGTCACTAACTTTATTTTGTACCCAATAATTTGAAATATAATTTTCGGTCTTTGGGTCTTTCTTAAGGGTATGTTTGTTTGTGGATTAACTGATACGGATAAGAGTGAAACGATCTAATTTAATTAATAATTATTTAATCGTCTAATATATTTTGGTCACATTTTTAAGAATAATTTGACAAATCTTATAAATTGTATCACGTTCTATTCTCAAACCCCGATAGGAGTATAAAATCGTAAATAATATTAAACCAGTTAAAATCGATCATAACTAGTTAAAACTGCTAAAATCGGATAAAACCAGACTGATTGAATTAAAAAATCATTTCCTACTTTAAAATTTTAATATTTCCAATCAAATCACCGGCTAAATCAATTGGACCGACTGAACCATGAACCGACAATCGGTTCCACAAACACTACATACATGGAGGAAAAATTGAAGAAAGAAGAAATAGTTGACCTTTTCATCGATGAACTTGGCCCAGAATCGGGCCCGGGCCCTCTCAGACGAATTTTCAGGCAAAATATTTTGGCCTTTCCACACCTCATCGAGCAATGGCGTTCCCATTATGAATCAGAACAGGCACTCTTTTGTGGACTGGATTGGACTTTACAAGAAGATCTGACTTGTTTTTTAGATCTTCTTCGATTAATTAATAGTCAACGCCTTTGATTTTCAGAGCCATTTCTACTGTCCGCACGAAGGGGCTGAACCAAACTCCGAGCAGCTTCACTTCCGCCATTGTTGTAGTAGGAAAGAAATTGAGTGAGTCTTGTTTGGACGTTGGAGTTAGTTGAGGGTATTTAAGGTGTTTGTCGTTTTTTAACACCAGCTTTTGGTTACTAGGTGCGGTGACCTTGAGTGCCATGGGTTATGTCAACGTGTGCTTCTTTCATTTTTTTTTAATTTTTTTTCAGTTTTCTTTCGCAAAACAAGATGTTTCATTCTTTTTTTTTTTTTTACTTTATGGTTAACGAGTTTATGAGTTTATTGGTTTCATGTTCAAATTTACCGCATATGATTTAATTTTTTGTTATTAGGTTATAGTGTTATTTCACGATTCATGAATTTACGCATGGATTCACGGTTCATGAGTCACGTTTTATGTTTTAGATGTTCTATAAAAAATCAAGAAAGGAATAGGTTGTTTTGTGGAAGGAAAAAAAAAAGAATGAAAAGATGAGAATTGTAACGCAATTATTTGTAGCGCTCAAGATCAGTACTCATATTAGATGTTTAACAATTGAAACTTCTGTCTAGGACAGAGATGGAACCAAGTGGGGCGGGTGAGGGTGCCCCCTCCCCCTCCCTCATTTTTTTCTTTTTTAAAAAAAATAAAAACAGAGAGTATACATATATACATATATATAAAGTGTAATATCAAAAGAAATTTGAATTTCGCCCCCTTCCCGTCAAAGAAAAAAAAAATCCGAAATTAGTTTAGAATATTTTTTTTCTCTTTTGTAATATTCTGTATATTTTCTTAGGACTTCTTGTTTCATTTAACGTTACTGTTTCTTCCAATCTAAACCACCATAAATATTGCACTTGATATCCGTCAGTAATTAGCCAAACATCTTTAATTTAATTATATTTGTTTATTTATATATTGTTACAAAATTTTTTTATCAAAACAATAGTTGATAAAATACAAATTATATTTATAAAAATAACTTAAGAAATCTATACTTGATAATCAAATAATATTCGACATAAATTAAACGATATCCTAAATAATATTCTTAATTGAAATACAAACAATAAAACAACCTATAACAACAATGTGCAAATTCTAAGGTTTACATTTAGAAGCCAAACGAGCTTTTTTTCTTCAATATATTGGATATCAAGTACTCCTCCAAAGATTTCTTCAACTCATCAAATTCCAATATATTGCAAAACTTTGTGAACTTTCATACCTGTAAAAGATTACCAATCTTATCATTTAAGTTTTTCAGTATAATGAATAAACATATATATATTTACTTTATAAACAGGTAAAAAAACACAGAGAAAGTATGATCTTCTACCATCTAATATACATAAATGTAACGAATTTAGAGAAAATCATCAAATATTTTACTTTGAGTTTATATCAGAACAAATAAAATCTGAAAACTAATTAAGAGAGTTTAATATATTAAACTGACTCACAGGCCTAAAGTCCATTTTATGATGAGATTAAAGGGAAGAAAAGAAAAACCAAAGTACTGATAGTTTCCACAAAAGGAGTAATTGAACTCAGGTTGCTAGTATGATTATAATAACAGCCACCTTAAAGGTCTCATTTGCAGTTTTATCCATATGCAATGCTAGGAAATGTAGAAAGACTCCAATTCTTTCCACCTCCAAAAAAACGATATATAACTGAAGCATCAAAACAATTTGCAGCCAGTTTTAACATTTTACAGAAAAATATAATTAACTTAAGCATTGATAAAAATAATATAAATTGTCACTCCACCTTATTAGCCGTTCCAGATCTGTAGTGAAGTTAATGACCACCGTCAACAATTTGCCTGCAACATTTATTGCCCTTTTCCCTCTTCAGTTCACTCTGTCACGCACTACAATCGTTGTCCAACACCATTTCAGTCGCTAGCACAACTGGACTTCATCATCTTCACCGATAAAAAGATATGAAGATTTCGTAATAATTAACATAAGGAATACAGAAACAAACGTACTTACGGTAACGTAAAGAAATCAATGACAATAATGAAGGCGACAAAGAAAATATTTGTTGAAAATATTTAGAGATCATAACAAAGACGTCATCATCAAAGTCCAGCGAAGTGCCCGCACAACAATAACATAAATTGATGAGTTGAGTTTTGGGAGATCAGTTTTGCCTCAGACGCTTGTGCAACCTACAGAACCGATAGAAAGGAATTTGAACAATGAAGGAGAAAAATAATGGTAGTCGGACCGTCTGACTGAAAAAGTGGGACTACCTAAATGGAAAAACTGCTGAAGCGCCTTAGTAGTGAGCGAAACCCGTAAATTATATTCTAGAATTTCCGCATCTCAGATGGGAGTATCATATTTATACGATTCGGATCCTCGGTTATAATTGATGTTTCATCATCTATTACACTCAATTCACTACGTGACACATATCAATTTGTGATATCATACCATACACGTGGCGGTTAGTGAATGTGGTGAAACACAAGATGTAACACCAAAGTGTAACAGGGGATCTCATGGGCTGTAAATATCCCATGAGATCACCTGTTACACTTTGGTGTTACATCTTGTGTTTCACTCATTCACTAACCGACATGTGTATGGTATGATGTCACAAATTAATATGTGTCATCTAGTGAATTGAGTGTAATAGAGGACGAAACACCTACTGTAACAGGGAATCCGAATTGTACTTACAGAGATAAAACTGCAACTGTTCCCTTAAAATTCGGAACAATTATAACAAAGTCAATAAAATGGATGTGCAAGGAAAAAAAAAAAAACGCCGGTGTACACAATAATAAATAACATGAAAAAAAAAAAGTTGAGAACAATCCGCTGGAGATGACATCACAACCAATTATCCTTCTTTTATATTAAAGGAGAATTTTTCATGATTTTTAATTTGACACTCTGTTGAATATAAAATAAATCATATTAGAAAATGTAATTTACATTGGTATTACTTGAGTTGGACTTTAGTATTTATTGTGGACAAAATGTACATTTTATATTGTGACTGACTGCAAATCCTCCTCCTCCTTTACTATTAAAGGAGAATCGCAGACAAGTGTCGTCATTTGCTGTGTTTAAACCCCTTAAGAATAGCTTCTTATATGTCTGACGCGTGTCCTCTTTTACTAAGGAGCGGTTGTTTGGGTTTTTTCTATTACGCTCTCTCTTTCAGGAGCGGTTGTCACCTTCACCCACAGTGAATCCCCCTCCGGTGTCATCTCTATAATTTCTCCAGTTCCGTCGAGGTGTCCTTGCACGAAATGGCCCCCCATTCTGGTGCTAGGGCTCACTGCCCTCGCCAAATATCCACTCTTTCAATTCGCCCAAATAAGTTTTACTCAACGTCTTTGGCGAATATCGGAGAATTCGGATAAACCAACGTCGAAATCCTACACTGTAAAGTAAGTACCATCAATTGATATGTTGTCGCCTAGATTCACGCCTTCGACAACAATTTTTGCCTAGATTTTCATGGTGAAGTTGTTGTGTTGATCCAAGCCTAATTGCTCGATTGTTCCTTTTTCTTCAAATGTGCCTATAAAAAGGGATTTGATGCAGGTATGTTGAATTTGGGGTGACGGAATTTGGGGGTTTGATGAAGAAAAGTGGCGGTTGTTTTAAAGCAGAGTCAAGAGCCACCTTAGAATGGGTATGCACGGCAATGCGGTGGAAAAAACTTGCAATGGTGAAGGCAGTGAGTGATCCTGGCGGCGCTGCAAGATGCAGGTACAATGAATTTGTGTCTTCTGTATATGAATATTAGCCACATACAATACGAGGGGAAAGAAGGACAGGAATTGCCAGTTCAAAAAAATAATAAATCAAATTGAGCGTTAATGCACGTTCGGTACATAGATCCTGAGACGTTAAAGGAGTCTTCAGTATATCTGCTTATTCTGGTTTGAGTAGCATATAAGAGTATTATGAATGAGTAGTGGCTGTGAGAAGTAAACAATATGTTTGTGGAAGATGCAAAAAAAATTGTTCTCGGGTTGTAAGGGTTAGGGGAGTAGGGCGTTGGTGGCTGAATAAGAAAACGATAGCCACAATGTGAATTAATTATGGTAAAAAACCCTCTTCTTCTGATCTGTCATCTCCTTCTTGGTTCTCTGGTTGTATGAGTGAGGGGGAGTAGGGCGGTGGTGGTGACTTCATGGTGGAAATTAGTGGAGGACAACAATTGTTCTCCGTGGAGGCCGTTAATGAATCATCGGCCCCTTCACTTGGTTTTCATTCTCAGATTTGACCATTGATTGGACAAATCCTTCTGCCCACCCAATTAACTACAAGTTATGGCAATGTTCCACTGCAAATTTTCGGGAACCATGGAGGTAACTTTTGTTCCTCTCTATTTTTTCATATTCTTCATCTATAGATTTTTTTTTTTAATTTTTTCATTATTGCAAATGAAACCCAAGACAGTGGTATTGGAAGGCAGAAACATAGACACGAAGGCGGTGATATACTCTGTTGAGGGGACAACCGGCGTCGACGACATTACGGCGTGATCGGAGATCACAAGGATGAGGTGATATACTCTGTTGATGGGACAACTGGCGTCGACGACATTACGGCGAGATCACAACGATGAGGTCGCCGTCATCGGAAGCCCTAACACGTACGGCAGTGAGCCAGTGTGAGAACTCCAGAAGGGGCAGATCAAGTGCACTGATAACAGCGGATTACACGCCGCCGTGCGGTGCCCAATCTCATCGGGTTCATGATCAATGGTCCCCTTCCCTTTCTACAGGGTATTATCGTTTGATAAATACATACACATATGTGTATGTATTGATTTATCTTATTTGGAAAATGAGAGAATTATTGCAAAAAACTGGTTTTGTACTTTTATAATTAAACCAGCATTGAAATGAAAAAAAATAAAAAATGATTGATGACAGATAACTTGGTAACTCAGAAAGTGGACATTATTTTCTTGACGGTTTCTGCCTCAATGTAATTTGAAGGTTGATTCTATTGATTTATGTGGTGTTCATAGCAATTGTTTAAACATTTTTTTAGTGATTCACTGCCGATATTTGTCTATAGACTTTGGGCCTCGATGCCAAAGATGGTCAGCAGCTAGGGGGCAATTTCAAAATAGACCTTCATACCCAACCCTTATTCTGTAGCAGGATTAGAAATGTGTTTCTAACTAAGTTAAAGTTTAAAAATGCAAAGTGATACACAGATAGTGTAGTGGACATGGCAGCATTCCCTTACGCTAATTTGAGAGGCGAGCATCAATTTTTCTTGATGATGGGTCTATGAAGAAGAATAGATTAGTATCTGAAACATGTGCTTTTTCCTTCTATCTGCTGATTTTCTTCCTATTTTTTTGTTATTTGAATGCCAAAGAGGTTATTTATACATTTTACATTCTTCAAATAATTATTTCATATTTATAAATTTCCTTTTCATATTTTAATGATTCATCTTTCTCTGTTCAAGGAAGGGAGAATCCATGCTTCATGTAAATGCTGACTACAAAAGCATAGACAAGTATACACAGTCAAAGATTTTTTAATTGGTGAAATTGCATGAAGTACAAGACAAAAAAGACAAGTTTAGGCTGATGTTTTTCAGAAAGACAAAAAGAACTGAAATATTTGACTGACACATTTCCAAGTTTGTTGTTTAACACCATTTTTTTTTTATATCCCTTCATAAAAATTCTAACACAAAATTATTTTTACTTTATAGATATCATATCAGATGTTACTGTACAGACTCACAAAGGCAGGAGGACGAAACTCAGGCTTGATAACATGCAGTTTATTTATTCCTTAATGTGATATATTTTTTAATGCAAAAATTATAATCTACATGTTCTTTGCAGGCCGATAGACGAAAATGAACAGTGGAAAGTAAAGTAGCGGATACTAGAATATGGACAGAGAAATATACAGCTGGAGACGAGTTGAACATTATAGCTAACAGTAGAATAGTATAAAAGGTGTACTAAAATCGCATACTTCATAGGAAGTCGAAACGACATTACCATTTTCTACGATTTTCATTATCGGAGTGTAAATATATTTTAAATGTTTAATTTAAATGGGCTTTACCCAACATTATTTAATGTTGAAACAAAAATCATGGCCCATAACTGAAATATGTTGGGCTCGGCACAGTATTTGGAGCTCCAATTAATTATAAAATATGGGTATCTCTATTTTGATTTTTGGTTAAATTTTTCTTTTAGATATTGTTACTGATAGAATTGTAATAGTAATTTTTCTTTTTTCTTTTTTTTTTTTTATATATTTTGATCTCTTTATGGATGTATTTATTACTCATAATGAACTGTTTTTATTTTACTACATTCAGAATTTACATGTTCATAAAAATATATTATATGACCTATGTCAATATCATAAATTATTTACTAATTAGATTGTTAAAATATTTCTTATCCGTGCATCGCACGGGTGGACAACTAGTAAAATTAATAATCAAATATATATATACTTTTTTTTTAATTTACGTTTCTTTAAAATTTACAATATTAAATATTTTTTTGTTTGACCAATTGTGATGTATCTATATATATCTAAAAACAAAATGACTTTTTCCTCGAATTGGTAATAATCATTTTTTTCCGCCCATTTACACTTGCTAAACTGAGACTTTTTTTTCCGAAAATCTTTTTTTTTTTTTTTTGTTCTAATCGATTTTGGTGGGCCCAGTTGCCTACCATTTTTTCAGCACAGAAAGATATGCTTTTGTTTGGTAGAAAATATTTTTTTCACTCAAAGTATATCTTAGAGATTTGTAATCCCATATATTACGAAATATTTGTTACAAATATGAAGATCTTCCTACAAATAAGGGATTAGAACGGTTCTTTTCTAGATTTGCATGGAAAATAAATGATTTCATATGGGCAAGACACATAAACAGGCTGGTTTTTACAATACAGAATATTTGATTACAACATTTACTGAAAATACTCAACATAAAAGATTCTGAAATGATACAATTGCACGTAATTAGGGGTAAAAACAAACTTCAAACCCTATCTTTCAAAGCTTATAAATACTGGATCACTTTTTCCAGGATCGTATTATCGATTCTACGTTTAATTAAGACTCCTATTCTGCTACTGATCAAAATGGCTCCCATATTTGCGAAGATCTGCTTCTAAACAAGATTGAGCTTTTGAAGGTGCAAGTAGAATGGGCATATACGAAACCTGTTACTAGATATCCAAATCAAATTCAAAGCTTCGAGTGTATTTTCAGAGTAAACAAGACTGAGCTTTGAAGGTGCAAGTAGAATGGGCATATACGAGACCTGTTATCAGATATCCAAATCAAATTTAAAGCTTCGAGTGTATTTTCAGAGATGAGGAGGTAAGATAGTTCACATCAATCTGTATGCAATTTATGCAATTTATTTACTTTTTTAATTGCTGATTTATTATGTTTGTGATTTAAATATTATTTTTCTGTTTTCTAATCACCGAATATGATACTATCTATTGGTAAGGTTAAAAAAGAAGTCTTAAAATCAGTTATGTATTCAAAATGAATTCTGGTTCATATTATTCACATAAAAACTTAATTATGTTCACAAAAAATATTCTATTTTGCACATGCAGAAGGTACCGGAATAGTTAGATACCATTTTCTCAAGTGGGGACACATAATTAATGGAAGAGCTACATTGCTAAGGGGCAATAACGAATGGACGGTCGATTATTGTTTTGGTGATATATCTTTAATGACATATATAACACTAAAACAATAAGAAGATAGAGTAATTATCCATACTTTAAAGAAATATTTCAATGAAATATATTCACAACATATCCTATCAAATCTGGATATGTGAAATAGTATATATTGACAACTGTCACATTATATATACTGGAAATTTTAAGGAGACAGGAAACCAAGTCTGGTGGATGAACCATGACTGCTCGACCAGAGCGTGATTAACGGCCCACGTTCAGTTGTCTGGGCTATTGGTGCAGTAGAGGATCGTTCTTGGTTGGCCCCGGCTGACTAGGATGGTCGAGCAGTTGTCTGACAGACTCCTATTCTTATTTGTTTCACAGTATAGACCCTACATCCAGTATAAATTAACATTCGAATAGAGTAATTGAAGTTCTGACCCTATACATTAAACAACAGTCACATAATCCCTAAGCATTTAGACATATAAATTCATCAATGAACCACAAACAGCACGCCGAAATAAGGAATGGTATCAAACAAGCCATCATGATATGGTATGCTCATTGTTATTTGATATTCTACATTTTTAATATTCTCATGTTTAGGGCATGAGAATGTATAAAGTTTGTCATATTATGCATATTAGTCCATGTCTATTATAGTCTGAGTTATGTACTCATCTGATTGTTTGGCTGCAAACACTCTATTTGTTGAATAGCTCTCCATGATTTGCATCTTCTTCTATTTGACATTTGTGTACCTGCAGGTATTGACATGATTAAATTGTATAACACTTAAATACTACTCTGTGTTACTAGGGTCTTTAAAATTCTTTTTGTAAATCTTCGAATTTTGAAAAAATCAGATTTGTATTGAAGTTTCCATGTTTAGTCAAATACTACTTCCGAATGTGTTGATAAACAATAGTTGTTACACATGTGACAGAGATATTATATGCGATCTAAAAATATGAAAAACTCTTTATTTAGCCAATGTCAAGTAAGTGTGTGTGTGTGTATACATAGTCTCATAAACACTGTCATGTTTGGACCATGATAATTCATAAATTTATTCCTATTGTATAAACAAACATAAGCACATGATATACTTCATTTTGAAGGTGATGGACATGTGGAATATGGACATTTGGAATATGGATGAAAATCTGACAAAATGGTGATGGACATTTGGAATATGGATGAAAATCTGACAAAATGGTCTGCCAAATGACATTTTCAAATCAATTGGTATCCTGATGACAATGGTAGGTCCTTTCGTTTTTTATTTTATTTTGTTTTATTTTTTTTGTTTTGTAAAGTTTTCATGTTTATGCTATGCTTATGTATCAAATATGTCTTATATCTGTATAAAATATGGGACATTTTTTTTTAGTAAAAAGATTTTACTTATCTGATAACTTGCTTTAATGATTCTTCATTTTGGTGGGTTCTCTAAATGTTATACATGTTCAAAGTGAGATTGTTGTACCTGCAACATTATTTAGCAGATTTATTTCATTTAACAATAATTATGAAATGCATAATCAACTCATGGATATTTTCATCCTCAGACATAGACCTCTGATGACAATTGCCAAAATTAATCAGTTCAAGCTAAAAAAAATATACATTTATATGTCCACGTTCTAAAGAACTCAAACTAAAGGTTTAATATAAGACTATCACGAATAATTGGCAAGCAAATTATTACAAAGCAAAGTTCATAATACATGTTAAGTGTAAATATATGCATAGTGAAAACATTTTGTTAAAGTTCATATTAGTGCTTGTCTATAATATTCGATCATATTGTTGGGACTATTTTCTTTAAAAGATGACACTAAATTGCTACTTCATAATCTATTTTTCATAATACCAGAAACAATTCATAGTAAGTGGTGTTAATTGATAACTGTGTTTGCCAATCTGAAGAATGAGATGGTTTGCTCCAACTTAGTATTTAAATCGCCCTATCTTGTGCATTACAACTTTTGTCACTTGAATTTCAAATTGCATTTGGTAATAACATGTGATTAGATGTTTTACAACAACAACTATTGGAAACATAATACATAATCAACAAAGAAAGCAAGCTTCAACATTAGGATAACGCTTAGAGGATTCGTTACAATATGTCAAAAACATGCAAGAGATGGTATGGTTATGTTTTTTTCTTGCTTTGGCTATATTTCTAAAATTTTCTTGATTTGAATAATTGTTTAGGGTTTGTTGCTGTAATCAGTGTTCCTAACATTGTACTCTATAGAATTGATGTTTGAGCATGTTTTTGGCAACTAATTATTGCAAAATAATTTGGATAAATGACTAATATGTGTGTGTAATATAGTGTACCTAAACGTTGTTGGGGTTTTCCTTCATAGCAATTTCACCCATGTCTTGCAGCTGACTGTGTATATCAGCTTCATCCTCTTCCTTTGGTTTCGGGTTTTCTTTTTTAATTATGACTTCGTCTGTGCAAGATTAAAAAAATAACAGAAAAACAATCAATATTGAAAGCAACAATTCAAGAAATAATAACTAAAAGAGACACAACACAAACAGATTAGGCCATATTTTACAGATCTAAAGTTCATAACAGTTTTATGATCATCAAACAAAAACAATAGCAAGTGACACTGTATATATTCAGTAAATTTACAAGACACTCTCAAAATCTGGTTAAATGTTACAAGAAAATGACAAGAAATAAAAACTCGACTTCCAAAATCAACCTTGAAGTAATACTGCATAAAATATATTTAATGTTATATCATTTTCATGATCATCCAACAAACAATATAGCAAGTGAGACTGTTAAATCAAGTGGATGATAAAAAATGACAGTGCATGCTTTGGTTGATAACAGAAAGTTAGGGTTTCAGTAGAAAAATAACAAATGGACAACAAACTAGGACAAAAGCTTTACAGATCTAAAAGAAAAGAAAATCTTCTAGGGATACAATGTACAATAGAAATAATATAGAAACCGACCGGCAAATATCGCGTAAATGGCAAATAGAAACATAAAATTCAGTAAATCTTACTTATGATTTCTTAGTGATCAGTAAATCTTACTTAGAATTTCTTACTGATCCGATTAATATTTTCGCGATTTCAATAGTTTACTGAATGTTAACATCGAAGGCAAAAATCAAGATTTTTTTTTTTTTTTTTTTTTGTCGAAAAGTGAGAAATGAACACTGGAATCTCAGAAACCATATAGAAAAAATGTGAAAACAGTGAAATGCAACCAACAATTTAAAAATTAAGAAAAATAAAACGAACCTTTTAAAAATAGGTAGGTGTTACAGATCTGGAGAGAGTCCTCAGAAAATGAGTGATTTCAGATAAAAATTGGAAACCCCCTTCATCATTGGAAGTTCAATTCAACACCCCGTTTCAACCTCAGGGTAGATCCATAATCACTGCATACTTTGTTTGACTCAGAAATTAAAATTTTGTAGCAACGAGGCGAATCTGTAAAACAACTTCAAAGTTCCGAAAGATTGCATCATTTCAAAGAGGATACAGTGATTTGGTAATTGTTTGGATCTGGACGAGTTCAAACACAGAGAGTGACTGGATGAAGGGGTAAGGGTTTCTTCGATTACAAGGAGAGAGGAAAATGACGAGACAGAGATGAGTGTGGAGAGAGAGAAGGTATTATGGTTAAAGACGGTGCTGAAGAGACAGTAGATGGAGAGTGTTGGGCTAATGTAAGAAAGTTAATCAATAGATGGTTGGGTTTGGTATAAGTGGGCCAATTAATTTTGTGGGCCGAATTAACCACCATTTTTAAGTGGGCTGAATTTATATAATGTGCACCTGTTGGAATTTTATTTTGGGTGTTGAACCCAAAATAAGTAATGTGCTCAATATGAGTTTAAAATAATTGAACTTCATTTATTTTTTTAATTCGATCCTTATATTTTATTCCATATGTAACGTATATAAATTATAAAATTCAATGTCATTATCATATATATATATATATATATATATATATATATTTGTTTTATTTTATAGGCATTTAACATTGTCTTATTAGAAATGGGTCGGAAAAGTAAAATAGGCCCAATAATATATTTAAGGATTAATTACCAAAAAATCACGACATTTGGTCCCACTTTCAAGTGGATCATGATCTTTAAAATATAGCAATACAAATCACCAACTTTGAAGTTTTTTCAATTACAATATAGACTATATTTTTTGACATATGGTTGCGTTGCCACCACTATTTTTATATGCATCTTGACGAGACCATCATTTATCCTCCATCAATTTTTACAGTCTGTTGCTTCCATTGTAGTTAATTAGGAGTGAAATTGTGGCATAATAACTTCAATCACCGATTCTCTTCAATTATATCAATGAATTGCAAAGTAGTTATAGATGTAGAACGATCCCGTCACGACTTATCTAATGATAGTGGTGGTAACACAATTAGATGTCAAAAGATTCAGTCGATGTTGTAATTGAAAATAAAAATTATAATTGATGACTAATATTCCTAAGTTTTAAAGACCATATTGCAATTAAAAATTGAACCAAATATCGTAATTTTTTTTGGTAAACCACCAACCTTTGGATTAAAAAAACATGCACATATTTCAGGATCTATATATTTTTTAATAGCCCCAACATTGTCAAATGAAATAATTATTCTAGATTCAATTCAGTTTCCATAATCATTGAATACAAATTGGGAAAATGATTAACTTGAATTATTTATTGCATAAAAATAAATAAAACACGATTTTACAAATATTATGTTATTATATGTATATATATATATTGTATAAATTAGTATGTGAAATTACTTATTTTACTTATATGCGCTATTTACCTTAATTCTTTTCTGTACTGATATTTTTATTATTTTTTGTATAAATTTAGAAAGTCTACTCCATCAAAATCAAACATTATTGAATTTTCTTCTAAGTCTACCAAGCTTAGCACATTTGGTGGAGTCATGGATCTGAGAACTGTTAAGTATTACATGTTAATATAGACAAGTGATTGGTTTGTATTATCTTTATGTTTTTCGGACCATTGTAGCATATATTATGCTAATAAAGATAATTTTTTCATTCGATTATTAGATAATATATTTTACAGTTAATTTTAGAATGTAACCTGAATTATGAGGATTTTTTTCATTTCTTATCAAAACATTTTTTTTTCGATTGCAACCTATATAATGTGAATTTGTTACACGTTGCAACTCCGACCATATCTTCCGGCTATATAGGCCATGTGTCTCTCACATGACCCCCTTTTTTTCATTTTTTTAATCACATAATGTTAATTATACATTTCAGATTTTTTTTTTCGTTTTAATTTATTTAAACAATTTAAAATAATTTATTACAAATATAAAAATAATATAAAACTCTATATAATTTTATATGAAAAAATTGGAATTATAAATAATCAAGAAAATAAATATAAAATTCAAAAAGAATATTTAATTTTTTTAAGATTTAATTAATACTAAGAAAAGTTTAAAAAATATATTTTTTTAAAATTTCTGATTATTCTCTGTCAGGTTTTTTATAATGTTTCTAATTTCTTATAGACTTTATATCTCCTCATCTTCATCATTTCTCTCCATCATTTTCATCTATGACAAAATTATTGTAGGACATGTTTTTTTATATAAATGAAAATAAAAAAAAATCTATAATCTATAATGTAACATTAAATGATTAGAAAAATGAAAACAAGTCATATGAGGGACACATGGTCGATATAGCCGGAAAATATTGTCGGAGTCGAAAAGCGTAACAAATTCGCATTATACAGGTTGCAATCGAAAAAAAAAAATGTTTAAGTAAGTAATGGAAAAATTCCGCATGGTTCAAGTCGCATTCTAAAATCAACCCTATATTTTAGCCCACATCGTACTTATCCATAAAAAAAAATATTTCGTATTGCAATTAGACTACTACAAATGTTGTGTACAAGGAGGTGTTTCAGAATTTGTAGCCGTTTTGCATTTTTTGTTTATGTATGTTAGGTTTAAATATGTATTTAGAGTGATATATAGTTGATGCATATTCGTACTATACGAACATTTTCCGGATCATCGCAGTTTATATTCGGTAAGGTGATACTTTATTTTACCACTTAAATTGCACTTAACATCAATAAAACAAATCGTAATGCAACAATATTCAATAATATCATGTGAAAGATCTCCCCGTGCATCGCACGGGTACGATATTAGTTTTTATATAAACAAAAATGTGAGATCAATCAAGAAAAATATAAATTATGGACAAAATAAAAGAGATTGGCGTGTGTAACACACTGCTCTATATGTGGCAAAGTAGCTCTCGGCAGTTGTTCCGAAGATGGTTGAAATTGTAGTGTAAATTGGTTATTTATTTATTTAGGAAAACTTTTTTAATTTCTTAAGAACATAATATATTTTTTCTTTCCATTTCAAAATTTCTAAGATTAATCTTCTTTTCACGATCTTTAATCAGACACCATGTTGCATATATTAAAATTAAATATTATATTAGAAAAATGTAACTTTTAATATGTGATTATTTGTATGTAGACAAAGGTATTTATTATGACTGACATTTTGTATTTTTTTTTGTAATAAAATTAGTAAGACCTTAATAATCAAATATATATCAAGTGGTACTTAATTTTGACATAAACAACTTTTATTAGCTTAACCTTTACATGTTTTGATGTTTAAAATATCATTACAAAAATGATATTATTCAAGAAAAATATATATTCTAGAGAAAATAAGGTTATTAATTCACTTTACTTTCTGGTATCTAAATATTTTGGATTGTTTGAAATATTATGTTAAAAATAAATTAGTAAAAATATCACGAATTCATTTTACCTTAATATCGATTGAAAATGATAGTGAAATTAGTCAAGTGATTTTGATACTATTTATTTTGTTAATCTAATGGAACAATCTCATAGTTATAATTCTTAATAAGTGTTGTTTATTAGAACGTCTTAGATTAGATTCTTATTAGATCGACGAATTGTGTTCTTTCTTAAAAAAAAAAAATATTTCAAGCCCGGAGACCATATAATTATCTATTTAGCAATATGTATTATTGTTGATTATTTCAAACACACACTTTAAAATATAATTAAAATTTATTTTACTAGACAAATTCATTATTTTAATGATTATCCTTATTTTTCATGAAATTCTACAATATATTACAATGGATTTAAAAATTAAAAAAATATATGAAATAATAATTTAAAAGAACAAACAAATTTTTAAATTTTGCGTGAATTATGCGGACACTATTCGCAAAATATTCGTATATGTTTGATAAATATGCGAGTAATTATATGAGAAATAATAAATTTGGAGAAATATTTTGTAACTGTATCAACACAAAATAATCATATGCTCATAATATATTTATGACATGCTGTAATCCTAATACTTAATTACCGCAAGTGTACGGGTGTAGGTATATATAGTGAAAGTCAAAGTCGATCCACAGAGAATAAGGTTACGTAGTTCGATACTCTAATTATCTCGGATTATCCTATCTAGACACTGTAAATTGTGAACGATTGATTATTACTAAACTATATTGCATATAAACTATTAAACGAATTTATTAACAAAAAGGAATTTCCAATCAAAGAGAATGTATCATAGGGTGTCGATTTCAGGAATTACGTTAATGAATGATTAATCTCTAACTTATACACTTTTAAACCAATTTTAATATCTATTAGGAGACAATTAATTAACTTAACCATTCTCTCGAAGCGACTAAATCGTAGATTGGTTAGAACAATTACCCTCTCGAGTCAGTTAATCCTAACAACTCCTAAAAGGTCCTTAACCCTTGTCTACGCTGTCATAGACAACTATGCTATTCGTCGTACATCTAGTAACAACTCCCTTCTTTCGAAGTGGAATTGTTAAACGATTAGACTAAGCCTAATTGATCAGATTATGCTCAACCATAAAATAAGGACAAACTTATAGATAGATTACACAAACTGGAGTTTATAAATTAAAAGATAAAATCAAACATTGTTTTAAAACCCTACTCTCTAACCCTAAGACCCCTACTATTAAATCAAAACAATAATTCGAAGAACACATTGTCATAAATTTAAAAACTAGACAAGAAATAATTAAACTCGAGTAGTTGGCTCTTCGATCTTCGTCTCGTCTTGCTCGTCAATCCTTGCTCTCACGCCTTCTACTTCAAAGTACGAGATGCTATGATGTGTTCCCAAAAAACTCGAGCTTGAATGAATTTTTATAAGCTTCGGGATGAATCTTGGGGATTTAGGATTCAAATCCTACTTGGAATAGGAAATTCTTAAAAAACGGACTTCTGTCGCGACCGCGCACAACACTCCTCATGGTCGCGACAACTTGAACTCAAAACAGCCTTAAAAACACTTTTTTTTTTTCGCGGCCGCGATACATGTTTGTTGCGATCACGATGCTCAATCAGTGTCAAATTCACTTCTAGCCACTTTTTATCGCGACCGCGAGCCTTCTCTTGTCGCGCTCGATGGTTCTTCATCGGTTCACTCTCTAGACCGATTCGGACCGATTTAGACCGGGTTTTCCCTCAATTTGAATTGTTTCTTCGTCAGATAATTGTAAAATACGAATTTTAACCCTAAAACACTCAAAAAACCTTCAAGATTAGTTAATCACGTTAAATGGCCCAAATATGACAAATATACACAACTCTCGACCAAATATGCATGTAAATGTTATCAAATACGCTCCTAAATCGACCTAAATATATGCATAAGTAACGTGTATCAAAATTTCACAAATTTAAACTGTTGTTCGTCCCGAACAACAAAACAAAAGACACAAAGAATACAAGTGATTATGCATTTTCTTAGGGCGATTAGATGATGAATTCAATTTTAAACTAATTTTTCCCAAAAAGCTAGACAACATAATAAAATTGAGCATATGTGATAATGCAACAATCAATTACTTTTGAGACTTTGAACTTTCGGACTATTCAATCCTCACCGGGTAAGTGTTTCGCTCATCTCTCAAGTGTTTGGGTTAAAGCATATTTTCGCTTATGTTGAAGTATATGCACAAGCTACCATATGCATGTCAATCGTCTAAACTAGACCTCGTACTCGATATATGTGACCAAGGATAAAAATGTCTTTCTTTTTTGTTGCAATGTGAGCTTAAGGTAAGGTGTGATACATTTGGATAAAAGTGACTACTTTTGGACTGATCAAGTTACTCCTAACCCGATTACCCCTCAATATAATCACTCAATCTCACTCTTCAAATTTCAGCAAATCACCCTGCAAAGTGACTTCTTCACCTTCAAAAGTCCTTACAACTTAAGTGTCTTTCATTTGTTCGGGTACCACATCTTTGGGATTACCCAACTTTTCTATTTAAATCAATTCATTAAGCATTTTTTTTATTTCCTAGCCTCTCCTCAAGAATAATAGACAAACTTATATACAATGAACTCTTTCTTTTCTTTTTTCGATTTTTATTTTTATTTTTTTCTCAAACTAGGAGAGACTATTCTTCTCGACTTTTCACCTATCACTTTGTTCTTCCCTTCACCTTTTCGAATGTGCACTAATTTTCCATTTTTCTCCCGATATTTTTACCCAACTACCTTCCAATCCTCCCCCCTCTTACTTAATTAGTCATGTTAAGGTCAAAGGCTTAAATCGAAACGTTTTTGGCTTGTAATGTAGAGCTATGAAATAATAGACTATTAAGCTCAAATGGGCTAACTAGGGCTTATGTCTACCTCATGATTGTGGTTCAAGTGGCAATAAGTACTTTGCTTAATTTATGAAAATACATTTGTTAATGTTTCAAGAAAGTTATGAACATACACATATTCATCTGTGAGGATGATGATTAGACCATCATTGCATCACAAGTACCAAAAGGGCGAGAAACTGCCAAATTTTAAATGCCTAATGACATAATGATTAAAGTCACAAAAGCTCTGTATGTATCAAGAGCCATCAGAACATTGTTAAATAAAGATATTTATGTCAAAGAATATCACTTATAAACTAATTGTGAGAATGAAATTGAGCATATTATGATACATATAATGTATGTGGAAGGAAACACATTTTAGAGAAATTAATGAGTTAATCTAGTGGCATATATACCACTACTATTCTGATTGTTGGATCAAACGTTGTCACCAAAATGGACTTTGGAAAACAGAATAATATGTTACCCAAAATGGACTTTGGGACACAGACTTATATGTTTTCACCCACAATGAACATTGGGATACGGATTCATATGTTATTACCAACAGTGGACTTCGAGACACTGCCATATATAGGCTTTGATACAAAGGCTTTAGACCTTCAAGTCATGACATGTCGATCCATATTTAAGAAATTATATGAACATTCTTTCTATTGAGTGAAATACAAGAGGGATGAAAATCTGATACGATGAACAATATCAGCACTAATTTTATTGTAACACAATCAATTCTTTCTAAAGTACTAGAAGCACGACCAACATCTCACTCTGCCTCATAAACTATTTTAAGGCACATCACTCGTTATGTCAAGCCTATTATTTAATAAAAAGTAAGATCGAGGCCTTCATATGTAAATATATAAGCAAGACATTCGATTCTTACAAAGAACACAATATAATATATGTGGACCTATCAAACCGAAAAGCGGGCTATTAAAGTAACTATGGTTCAGGTAAATGTATTGACACACACTAACTGATTATCATATTATTGTCCACAATAAATGTTGCATTTGAAAAATCCTAGAAAATATTGTATAAGAGCTCACCACCCCCACTCTATAAGGTCTATAAGACTTGTTAACGCTAGAGAGTTTCCATCAAAAGGATTTGATGATCATTGCATATCTATCAGGATTAATGTAGAGCATCATTTTACTCATGTGCATACAAAAAAATGGTCTCACGTAGCCACCATCAAAAGGATATAGATGAGGGATTAGGCATTAGAAATGCGTACTAAAATACCTATCAGACATGAGGTTATGCAATATCCCTGCAACTTTACTTTATTCGTCTCAGATCCACCGCTATTCAACAATCTATGTGTACTAGTTGGTAACTAGATTTAGCCCTATATTTTTACATTTTTGCATATTTGGTTACGCAGTATATGTGCCTATTGTGCTTTCACATTGTACAAAAATGGGTTTTTAAAGACAATTAAGTATATGTGTTGGATATGGATATCCAATTATTACCCACTATTTAAAATATTTGACATACGAGATCTATTTACCGCTGGACTTGCAGATTGTCACTTTAGTGATACAGTATTCCCGTCGTTAGGGGGTGATAAGAAAAAGAATTTTTTAAGGGAACGACATGAAGTGTTTCCCATTATGTCTCATTAGGATCCTCAAACTTCATAATATAAAAGTGAATTAAGATAAATTATTGATCTTTGAAGTATAGAAGATTTGATTGTTGATGCATTTGTCAAAATCGCTTAATTGACAAGATCATGTATACCAGCTACAAATATACCTGTAAGGTTAAAAGTCCCATTTTAGAGGCACAAAACCGAAGATAAAGATGTTGTAACCACACTTAGTGGAGGTTTGGTTGAGGTTGTGGCTCCCAAAAGGAAATGGAGAATGCCACATGGTTCGATAAGCACCTGCCCAAGCAAGGTAACAGGCACAACTCGAAGCATTAATGAAAAGAATTTACTCTCATGAAATTATCTTTGATTAATTATGTCCATGAATCATTACAGGAGGACGCCCTGAAATTCAATATGATTTCCAGAGATAATGAGAGTGCATATAAGTTAATAAAAAGATCTTTCACGTACATTGATGATGTTTACCTTGTTGCTTAATAAATTATAGAAAGCACAATGATATTGAACCACACTCTACTTAAGATATAAAAAAAGAGCATCTTGGCCTATATGGAATCAATCCAGGTAGAACTTTATTCTATGATAAAACGACAGGTATTTGGCTTGGTAGTGCTAGCCTCACCAAGTGTAAAGCCTGTAAGACATAAAATATGTTTTGTCAGTAAGCGTACTAAGAAGAATAAAGTCCTGATACACGTTGTGCATGCATGCATTTAGGTCGATTTTAAGTGCGTATTTATAGCATTTGCATGTGTATATGGTTAATAATTGCTTATATTGTATATATTGGACCATTTGACATGTTTTGTGTAGATAATAGTTCAATATCATCAAGTGTTTATGGAATGTAGTAGAGTTTTTTTGAGGATTCCAGAACCGGGTTTGGAATGCAAGGAACGGGGTCAGAGAATCGGATTTTAACCAGTTCAGAAAAGAGGTTAGAATGGGAACCGGGTAACCGTTGCATGAAAAACCGTTGTAAAAAGCCCGTGGCAGCAGTTTTGAGTTCTTGAGTAAAAATTGGTTACAACTTCCTCAACTCCCTGATTCGAGCTCCGGCATTTATATACATTGTAAACACTTGTAGTTGCGAGCTAATTGACGTATCTTTCCCTCTGTAAACATTACTCAATCAAGAGAATTAGAATGCTAGGGTTTTCTGCTTAATTTAAGCTGTGAATTGGGGTTTCTGAATATTTCTTGTAATTGATTGATTAGTGGAGTGAATTGAGGTGTATAGAACCTCCGTGGATGTAGATCACATTGATCGAACCACGTAAAAGTCTTGTGTTCATCATTTTTTCTTTCCTGTTCTTGGTTCGGTTGCAAGTGGCCGATTTCTTGGTTGTTTTTCATTCAATATAGTTGTGTGTTGTTTGTGTGTGAGATTGAGTTGATCATAACAAGTGGCGCCATCTTTGGGAAGCATTCTCACGCAACCAGAAGATAAAGATGTCAGGAATGAAGATGGATTTGGACAAATTCTCAGGGAGGAATGACTTCTACCTTTGGAAGATCAAGATGAAGGCTATTCTGGTTCAAAATGGGCTGGTAGGTGCTCTTAAGCCTGAAAGTGAATGGATAGAGACAGAGAAGCCTAAATATGCAGAAATGGACCAAAAGGCTTTGAGTTTAATCATCTTGTGCCTGGGAGATAAGCCATTGAGGGAAGTTTCAAGGTGCTCGACTGCAATAGAGGCCTGGACCAAATTGGAGGATCTATATCAGCCCAAGTCTGTATCAAATAAGCTTTTTCTCAAACAGAGGTTGCTGGCTTTCAAAATGGTGGAAGAAAAAGACATTTCTGATCAATTAGATGAGTTTTCAAAACTTCTTGATGAGCTGGAAGATCTTAGGGTAACTATGGAGGATGATGACAGACCTTTGATGGTGTTAAATGCTCTACTATGCTCCATGGAAGGGTTCAAAGATACTTTGATGTTTGGGAGGCAGGATAAACTAAGTTATGACTCAATAATTACTGCCTTGAAGACCAAATGCCAACATAATCAAGGAGACAAGAAGGTAACTCAATCTGGCGAAGGACTGAATGTCAAGTTCAAGAGGAATTACCAAAAGAAGAAGGGCCAAACCTCAAAGAATCCCAAAAGTGGCAACTCTGCTCCAAAGAAACCTGAAGAATGGATAGAAAATAGGAAATGTTTCAAGTGCAAACAAATAGGGCATCTAAAGAAAGATTGACCACAGAAGATGAAGAAGAAAGAAGGCCAGGGTGCAGAAGCTGCTACAGTTAAACATGGAGAAGACACACCAGAGGTCTTGAATGTTACTGAGTAAAAAATGGAGATGGAATGGGTACTGGATACAGGCTGCTCCTTCCATATGTGTCCTCATGAAGAATGGTTCCAAAACCTCAAGAAAGAAGATGGAGGGTGTGTACTGCTAGGAAATGACCAATCCTGCAGAGTTCAAGGCACTGGATCAGTGAGCATCAATATGTTACAAGGAAAATTCAAATGTAAGGTATGTGCCTGGACTTAAAAGAAATCTGATCTCCCTAGGATCTTTAATTGCTACTGGGTGTGAATTTAAGTCTGTTGATGGCCAATTGCACATAACCAAAGAGAATAAACTGGTAATCAAGGGAAGACAACACAATGGATTGTTCATTTTTATAGGAAAACCAGTGGTTGGGAATGTGGGAAATATTTAGGTTAAGGATGAACTAAACCTGTGGCATAAGAGGTTGGGACACACTGGGGAAAGAGGATTGAAAGAGCTATCCAGAAGAGGGATAATAGGAGAGGTTGAGAATCAGACACTTGACTTCTGTGATAAATGTGCATTAGGCAAATCACAGAAACTGCCTTATGCTAAAGGGATTCACATCACTCAAGAACCTCTAGATTATGTTCACTCTGACATCTGGGGACCATCCAGAACTGAAACTCATGGAGGAGGAAAGTATTTCATGTCTGTTATTGATGCTTTCAGTAGGAAAGTATGGGTGTTCATCTTAAGAAACAAGAGTGATGTCTTCACTAAATTCAAGACATGGTTGCTTCAAATGGAAACCTTGAAGAGGAAAGAAACTCAAGCTTTTAAGAACTGATAATGGCTTAGAGTATCTATCTACTGAGTTCACAACCTTCTGTAACGAAAGGGGAATTACCAGACACAGAACAGTCCCCATGAATCCACAACAAAATAGTGTGGTAGAAAGATTCAACAGAACTGTCCTTGAAAGAGTAAGGTGTATGTTAATTGATGCTGGTTTGCCTAAGGTGTTCTGGGGAGAAACAATAAACACAGCATGTTACCTAATAAACAGATCACCTACATCAACTCTAGGGTTCAAAACACCAGAAGAAGTATGGAATGGAAGAGTTCCAGATTACTCAGGATTAAAGGTGTTTGGATGTTTGGCATATGCTCACATGAGATCAGATAAACTTGATCCTATAGCATACAGGTGTGTGTTTCTGGGATATCCAGAGGGAATCAAGGGTTACAGGTTATGGTGCATGGAACCTGGGAATCAGAAACTGATAATCAGCAGAGATGTGAAGTTCAATGAATCAATTATGGGATATCATTTCTCTGGAAATCAAGGAAAACATGATGGAGACACTGAATCAGAAAGGGTATCAGTTCAGGTGGAGACTCAGGTCGATTATGGAACACATAGAGGTGAAAACTTGGCTGATCACTCTAGTGATAGTTCTTCAGAAGAAGGAGACATACCACCCAGAAATCCAAACCTAAGAGACTACAGCATTGCTAGAGATAGACCAAGGAGGCAAATACCGAGACCAGATTTTTATGGACAGGCTGGAAGTGTACATTATGCACTCAGTGTTGCTGAAGACATAGAAAATCATGAACCACAAAACTTCAAGGAAGCAGTCAGTGGTGATGAAAGTGAATACTGGATTGGTGCAATGATGGAGGAAATGGAATCTTTGGAAAGGAATGGCACCTGGAAACTAGTGGATAAACCAAAGGGGCAGAAGCTGGTAAGCTCCAAATGGATTTACAAGAAGAAAGTTGAAGCTGGAGACTCAGACAGGATAAGGTATAAGGCAAGGTTGGTAGCAAGGGGTTTTACTCAGAGGGAAGGTATCGATTTCAATGAAGTTTTCTCTCCTGTAGTAAAGCACTGTTCAATCAGACTACTTTTGTCAAAAGTAACACAAGAGGATATGGAGTTACAGCAGTTGGATGTAAAAACAACTTTCTTACATGGAGACTTAGTTGAGAACATGTATATGAAGCAGCCTGAGGGGTTTGTGATTCTAGGAAATGAAGAGAAAGTATGTTTTCTCAAGAAGTCATTATATGGATTGAAGCAAAGTCCAAGGCAGTGGAATAAGAATTTCAATGAGTTTATGTTAAAAGCTGGTTTTGTTAGAAGTTTGTATGATAGTTGTGTTTATTTTGATAAAAGTTCAAGTGTTGATCCTGTATACCTGTTGCTGTATGTGGATGACATGCTTATTGCAAGCAAGAGCTCACATAAAATACATTAGCTTAAGCAGAAGTTGAGTTCTGAATTTGACATGAAAGACTTAGGGAATGCCAAGAAGATTCTGGGAATGAGTATAATCAGAGACAGAGTTGCTGGAAGTTTGTGGTTGTCTCAGAAGCATTATCTTCATAAAGTGGTGGAGAGGTTTCAGATGCATGAGGTTACGACACTGAGTATTCCAGTAAGCCAACAACTCAGACTATCAAAGGAACAGAGTCCTAAGACAGCAGAGGAAGTAAGATACATGAGAAATGTCCTTATGCTAGTGGGGTTGGAAGTTTAATGTATAGGATGATATGCAGCAGACCGGACTTAGCATACTGTGTGTCTTTGGTCTTTGGTCAGCAGGTATATGTCAAATCCAGGGAAAGCTCACTGAGAGGCTTTGAAGCAGGTGTTAAGGTATCTAAAGGGAACAATAAATCTGGGGTTGAAGTTTCAGAAGCAGGCAAACATGTCTATTCCTTTGGAAGGTTTTGCAGATGCTGATTTTGCTGGTAATGTTGATACCAGGAGGTCAATCACAGGGTATGTGTTCACATTATATGGTACTGCAGTTAGCTGGAGAAGTGTGCCGTAATCAGTGGTAGCTTTATCAACTACAGAAGCTGAATACATGGCTTTAACAGAGGCAATTAAGGAAGCTGTGTGGTTAAAAGGTATTCTGAAGGATCTAGGGATAAAGAAAGAGTGTGTGACTATATATTGTGACAATCAGAGTGCACTACATCTGGTGAAACATCAAGCTTTCCATGAAAGATCCAAGCACATAGATGTCAGGTTGCATTTTGCAAGAGATGTGATTGATGCAGGGACTGTAGAGGTTAGAAAAGTACATACAAGTGACAATGCTGCTGATTTCTTAACCAAAGTAGTGCGTGGGAGTAAGATGGTTCATTGCTCAAGCCTAATTATGTGATTAAAGGTTTAAACAACAAGGCTGGTTGAGGTGATGAAATACACTTGAGTTCATTGAGGTGGAGATTTGTAGATAATAGTTCAATATCATCAAGTGTTTATGGAATGTAGTAGAGGTTTTTTGAGGATTCCAAAACCGGGTTTGGAATGCAAGGAATCGGGTCAGAGAATCGGATTTTAACCAGTTCAGAAAAGAGATTAGAATGGGAACCGGGTCCAAGTTTGTTATAACAGCCATTCGCAACAGTTTTAAACCGTTGCATGAAAAACCGTTGTCAAAAGCCCGCGGCAGCAATTTTGAGTTCTTGAGTCAAAATTGGTTACAACTTCCTCAACTCCCTGATTCGAGCTCCGGCATTTATATACATTGTAAACACTTGTAGTTGCGAGCTAATTGACGTATCTTTCCCTCTATAAACATTACTCAATCAAGAGAATTAAAATGCTAGGGTTTTCTGCTCAATTCAAGCTGTGAATTGGGGTTTCTGGTGTTTCTGGATATTTCTTGTAATTGATTGATTAGTGGAGTGAATTAAGGTGTATAGAACCTCCGTGGATTTTTTTTATTTTATTTTAGGCCAAAATATCGAGTATGTGGCGGACTAGAGACGAAACGGACCAAGAATAGGCGAAATGGGCCAAGCTAGGCCTAAAAGACAGAAAATCGAAGTTTGGAGAAAGTATTGACGCGGCCACGTCAGTGCCATTCAAGGCCGTGTCAAAATTTGCTCGTAACAACTGAAGTCAGTGCTGTTTGACGCGGCCGCATCGACGTCTTTCAAGGCTGCGTCAAAAGCTATCTGGAAAGCAAAATCGGGTTAAATTGGGATTTTTGTCCTAATCCTTTGAGGATTTTAACCCATAACTATAAATATCTCCCCAAACTCGTGAATTAATAAAAAGACATCCCATATTCTTAGAGATAGATAGAAAAAAAAAGTTAGAAAGCTTGAAGAACGAAGAAGACAAAGATCAAGCAAGACGATTCATCCAGGTTTAGTTTACTTTTCTAGTTTTAAATTCTTGCAATGTTTTTCTCAGAATTTTGTAAAGAATTTATGCTAGGCCTGAGTAGCTAAGCTATTTGTGTCCTAGGGGTTAGAAATTAGGGATTTTAACAACAATGTATTGAATTATATTTTGAATTATTGATTATGTTCGTAAAGTGTTTATCTTTATGTTTGTTATTATAACTAAATTTAGACTGGCCATCTAGGTTTAGTAATTCCATTTAACAAATCCGCTTCGAGAGAAGGGGTTTGTTATCAGACGTACGACATAGAGCGCAGTTGTCTATGACTGTGTAAGCATAGGTTCGAGAGTTTTTGGGAGTTATTAGGATTAATTATCTCGAAAGGATAATTGTTCTAGTTAATCAACGAATTAATCACTTCGAGAGAAGGGTTAGGTTATTAAAGCGTCGCTTAATAAACACTAGATCGGTTTGAAAATCAATAAGTTGAACATAGTCATTGAAGTAAAATCCTGAAATCGAAACCCTAGGATACCCTTTTCTTCTTGATCATTATTCCTTTTTGTTTGCCAAGTGTTGAGTCATAATTCATTAAGTAAATTAGTTAATTAGTTAAATGCTTTAGTTTTTACTAGAATCAACCTTTGCAACTTAGTATCTAGTTAGGACAATCCTAGAGTATTGAGGTATCGAACTACCTAAAAATCTATTCCTTGTGGGATCAATCTTGACTGCCGCTACTACACCTACAATCGTACACTTGCGGAACACTAGGTTAGAAAATCGACGTGTCAAGTTTTTGGCGCCGTTGCCGGGGAATAGGATTTAGCGCTTAGTTTTTATCTTGAAAAATAGGAGAAAACTAGACTAGATTTTATTTTTTTTTATTTTTAATTTAATTTTTTTTTTTTTTTTTGTTTAATTTTTGTGTTACGCGTTATTTGTTCTTTTTGGTGTTTCCAGGCTCTGCATGCAAACCAGATCGAAAGGGCAAGAAAATCTTCTTCCTTTTGATCCTGAAATAGAAGCAACAGTCCGTAGATACCGAACGAGAAAGAACCCATTTTTCGAGATGGAGAACCCACCACAGCCAGTAAACCAGGATGAAGCCTTAAACAGAGTACTGATAGCTTTGGCACGCCTGGATGACAGGGTAACCAACATTCAATAGCAGTTGTCTCTACAACAACCACAGCTACCTCAGCAGCTTGAACAGGTTCACGAGGAACCTGAGGAAGTAGATGAAGATGACACTCCCATAAGTGACTGCTTGAAACCTAATCCGAATCAGCAAGCTGGTGGAGTACAACCCCTACCACTCAATGTTAGCAGTTTCGAGCTAAAGCCTGCATTAATCAACATAGTGCAGCAAAACCAGTATGGGGGAAGTGCTTTAGAGGACCCGAATGTGCATTTGATAAAGTTTCGCAGATTGGCGGACAACATTAAGATAAACCATGTGCCGCACGAGCAGGTCAAATTGAGACTGTTTCCATTTTCTCTGAAAGATAGAGCCCTACAATGGTTCAATTCATTGGAGGATATTACAAGATGGGAAGACTTGAGTACTTCGTTTCTGTTGAAGTACTTTCCACCGAGCAAGATGCTTGACCTGCAGAATCAGATCAACCAGTTCATGCAATTGTACCAAGAGCCATTCGGAGAAGCTTGGGAGCGATTCCGGGATCTTATCCGGAGTTTCCCTCAACATGGGTTTACGAGGAAGCAGCAGGTGTGCAAGTTTTACAATGGTCTACTTGCTCCGATTAGAAATCAGGTAGATGCAGCTGTAGGTGGTAGTTTGATGGAGAAGTCTGTAAAGACAGCTTTCTCGATTTTAGATCCAATGGCTAGAACGAGCTATCAATGGCCGAATGAGAGAAACCAGCCAAGGAGGGTAGCGAATGTGATGGAAGTGGAGACAGTCGGCAATGAGCCGCTTGAAAAACTCGCATCACAGCTGACAGCATTGACAAGCCAGGTTAATCTGCTAACTAGTCTGACGTTAGCACAACAGACAGGGGGTCAGGAAGAAGTTGAGGATGTTAATTTTCTGAATCAGAGGAACTTCAACAACTTCCAAAACAATCAGCCCAGGTACAATCAATACCCACAGAATCGGAATCACCAGAATTTTTCTTATGGGAATTCCAAGAATACACTCAATCCGCCTCCTGGGTTTACTGTTACAAATGGTATGATCCATGACGGTAAGAAGCCAACACAAGAGGAAGTTGTCTAGTCATAGTTTGAAAAGTATGATGATAAGTTAGCTCAATTGGAGAAGAAAGTAGATGGGAGAAATTTGTTGAGTTAAACAAGCATATTACTGGGCAAGGAGCAGACATTAAGAGGCTCGAGAACACATTGGTTCAAACCCAAGCAAGCATTGGTGAGTTGTCTTCCAATATGAGCCAATTGATCAAGATTGTTGGGGCCCAACACAAGCAGGGCCAATATCCGAGTGATACTGTGGTGAATCCGCGAGAGCACTGTCAAACCATTCAGCTGAGAAGTGGTACTGAGTATGAGGGACCCCAGTTCCCAATTGACAAAGAAAAAGTAGTGGAAAAGGACCAGTTGGAAGATCAAGTGGAAGACAAGTAAGCTTAGTTGGGTAGAAAGAAGTTAGTGAAACAAGGCGAAAGAAAGTAAATCAGAGCAGATATCCCATCTTTGTCCTGGCTGTCTCGTTCCCACAGGCTTTGAGAAAGAAGAAGATTAATGAGCAGTTCGCGAAGTTTTTGGATGTGCTGAAGAGGATCCAAATTAATATCCCTTTGTTGAAGCACTACAGCAGATGCCAAACTACACGAAGTTTTTGAAGGAGGTGATCTCAAAGAAGAGAAAGTGGGAAGAGTACGAGGCAGTCAACTTGGCTGAAGAGTGCAGTGCTGTAATCCAGAGGAAGCTACCGCTCAAGCGAAAAGATCCAACTAGTTTTACTCTTAAATGTGAGATAGGTAATGTTACATTTGATAAAACACTGTGTGATTTGGGGGCTAGTATTAATTTGATGCCACTGTCTATTTATGAGAACTTAGGTATAGGTATAATGAAACACACTACAATTGCCCTACAAATGGCTGATCGGTCTATGACTTGGCCAAGGGGGATTGTAGAGGATGTTTTGTTGAAAGTCGGGAAGATCATAATACCTGCTGATTTTGTGGTCTTAGACATGTTAGAAGACAAAGATGTCCCTTTGATCTTAGGTCGTCCGTTTCTAGCAACGGGTAAAGCATTGATAGATGTTCAAAAGGGGGAGTTGACGTTAAGGGTAGATAAAGAGCAAGTTACTTTTCCCATCTATAAGGCTCTTCAACATCATGATAGTGAGGGTGTAGCTCAATTAGAAATATGTAGTTTTATTCATTCTGTAGATGCTGCATTGTGTAGGAAGTTAACCTCACTTAGTGATGGTGATCCCCTTGAAACGTGCCTTGTTAATTCTGTATATAATGCAATTTTCCATGACCCTACTGACCTTGATCTTGTGGAAAGTGTTAGTGCATTAAATGCTTTGCAGGAAGCTCCAAAGGGAAGTTCGACTCAAGAAAACATCAACAAAAAGGCAATAGAGGAAGTACTAAAACAGGGCGATGGATGCCCAGAGCTGAAGCCGTTACCTGATCATCTGCGGTATGCGTTCTTAGATAATGAAAACAGATATCCGGTAATAATCTCTTCCTCCCTAACTGAGTCTGAAACAGATAAGATGTTGCGTGTATTGAGAACTTATAAATCTGCTATAGGGTGGTCGATTGCTGATTTGAAGGGAATTAGTCCCACTATATGCATGCATAAAATTCTGATGGAAGATGAGTATAAACCCTCTGTTCAAAATCAACGTAGGCTTAACCCAATGATGCAAGAAGTAGTTATGAAAGAAGTGCTTAAGTGGTTAGATGTTGGGATAGTCTTTCCTATTTCTGATAGCAAGTGGGTGAGTCCAACTCAGGTAGTGCCAAAGAAAGGGGGGATGACTATAGTAAAGGGTGATCTTGATGAGGTCATAGCCACTAGGGTGATTACGGGCTGGCGTGTATGTATAGATTATAGGAAACTTAATGCAGCTACTCGTAAAGACCATTTCCCCCTTCCCTTTCTAGATCAGATGCTTGACAGATTAGCAGGTTATGCGTATTATTGTTTTCTCGATGGTTATTCGGGATACAATCAGATTATGATTGCTCCGGAGGATCAAGAGAAAACCGTTGTTGTATGTCCCTATGGTGTTTTTGCTTTTCGTAGAATGCCATTTGGGTTATGTAATGCGTCTGCTACCTTTCAACGTTGTATGATGGCAATTTTTGGGGGTTTGATAGAGAATATCATGGAGGTATTTATGGATGATTTCTCTGTATTTGGTTCTTCATTTGATAATTGTCTAGATAACTTAGCTCAGGTGCTTAAAAGGTGTGAAGACACCAATCTAGTCCTTAACTGGGAAAAATGTCATTTCATGGTAAAAGATGGGATAGTCCTAGGGCATAGGATATTCATCAAAAGGATTAGAAGTTGATAGGGCTAAGGTAGTGGCAATAGAGAAGTTACCACCTCCTAGGAATGAAAAAGGGGTCAGGAGCTTTTTAGGATATGCGAGGTTTTATAGAAGGTTCATAAAGGATTTTTCTAAAATTGCTAAACCTTTATCTCGTTTGTTAGAAAAGGATACTCCTTTTGTTTTCGATGATGCATGTATGCAGGCCTTTGAGACATTAAAGAAGATCACCGCTCCAGTACTGATTACACTTGACTAGTCTCAACCATTCGAGGTAATGTGTGATGTGAGTGACATGGCAGTGGGAGCTAAATTGGGCCAAAAGATGGAAAAGATCTTTAGAGTCATCTATTATGCAAGCAAGACTCTTGATCCGGCTCAGGCAAATTATACTACCACAGAGAAGGAACTTTTAGCTGTTGTTTATACTTGTGATAAATTTCAGTCTTATCTTGTACAGGCTAAAACAATAGTTTATACTGACCATGCTGCTCTCAAGTATTTATTTGCTAAACAGGATTCCAAGCCCAGACTGATCAGATGGATACTGCTTCTACAAGAATTCGACTTGGAAATCAAAGACAGAAAGGGCTGCGAAAACGTGGTAGCTGACCACTTATCTCGAATTATGAATGAGGCAGATGCAAAGGGCCAACAGACAACCATCAACGATATCTTTCCAGACGAGCACGTGATGGTTGTGGAGAACGGCCCATGGTATAGTGACATCGCAAATTTTATAGCGAGTGGGATTGTTTCGGGTTTCCCTCATCATAAGAAGAAGAAATTCTTCCATGATGTGAAGTTTTACTATGGGATGATCCCTATCTCTATAGAAGATGTGCGAATACAATCATCAGAAGATGTGTCCCTCAAGCTGAAGTGAAGAACATCATAGCTCATTGCCATCCGTCCCCAACTGGGGGACATCAGCAAGAACAGCAATGAAGGTGCTCCAAAGTGGCTTATATTGGCCAACAATTCACAAAGATTGACATGCATTCATTCTGCAATGTGACAAGTGCCAAAGACCGGGGGGATAACAAGGAAGCACGAGATACCTCTTACTACAATTCATGAGGTCGAGTTATTTGACGTATTGGGCATCGATTTCATGGGACCCTTTCCATCCTCGCATGGGCTCCAATACTTCTTGGTGGCAGTGGAGTATGTTTCAAGATGGTGGAAGTTGTTCCAACCCAAACGAATGATGCCAAGGTGGTGCTCAAATTCCTCCAAAAGAATATCTTGATAAGGTATGGCACTCCGAGAGCCTTGATTAGTGATGGAGGCTCACATTTTTGCAATAAGTGGATGGCGGCATTATTAGCTAAGTATGGGGTAAAACATCGTGTGACTACTCCGTACCATCCTCAAGCCAATGAACAAGTGGAGCTTGCAAACCGAGAAATCAAGCAAATATTGGAGAAGTCGATGAATGGGAACCGAAAAGACTGGGCGATGAAGTTGGATGCGCACTTTGGGCTTATAGGACGGCATACAAAACTCCTTTGGGGGCTTTCGCCGTATTAATTGGTTTTTGGAATGGCGTGTCATCTGCCGGTTGAGTTGGAGCATAGAGCATACTGGGCAGTTAAGAAGTTGAATTTCGACTTTGAGGCTGCTGGAAAAGAGCGGCTCTTAAAGCTCAATGAACTGGAGGAATTTAGAAATCAGGCATTTGAGAAATTCAGTTTGTACAAGGAGCGGATCAAGAGATTTCATGACTGAATGATCAAGGATCGCACATTTTGAAGCTGGTGAACAAGTTCTATTGTTCAATTCGCGCCTAAGACTCTTTCTGGGCAAATTGAAATCCAGATGGTTGGGTCCATTCACAATCAAAACCGTTATTGAGTTGTTAAATCACGATGGGAGCACATTTCTCGTCAATGGACAAAGGATCAATAAATACTACAAGTCCGACCAAATTCAAACCGTGCATGAAGTACGGTTGAAAGAACTTAACTAGAACCAAAAAGGTCGTCAAGCTTGAGACGTAAAACAAAGCGCTTGTCGGGAGGCAACCCGAACTTTTAAATGTTTTAAGTTTTAATTTCATTTTTAAATTAGTGTAACTTTGAGTCTCTTTTTGTAGTTTATAGTGTTTTAAGCATCAAACCAACAACTCTACAGAGGAAAAGTGAAAGACGGGGAAGAAACGGGTATTCTAGTTAAAAAAATTTCAAAAACTTGTTCACCTAGTTTATAACCTAATGATCCGCAAGTGTATGGGTGCAAATGTATATAACGGCAAGCAAGGTCGATCCCACAAGGACTGACTTAATAACTAGTTTGATACTCTAAATATCCTAAAACACTCCTAACTAGGCTCTCAATTGGATTGATTTGGTTATTAAACTAATTTTCCTAAACTATTACTTAACACTCAAGTCCAAGAATAAGAAAACACTTTATCAAATAATCAAGATTGGAAGACAAATTCTATAGAATTGATTTTAGAATTAACTAAGTATGACAATCGAATTACTCTAAACTAGCAATGATAATTATTGTTATTAGACGGCACTTATATATATTAACTCTCCTTTCGAAGCAATTAACTTGTAGATTCATTATCCCTAGCCACCCTTTCAAGTCGACTAGACCTAACGAACTCCCAATCGATCTTAGACCAATGCCTACGCACTTATCTCACCTCCTTTCAGAGCACTGAAAAAATACGCTATATATTGTCTTTCCATTCACAAATTCCTCCTTTCAAAGCGAACTTATGAATTATGTAGAAGTAGTTAAGTGATCAAGTTGACTATTCATGAAAATAAATCACAACACATAGATAACGAATAACCATCATTAACTAGAATAGAAAAACTTCAATTAATCAAACATTCATTAAAACCTACTTTCAAAACCCTAGAATAATTAAGAACTACTCACTCATGTTCATCTTCATAACACACCGATGTTCATAGACAAACATGATTTGAAATAAAGAAATGAGAAAGTGAATAAGCACCCTAATCGTCGTCTTGATCTTGATCTTTTGATGTTGCTTTCCTCTTCAATACATGTAATGATCTCTCTGTCCCTTTTTCGAGTTTGGGAACCTCCTTATATAGTTAAGGCTAAATTGGGCTCAAAATCATAAAACGCGCATAATCAGTTTTGGACTCGGAAAGCTGCCTCGACCGATTCAGAATCCCCCTCGACCAAGTTGGACTTCAACTCGACCGAGTCAGAATCCCCCTCGTTGGAATCTCTGACCAACTTCACGTTTTGCTCTTTATTTCTCACTCGACCGAGTTGCTAAACAACTCGACCGAGTCGGAACATCTGACCATGCTTCAACTCCTCTTTGCTATTTCCGACTTTTTTGCTCATTTTTCATCCGAACATTGACCAAATGGACTTTTTGGCCTTTTTATACCTGAATAACACTAAAACAAGCAGAAACACATCATCTAGCTCAAAAGATGTATTTTAATAACTTTTTGCCCAAATACACATGCATATGTCACAAATTACGACCTTTAATTGACCTTTAAGTGAGATCAGTGTCGCTTGACGCGGCCGCATCGCAGGAGTGACGAGGCCGCGTCGAATGCCCAATCAGGTTCGTTTTTTGGCTTTTAAACTTGAAATTAGGGCTCACTTCATTCATTCTCTTCCCCAAATTCGTGATTTCTCACTCTTTCACACACACCCACTCAAATTCTTCACTCAAATCACCAAATCTTCACACACTCCCACTTATAAACACAATCCTACATCAAATTCACACACTTCCACCAATTGAATTTGGGTTTTTCGACCCCACTTGGCACAAAAATGAGAAAAGCTCTTCCTTCCCTCTTCGACTAAATCTCGCCGGTAAGAGAAGCTAACTCGATCTTTTACGCTTATATGTGCTTGTTATGCAATTTATTGGTGCACATTTGTTGAATATGGGTTATGATGAGTTTTTGTTTCAAGTTCTAGTTTAGCCACTTCCAGTATGCAATGTTGATGAACTTTGTGCCACATGTGTTGAATTTAGAACCAATTGGTGCATAATTGCCGTGAAATTGTGTGTTTGAGATTGTTGGGAATGGGTAGGAAGCAACAAAATTGATGTTAACATGTTATTTTCATTGAAGCATTTCATCGAACATGTTACATGCATTCATGATATCTAATTTTACCTTGAGATTATGATCTTTCTAGACTTAGAATGTGTAATAGGAGGATAAATTATGGTCATATTAAGTGTCCAATGATTTAGGTGAGTCCCTTCATGCATTCCTACGCATAAGTTCCATTAGTTTGGGCCTTGCACAAGGTTTAGGGGGTTATATGTTGAGGTAAATGTTACAATTGTTGCTGAAAAGTGGTGATGATTGGTGATGTTTGAAGATGATATTGGGTGTTGTTTTTTTCAGGTTCACCAAAATGCCTAAGGTAAATACCAGCAGGAGCAAAGGTAAGGGCAAATAGCAGGAGCCTCCGAAAAGGGTGTTACCAGACCCTCAGGACAGTCGTCTCATATATGGGTTCACCTTGAGGAATCTTGCCCATCGCGTGAGGTTTCAGCAACTTCGGACACGTCACATTGTGCCCACGCGATTCTCCACTGTCAATATAACAAAGGCGACGGGCATTGCTGATAATATAAAATCATTCTTGATAATTGCAGGGTTACGAGAGTTTATGAAGCCGACCCTCACTTATGAACGCCTCACTATGGAGTTCCTGAGCACTTTTGTCATCAATGTAGCCAGCCAACCACATCAACGAAGGCCAGACAGTATATCATTCCAGCTGATGGGCTCTTCACACACACTGACATTCGCTGAGTTGGATGATTTGTACAACTTCAAAACGCTCTCTGAAGAACATCCAGAAGATGGGGAATTTGTTCATTAGACACTTTATGAGCAGCTGACGGCTGTCCCACCACTGTTGCCACCTCAAGAGTATAGTTCCAAGACTGCTCGGGCAACCTGGATTTGAGACCCTGTGATTAAATATTTCCAAAAGATGCTCACGCATACATTATTCGCGAGAAGGGAGACAGGGGCATTAAGGCAAAGCGATATGCGCTACATATGGTCGGTCATGCATGAACGTACACCAGAGAATGCGATCCTCCTAACAAGCCATTTTGAGAATGTTGCCACGAAACAGTTCGACAACATCTTCATCAGGGGTCTCATCACTCCCATTGCTTCTTATTTGGATGTTCGTGATACATGGTTTAATGAGTTAACACCTGTTCAAGGTGAATATGTATGCACTTGGCCTTTGTTGGAGAAGATGGAGGTCATGAAGATGGGAAACGAGGCTCAGGTTCCTTTTGTTTTCCAAAATGTGGGATTGTACCTTCGGCTGCCCAACCCAGACTTGACCATGGTGCTACACCTTGATGATAATTCCAACATTGCTTTGTCATCACCAGACCATCTAGCCTTATCTGTTGAGAGCAATGATCCTGTATTCGGACTTGGAGATCCTGCTGAGGACCAGCCTCGAGTACCTCGTCCGGTGATGAGACAGAGGGCGGTTACGGCCGGTGATTCTTCATCGGATCCTATTGAAGAAGAGGAAGATGATATACATAAGCAGATAGCTAATCTTCAGAAGGAACTAGCTGGTCTCTCTACAGAATTCATCCGTCATCGAGCGGAGACTCGAGGAAGTGCTAAATTTTTTAATGACAAGCTCGATGCACTTTTGGCTCACGCACGTGCTGACCGTGAATGGAGAGAGTATTGGAAAAATGTGTGGACTCAGCACGGGTTTCCACCTCACCTCCGCCACCTCAGTAGCCATTTGTAAGTACTAGCACCTAGTGGTCTCACTCTTTTCCCACAAACTTGGCTTTAGACCAAGTTTGGGGGAGGGGGTGATAGTGGGACGACTTGGGTCGCTTATTTACTTTTATGTATTGATGTGCGTGGGTCTATATGCTTTCCATTTGTTTCATGCAAGTCAGTGATGTGATGTGGGCTGTGGTTTGGTATTTGTTGAAGGTGTCGGGTCTGTGAACCCAATTCTGTTGGTCATAGTAGTTTTATTTTATTGCATTTATTTTAGTTAGTATTTTTTTTTTTTTGGAGTCAAGAAGTAGAAAAAAACCCGAGTTGAAAATCGTTGAAAATTTTAGGGATTAGATGGGTGATAATGTGTTAATGATGAGAAGATTTTGTGCATAAATTGTAAAATTGACACACAGTAGAGTATGATAGGTAATTTGAGACGAAATTGAGCTTAAGCCTAGAATATTTGATCAAAATGACCCTTGTGAGGAATTGAGCCTAATGTGACTCCTATTTTTGGAGCAATTTATTTTTCTTTTGGTGTGATGTTGATTGGATATATATATATATATATATATATATATGTGTGTGTGTGTGTGTGTGTGTATATATCTGTTTCTAGAACTTGCCTTGAGACTTTGCTATGAATATGTCAAGTGCATGATGTGACTTAGAAAATGATATAGGCAGTTTTTGAATTGTAGCCTATTTTTTAGCCTTTTAAACGTTATCCTTTTTACCAAAAAATTGAGAAAAATTGTTCCTAGTTAGCCCACTTGAGATTTTAAGCCTTTTTGTTTCATAGCCACATATTATAAGCCAAATACCTTTTATTTTTTGCCTTTGGCCCTATATTGGACTAATTGTGTAAAGAGGAAGGTGGATTGGAAGGTAGATTGGATTTTTTTGGAACAAAATGGGCAAAAATAAGGGATAAACTGAAGGGTAGAAGGAATTTGAAGTGATAAGTGCAAATTCAAAGCAAGTATAACCTCTCTTAAGTTGTTATTTGTGTTGAGTTTAATTTCCATAAAAAAGAAGAAAAAAAAAACGTGAAAAGAAAAAGAAATTAAGAGTTAGCTGTAAATAGTTGAATTACTACATTAATGTGATAAGGAGAGGTTAGAAGAAGAAGTTCTTAGTTGATTTGAAAAAACTCGGGTAGTTCCATGATGTGGTACCTGAAGACTTAGTATGAAGAGCACTTGGTTGAAAAGTACTTTTGGGAAGGTGATGAAGTCACCTTGAGGGGTGATTTGCTGCGATTGGGAGAGTGAGATCGAGTGATTGTATTGAGGGGTAGTCGGGTTAGGAATAACTTGATTAGTCCAATAGATAGTCACTTTTGTCCAAATGTGTCCCACCTTACCTTAAGCCAACATTACAACCAAATGAAAAGACCTACTTGATTCTTTGTCACTTATGCCGAATTATGATTCTAGCTTAGATGATTGGCAAGCCTATGATAAACTGTGCATGTAGTCCAATTTGAGTGGAATGATGTTTTTAGCCTAAACACTTGAGAGATGAGAGAAACACTTACATGGTGAGGAGCAAATATTTTGAAAGTTTAAGTCTCGAAAGTAGCTAATTTTTGCTCTATAGCACATGCTCACTTACACTATGATGTCTAGCTTTTTGAAAAATCTGTCTGAAACTAATTCGTCATCTAATCGCCCTAAATACATGTGTCTTTGTTCTATTTTATGTAATTTAAGTTTGGGGGATTTTGATACACGTTGTGTATGCATGCATTTATAGCATTTGCATGTGTATATGATCAATAATTTCTTATATTGTATATATTGGACCATTTGACGTGTTTTGTGGATTTTTATTGATTTTAGGCCAAAATATCGAGTATATGACGGACTAGAGATGAAACAGACCAAGAATAGGCGAAATGGGCCAAGCTAGGCCCAAAAGACAGAAAATCGGAGTTTGGAGCAAGTATTGACGGGGCAGCGTCAGTGCCATTCAAGGCCACGTCAAAATATGCTCGTAACAACTGAAGTCAGTGATGTTTGACGCGGCCGCGTCAACGTCTTTCAAGGCCGCGTCAAAAGCTGTCTGGAAAGCAAAATCGGGTTAAATTGGGCTTTTTGTCCTAATCCTTTGAGAATTTTAACCTATAACTATAAATAGATCCCCAAACTCGTGAATTAAGAAAAAAAAAGACATTCCATATTCTCAGAGATAGATAGAAAAAAAAAGTTAGAAAGCTTGAAGAACGAAGAAGACAAAGATCAAGCAAGATGATTCATCCGGGTTTAGTTTACTTTTCTAGTTTTAAATTCTTGCGATATTTTTCTCAGAATTTTGTAATGAATTTATGCTAGGCATGAGTAGCTAAGCTATTTTGTTATCAGACATACGACATAGAGTGCAGTTGTCTATGACTGTGTAAGCATAGGTTCGAGAGTTTTTGGGAGTTACTAGGATTAATTAACTCGAGAGGGTAATTGTTCTAGTTAATCAACGATTTAATCACTTCGAGTGAAGGGTTAGGTTATTAAAGTGCCGCTTAATAACACTAGATCGGTTTAAAAATCAATAAGTTGAACATAATCGTCATTGAAGTAAAATCCTGAAATCGAAACACTAGGATACCCTTTTCTTCTTGATTATTATTCCTTTTTGTTTGCCAAGTGTTGAGTCATAATTCATTAAGTAAATTAGTTAATTAGTTAAATTCTTTAGTTTTTACTGGAATCAAGTTAATTAGTTAAATTCTTGATTAAATTAGTTAAATTCTTGATTATTAAACCCTAGTTAATTAGTTAAATTCTTGATTAAATTCTTTTTGTTTGCCAAGTGTTGAGTCATAATTCATTAAGTAAATTAGTTAATTAGTTAAATTAGTTACTTAGTATCTAGTTAGGACAATCCTAGAGTATTGAGGTATCGAACTACCTAAAAATCTATTCCTTGTGGGATCGACCTTGACTGCCGCTACTACATCTACAACCGTACACTTGCGGAACACTAGGTTAGAAAATTGACGTGTCAAGTCCTGAGATACAAAACTTACCTTAAAGCACAAGGTTTTCTCACAAAACCCTGGAATTAACTAGAAGAGACATACTCTCCTGCAACGGACGTCATAAACATCCTATTAATAAGTTTCCAAATGATTGAAAATGCAGCATACTAATGTGATTACAACATATATCTTTGAGGATCTTGTTATGAAGATATGTGAAAGTGTCTGATGGACTTGCATTGCCCAACTCAAATGACTCTGGACCACAGAGTGCATTTACAATATTAGATTGAAATGCTCACTTTGATTGAACCAATCCAGACGGAAATTGTATACCTGTTTGAGTGACCGCTTGATTGGGAAGGGAAAGAACCATTAACCTTGCATTTGCGCATTTATAAAGGAAACAAGTTTTGAATTCTCAACTATAACAATGTATGTCGATGTTATGGACATAATCGGTACTCTTAAAGAAATAAGAGAAACCGTGAGATATTTGATACCTAAATTTGAGATAAAGAATCATGGGATCACTCGATATTTTCTCTTAAACTACAAGACCAAGTTTGTGGAATACTAATTCCTCAGTTTGCATACAAGCAAAAGATTATCAGGTAATTTGACATGGATAAAGTGCAATCTGTTAGCACTCCTATGATCGGTTGAGTATGGACAAAAGGAAAGATCCAATTGCGTCTAAAAAAATGACACATAGCTATTGTGAGGTGAAATTCCCTACTTAGTGAAGTATGCACATTGTACTAAGCTCAAATGCACTCAATAGAATATTTCTTTCTCAAGTAACTTGTTAGCTATATTTTACTTAGAACAATACAATATCAATGGAATGATATCAAGAAATATTCTGATATCTAAAAGAAAACCATTGATATGAATTTGTTCTTCCCATATTAGAGACAAGAGAGACTACAAATGAAATTTGTAATCTCTAAAGGAAATGTCAAATGCTCTCATATAGAGAGATAAAATGATTACAATAGAATACATAACTCCTAAAGAAATGTTGAAACTACCGCCTACTCTGAAACTAGGCATGTCAAAATCGATATGCCCCGCCCCGATCCGCTCCGATCCGAGGTATTTGGGGCGGGGCAAAATCCGCCCCGATGAAGAACGGGGCACGCCCCGCCCCGCCCCGCCCCGTCCACGGGCGGGTCGGATTCGGGTCATGACCCCTGGCCCGCCCCGCCCCGCTCCCCTCCCTCCCCTATATATATAATTTATTTTTAATTTCAAATATATATTATGTAATTAATATTATATAGATATATATATATATACACACACACATAAATATTAAATATGTGTATATATGTATTTATAATATCAAATTTTATATATGATATGTTATATATATGCCATCCTAATACATTAAATTATGATTAGAATAAATTTAAATAATCAAATTTTATTTTCTAATAATTAAATTTACAAAATATAAAAAATGTTAAAACAAAACTAATGTAAACCTAAAAATTAAAACCCTATTAATTTCAATTATAAAAAAAAACAAGGTTTTTAATTAAAAAAAAAAAAGATAAAGGCGGGTCGGGGCAGGGCGGGGCAGGTCAAAAAATCCAAAAATCCGCCCCGCCCTGCCCCGTTGACATGCCTATCTGAAACACCATATATTGTTTTAGCTAATTTGTTTATGTGGTTACCTTATTGGCCCATGTAAGGTCATTACTTAAATGATTATGTACTACCATGAGGAACACGGCAACATCTTGGAGATCAACCATACAAACTCGCATAGCTACTTCATCAAATCACTCAGATACCATTAGCCTTCGTGAGTATCTCGGATTGAAGATTATCATCACACGCATATACAAGAGGCTTTTTGGATTGAGTCATATCATGGAAGACCTCCTGGTATTTATGAAGACAATGCAATTTACTATGAAGAGATGTAATTAGACTATATTGAAGAAGATAACACGAAGCATATCTCACCCAAGACTTTCAACAACCATCAACCACACAATATCCTCATGATTTATGTGAAATTGAGGATATCGAAATTTACAAAGCTCTCTTGATAGATGCACGTATCAAAAGAGAGGTTTAGACTTCAGGGGGAGTTTCAACAATGGTGCGTTGCACTCTTTTTCTCTTTTACCAATGTTTATATTTCCCACTGTGTTTTATTACTTGGCAAGGTTTTTAACAAGGCAACTGCACCAATTTCCCTTTTACTTGGCACAAGGAGGAGTATTGAAGGAAAAACATAATTGGTGTGTCTTCGTCAAAAGTAATTGATGAAGGGCAATTTAGGTATTCAATAAATATATGTAAATATGAAACCATTGTATTTGACATTCTTTATAAAGGGAATCTGATGAATAAGAGAACCCTAATTATTTCGTGTCTCTCTTCTGCCTCTCTTTATTGTTCTTGTTTTATAGTTTTCCTACAACACTTATGTAGTTAGAAACAAATCAAGCACTATAGTTATTATCAATATGTACTATTTATTTCACACTACACATAAAATGTATGGGATGCTTTCTTTTGCTTTAACTTTTAAAGAAGTGATTACTTCTTTAAAAGTAGAGACTGTTGTAAAATTGTTTAAAATAAAAAGTAGGTAGTATTTGAGAACAAAATTGATTTCGGTAAAATATAAAAGTTGGAGTGTTTGATACTTAACAAGTTTTTAGCTTATGAGTGAGAGAAAAGACTTCTATTTATTTCCAAAAGACAAAAAAGCTGGAAAACAACTAATTTCTGCTTTCACTTTTGGTCTAAAATTATTTTTACTAAAGCTGAAGTAATTTTTCCGAACACTTCAAAACAACTTTTCCTACACTATAAGTTTAAAAATACTTGAAAAAAACAATTGCAGACAACGAACGCGTCAGCCCATTTGCACAGATTGGGAAACTTGTCTTGGCCCAATAATTGGAGGCCCACTAATTTTGAAACAATTCTGACCCAATAAGGGATGAAACTGGCAGAAATATCAACAAGCCCAATTTTGTCACCTCCGAAACAAATTTTTGCCCTAGTGTCAAATCTTGGACTAATCACAATAATCATGATGTAACTTATGAACAATTTTAAAATCAGTTATTTATCTTTATAGATGCTTGAATTTAGTTATTTTCATTCTAATAGTTCGGATTCGAATGCCTTTTAAACTGGAATATGAAATTATGATTGGATAGTTGCACCTGCATGATGCTTCGTATATGACTGCTCTAAATAGAAGTATTTATATATTTATCTAGGGTCACACATGACTTTGACTGTCACTCTAATAAACAATGTGGCATCAAAAACCTACTAAACTTGACCATGGTTCTGCAAGTGTATTGGAAAAATGAGAATCTTTAATTGGCCATGATGGTCCACGTACAATTATATACATGGAAAAGTTCAATTTATACTCATCAACTTTGCTCTATTTAATTTATGTCTATTAAGGTTAGGAATTTAATAATGTCCGTAATTTTTTTATTTTGTCCCATTTATATTTAATTATAAACAAATCATCAGAATATACTGACATAGTTGTTGGGCTATGTACGTGGCAAGTAAAAATAGGAGTACCACATTAACAACTTTCCATGAGTTTTAGAAATTTCAGTGCAACAGTTGGAACTGAATCGAACCGATTGAGCCGTTTCATTAAATTTCGTCGAACAATTCCAAAAAGAAAACTGTACAATAGCGCTCTGATTTTTTGAATTTGATTTTAGAATATTTATTTTTTAATAATCAAAATTTGATATAATTCCAAATATTTAAAAATATTCTATCTACACGGTACCGTACAGTACCGTGTTTCTTGAATTGATGACATATAAGATGATCTCAGCTGCCTTATTTGACAATAGCTCAAAATCTAGAAGTTTCTTATTTTACCGTTCTACACTTCACTCACGACGCACACATTTCACATACGTTTTACGCACTTATTAAAAGGTGTGTTTGATAATGATTTTTAAATTACATCTTATAAACTCTTAAAATAAATTATAAGATGTTGGAGGTTATAAGATGTTTGAAATAAGTTTAGCTAAACACCCTCAAAATAATAATTGACCGATCAAATCACGTCATTCAGTATGATAAATATGACACTACAAGAAAAATTCAAATCAGAAATGAAAATTATTAACGGATAATATTAGTTATTAGAAAAAAATAAAATAGAATTAAAATAGTGACGAAGAGTGACAAAAAATCATTAGTATTTAATTAGTGATGAAACAACAGACATTATAGAAATATAATAAATCCGTCTCTATGTTTAGTCTTTCGCTCCTATTTGATACACACAAAAAAATGATAATAATAATAATAAATATCCATTTCTATGCGATAGATAATTTAATCTCTAATTTTATAACAGAGACATAAATTCGATCATTATATAACACTATAAAACATCATTTTGGATCTTCTACTCCATACAATACAACATCTTCTACCACATTTCAATTCACACACGACATGTGTATATAATGACATCACGAATACATCATAAGTGATTATGTGGCATGATTAATTTAATATGTTGTAGAAGATGGTGTACCAAATGTGGTAGAAAATCCGAACCGATAAAACATGGGTTTATTCTTAGTTCTAACTTCTAAGACGAGAAGGATGAGAAATTCAAAATGTGATTGTCTCAACGATTGATGACCGTTGTCAAGGAGAACTCAAATGAATTTTTCGCAAAGTTCAACAAATAATTTGAGGATAATGAGATAAGTTATTCAAATTAGATATATAGGTTTAATTATAAAAACATTACGACATTAATTCAATTTTTAATTATAATACGACTTTTAAAATCTATTAATGTTGGTCATCAATTATATATTTTTTCAATTACAACATCGATTAAATTTTTTGACATCTAATTGTGTCGTCATCAACATTATTAAATGTGCCCCGACAAGACCTTCATTTATCCTTGATCGATTTCACAAATTCGTCAATTTCACTATCATTAATTGAGAGTTGAAGAAGTGACATAATAACTCCAATTATCGATTAACAACAATGAAAATGACGGATTGTGAAATTGATTGAGGGTAAATGAAGGTCTTGTCCAGGCATATCCAACAGTGGTGATGGCGACCTAATCAAGTGTCGAAAAAATTAGTCGACGTTGTAATTGTAAAAAACTATAGCTGGTGACTAACATTAATAAGTTTTAAAATCATGTTGTAATTGAGAATTGCACAAAAGATCATAATTTTTTGGATAATTAACCCAATTAAAAACAAATAATTTAGAAATAAGATCATAAGTTACTCGTAGTGTTATTCAGAACAAATTAATTGGTAAAGAAGAATCAAAAGGAAATAGAGCACCACAAATAGTATATCGACTGAAGAAAATGGATTCGGCCCAATCTAGCCTGACCCGAGTATCCACCTTGGGCCGAGCATTCTAGACACCACTACGGACCACACCCATATCTTGGGAGGCCTTGTTATGATAAATCGACCCACATGATGTTGTTGAATCGAGTCAAACTGTATGTCTAAGAGTTTGAGTTTTGAGTTTGAGTTTGGTTCATTAACTATCAAATATATTCAAGCTTAATTTATCGAATATATTAACGGCTCGCAAGCTTACTTGTGCTTGATCGTCCAAAGAAATTTAATAAATATAAATTATAATGTGTTACTCATCATTGATTAATCAAAATAAGTTACAAATTCTTAAATTAAAATTTAATTTAATTTAATTAATTAATTAATTACATATATAGGAGTAAACAATTTTAATTATATAGCTTTTTTGTTTATGATAAATATAATTATATAAATTATGACTTCACTAGTAATACATTAGTTTACTTTTTTACGAACTAGCCTATTAAAAAACTTACTCGCGATTAACGGACTGAAATTATCAATCTTGAAGTTGTTTCGTTTATTATTACGAACCGCATTAAATAAGTTCGACCTGCGTTTTTAACACATTAAAATTCGAATAATTTACGAGCGGCTTTATTTCATTACATGCTGACACTGGCAATTGTGTGTGAAACTGTAAAAGAAATAAGGAAACATCAGGTTTCGATTGGACCAAATGAACATGAGACTGGACTTCTGTGGTGCAGAAGATGGACGAAGCTTCTAGAATTTGGATTATTGTCAAACAGGGCGGCTGACGTCATCTCCTACGTCATCGATTGAAAAAACCTATAACTTGTTTATTTCATCCTTATATAATTCTTTTTAAACTTGGAAATGCTTAATCTATTTAATGTACTAATTAATTGAAGTTCTGAATTTATTTCCTTAGAGAATAAAGTTATCTATTTTTAAAATCCAACATAGATTGGGCTTTCTCAATATATAATTATTTAATGAATATATAAAGTATTTATTACATATAAAATGGTTTTATCAGCAAACCATGGCCAAATATATGAAAGAATAAGAAAAGTGTTTACCAATCAAACGGACGTGTTTGCAAATAATTGTGTTTCTAAATAAGTGATTTGAATTAATTTTGAGAATAAAATTAAAATTTGGTAATGTTTTAACATAAAGTGACTTTAAAATTAGTAGAACTTGGATGCTGACGGTTTCTCGAAGCTGATATTAGTTAATTATCAAAGTTAATGAAAAAATTATCAAATTAATCGGTACTCTGTTGAGGCTGGCGGAGATTCACGAAGAAGGAAACCAAGAAATGATGCCGCAGAGGTGGTCGAGAAACAATGCAAAATGATGTTCTAACAGAGGTTGATGGGGAACTGAAAATGTATTTCATTTGCAACAGCATGGGTTCGCACCATGGCTCTTTAGAACAAAGAATAAGAGGACATCAGACGTACAAGAAATTCTTTTGAGAAGAAACAAGATTTCGCCTATGATGAGAAGAATTCACACCCAAACTCTGTTATTAATTTATGGGTTTATTACCAAAAGCAACCTGATGTATACCCGTTTTCACCACTTGGAACCTATTTTAAAAGTCGTCACCGATTGCAACCTGACTTACTCGCGTTTTACCGATTACAACCTATTTTATAAATTCCGGCCAAAATTAAGAGCGTGTGCCACACGTGCGTAATTTTGAGCAAGTGGTAAAAACGGGTATACCTCGGGTTGCTTTTGGTAATAAATCATTTTCTTTTTTATTTTTAATTTCTTTTCTTCCCTCCATCATTTTCTCTCTCATCCTCCTTTTTTTTTTTTCCTCCCTAGGGGATGTACACAAACAAAGCTGAATCGAATATCTAAGAGTTTGAGCTTAGTTCATTAATTATCGAGTCGAACTCGAGCTTAATTTATCAAATATATGGACGGCTTGTGAACTTACTCGAGCCTCTAGCTAGTCTAATCGAGCCCAAATGAATTCAATAAATATAAATTACAAATATGTTACTAATCATTATATAATTAAAAATAAGCTATAAATTCTTAAAATTATAATATACCTGCTAAGATTAATTAATTACATATATACAAATGCATGATTTTAATTATATAATTCTATATTTTTTATAAGTATAACTATAAAATTAGAAATTAATTATAAGTACATTAGCTTATACGAACTAGCTCTCGAGCCAACAAATGAAACTGCTCGCGAGCTAACGAATCGAGTATCATCAATCTTGAGTTTGGTTCGTTTATTTTAACAAGCCACATTAGACTAGCCCTATCGAACTTTTCACGAACCGACATCCGAATAGTTTACGAGCGAATTGGTTCGTATACATCCCTATCCCTCCCTTCTCTCTCTGATCTAATTCTCCCTCATCCTAACACCAGTTCGTCTCCTCTCTCCACTAATCTCCGTAAGTTTCTTCAACATGAATCATCTTCTTCATTCCTGATTTACAGATCCAAAAGAAACTAACTCTGAATCATCAAAAAATCGATCATTATCCAGAAGAAGTACTTTGAACAGTTCGGTGAAATTTTGGAAGTTGCGGTTATCACTGATAAAGCTACTGGAAGATTCTATGCTACTGTTGGATAAGAGTTCAATTCTCTTCGGTTTATTTCTCAGTAGAAAATCTAGCTTGGAGTTGTTCTAATTTGTATGTTTTTGTATCTATACTCATTCATTTCTTCAAATTCTCCTGTTGAGGATAATTCAATTTTCTTCAATTTATTTATCAGACGAAGATCTAGGTAGGAGTTGTTCTAATTTGTATGTATTTGTATCTATACTCGGTCATTTCATTAAATTCTCCTATTGAAAATGATGGAGGGGAGAAAAGAAAAAAATAAAAAACGAAAAGAGTTTATTACCAAAAGGAACCTGAAGTATACCTGTTTTTACCACTTGCTCAAAATTGCGCGTGTGTGGCACACTCTTGATTTTGGCCGGAATTTATAAAATAGGTTGTAGTCGGTAAAACGCGAGTAATTCAGGTTGCAATCAGCGACGAATTTTAAAATAGGTTGCAAGTGGTAAAAACGGGTATACCTCGGGTTGCCTTTGGTAATAAACCCTTAATTTATCCGTTACGTCTCAGTAAAATTTGATTTCATTAAAAAAAGATATATAATTCCACGTCATAAAATATGACCTAAAATTTTATTTTCGGGCTCCATGTCAGCAATTGAAGCCCGAAATTAGCGCATGTGTATTAAATTAAAAAAACCAAAAGGTGGTGTAATTATATGTTAAAATTAAAAGGTCATGTTATATTTGATAATTGACCAAAATATCGTGTATTTTTACGTTATTAAGTCTACAATATACTACACATCACACACAATAATTTAAAAATTAATCATGTTAATAATGAGCACTTCAAAACAGTGTTTTAAAAAATACTAGACGCTAATCGGATGGCAGGCTAAAGCCTAGTATATAGTCGGAACTTAGATGATTTAGTAGATATTAAATGAGAAAAATCGAAAAAAAATGTAACCAAACAAAAACGATTTAGTAACTAGTCGAAACTAGACAGAAACTTTTAGAAATAGAACTTTCAATACAATAAAAATATATATATGTAACGAATTAAGGTGTCGACATCCATTTGGTCAAACAAGTTGTCTGATTACACTAGAAAATTCCATTCAAAGTTGAACAATAATTAACAAGTTAGCCAAGGCTATTTATAAGAAGATGACCTCCTCAACCAAAATCAAAAGTCAGAAATCCAAACAAGGAGCTAACAACAATGGGAGAAGTGAAGCTAATCGGGTCATGGAGCAGCCCGTTTGTGATGCGGGTTCACATGGCGCTGAAACTGAAAGGAGTCGAATACGAATACATTGAAGAAGATCTGCAGAACAAGTCACCACTTCTTCTCAAATATAACCCGATCCACAAACAAGTACCCGTTTTGGTCCATAATGGAAAGCCCATTTGTGAGTCTTCCATTATTTTAGAGTACATCGATGAGGTCTGGGAAGGCCCATCTTTGCTGCCCAAGGATCCGTATCAACGGGCCCAGGCCCGTTTCTGGTCCAACTTCATCAACGAAAAGGTATGAGTGTTTCTTCATTGTTCGCATACATACTTAATTTTATCTTCTAGTTAGGAACTCCCAATCACCCATGTAAAGAGTTGATAGAGATCAATGAACGTAATCCGTTGATCTTAATCTACTTTCTGGGTGGATGATCGGATTACACGATTGGTAGTGACCAATTACCTAACTGAATTGGGTAATAATCTTAGTATATTATAAGGGAATAAGGTGATTCGAACTGATTAATTTTAGACGAATCAAATTTTAATCCTGCCTAACACATGACGTTCGGGCCGTCCGAATTGCAACCTCTAACTGAGAAAAAGACAATATGCATAATAATCCGAGAGATGTATGAAATTATAAATAAGATGGAAGGTATTTGTAGATTTACTTAGTGGGCTTAATAGCAATTAATAGCTTGTAGAACTCTCTAATCTAAGTATGAAAATGAACTCATCGACCCTTGTAAAACGAAAGTGGGCATATTATATCTATTTTCGTAAAAATAGGTACACTACAAAAATTAAGCACAAAATTATGGTTTTATTCCTCTCTGAAACATAGTCCAACCTTTTTCTTCCTAATAATAATTGGAATTAATTATTTATATTTGAGCAAAGCTCATCTGTAGCTAGACCCAGATGACAAACAATATTACTGGTTTATTTGAAAAATATTAATGTATGATACTATTTTTAAAAATATTTTATTTATTTATCTAAAATGAATCGCTGATTTTGCCTTAAACAATATTACCACTTTCGGTACAAATCATGCATGTGATGCACAAGAGGGTTAGCTCTTATTTATATCTATTATATTTTAAATTTTAATCACCAATATTGAAAAAGGATATATATATATAGTTGGAATTTTCTAGTAGTGTCATTACGCCTCGAATTATTTCGTTTAAGCATGTTAACTTTACTCACTCTCAATTTATGCCAACTAAATTTACGAAGTTTTTAAAAATGTTATTTAATTTTTATTTTATCTAATTTATGCTCGATTCTACGAAACTAGTGTAAGACCTGAATTTTGAGTGTTTCTCTTTATTAATTATTTGATATACGAAAGTTTTAGTACGATACATTAAATTTTTTAAATACTTCGTACTGAACATTTCAATCTTGTCTATACTGAATTTATCGTACATCGAATAAAACGTAAGCCTTGAAATAATAGTAGAATTCAAAATCTAGACCATTAATTAAGAAAAACTAAAAATTCAAAACTTGAATTGAGATATTTTTTAAATTTAGACCTTCAACGGAGATTCTATCAATATATCGTATCTCTTTATAAAGTTTTTTTATGGAAACACAAATACTTTGGTCCTAAAGGGGATATATTATGTTGTGTTGGGATTCAGGTGGAATGTCTATTTACTCCGTTCATTTACAAATAAGTGTTATTTTAGATTTTCAGGTGGAATTTAAGATATTGTAGAATGGACTATAACTCTTCTTTTTCTCTCCATAATTTTTTTATTAACATAAATTCCTCCATCTTTTTCTCCATACATTATTTATATGATGTTATATGATTTGAATGCAAATTTTCTTAGATTTAGCTAAGGATAATGTTGGAAGAAATAGGTAAAATTTGCTAGAATGATACTATTATATAGGGTTGTAAATGAGTCGAATCGAGCCGAACGAATTGTTGTTCTAGCTTGTTTGAAATATTATCGAGCTTTTGATATAACGTTTGAACTTGTTTGATTATTAACCGAATCGAGCTTGAACGACCTTTAATCGAGTCGAGCTCGAGTAGCTTGCTATTTTTACACTTATTTTAACATATTTAACTTATCCAACTCGAGCTCGAACTTTAGATTTTATCAAACGTAAAAGTATGTTCAAGCTTGTTTGGTATCTGTGATCGAACGTAGTTCAAACGAGTTTTTAATAAACGATCTCGAATCGAGTATCGAGTAGGTTGTTTTAATTTTCAGCCTTACTCTTACATGAAAGAAAAAATATTTTTTTGTAGAATGACACTTATATGTGAACATAATATTAATTAATTAATTAATTTATTGTGGCAGTGTAATGGTGCACTATGGAAAGCCTGTTTCAACAAAGGAGAAGAGGTTGAGAAGGCTAAAGAAGAGGCATCACAACTCTTGAAATTTCTTGAAAAAGAATTAGAGGGAAAAAAGTTCTTTGGAGGAGACAAAATTGGGCTTGTTGATATTTCTGCAAATTTTATTCCTTATTGGGTCAGAATTGTTTCTGAAATAGTGGGCCTCCAAATACTGGCCCAAGACAAGTTTCCCAATTTGTGCAAATGGGCCGATGAGTTCGTTAATGACAGTTTTGTTAAGGAAAATCTACCTCCTAAAGACAAATTGACGGCCACTTTTAAAGCTATGGTGCAGGCCCAAGCCCAATAGATGACAACCCAATGTATCGGCTCAGTCTTACATTTTATATGTGTCATGTGAAATAAATAGTAGATATTGATAAAATCTACTTACTATAAGATAAAGTTGTGTGGCACGAGATACGTAGTGTTGATTCTATTTATATTTTCTAAATAAGTAGTTTTTTTGCAATAATAACTTAGGTTGCATTTGAATGGAATAATTTGAAAATGATTTGAAGTTTATAGTTTCAAATCTATTTATGTTGTTTGAATTATTATGGATTTGAAAATTCATCACTTTCATTTTTAGTAATTCTTTGAAATATTTGAGTGGATTTCAAATTCCTCTATTTTTTAGTACATTCCAAACTCACTTATCCTAAATCCATGCACTTCAAATCTCTCCATCAAACCACAATTTTAGGATTTTAGCTGGTGGAAATCTTTTATTCTGAATTATATTTCACCTCATATTCCATAGTCTCCACCACATGCTACATGTATAAGGTCTCTTCATAAATATACATATCACAGGTTTTGAAGGTCATGAAATACATGATGAAATATATTTTGAAATAGAGGAACTAGAGCTAGCGAAATCGAACCATGTCAATGCCGACCCAGCCCGTTCGACATTTTAGATGGGTTGGGTCACAGGAATATAGGCTCGAAGTACCATCGTGCCTTACAAGATCAATCCGATGAGTTAAAAGTACAACGGATCACAAGTCGACCCATAAATCTTAATATATTTAAAGGGGATACACCAGGCTGGGCTTTGATTTTTCGCCCGATTGAATCTCGGGCGATCCAATCCAATTAATGACAGAAGACAAGTTTCCCAATTTGTAGAGATGGGCCGATGAGTTCATTAGTGACAACTAGTAGATTTAGAGAGTGCTTGCTAAGTTTATTTAAAATATTTTATAAGATGTTTTTAGAGCTTATAAGTTGTATGGTCTTTGACCGCACTTTCGGATGCAGTCAAATTAGTTCTACTTATTTCCTAACTTTCTTTCCTAACAGCAGATAGAGTAAGTCAGGGTCGATCCCACAGAGAACAGGGAAACTAACCGAGTTATCATATTTAACCAATATCTATATATATATAAAAGTAAAATGGGGGCCATTAATGTAATTTTAACTTTCCCTCCAAAAATTTTAGACTAAAATTGGTAACGTTTTTCTTATTTTTTGTAAGTTCATAACTTTCTTTTACTTTTCTAAAACACAAATAACTTTTTCATTTTAATTCGATTTTTATACATAATATACCAAATTATTCATCTTTTCACGATCTTCGATTCGACATCCATATCACATATATTATATTGAGATATTTGATTTGAATAAACAAATTGTTTGTTGGTTAATTATTTGTGCTAGAATTGATATTTATTGTGAATTGAACTTATAATATTTTGGTTTTAGTTGCAACTAGAATTTGTAAAATAATTTCTTTACAAAAAAATATGAGTATTTTTTTTTATAAAAATACAACTTATCATTTCATTTTATTTGACATGAATTTTTCAATATTTCTTTTTATTTAAGTCAGGGAGAAAATCTATCGTTTAAATAATGAAAGTTCTACTTTATTAAATCAAAAGCTAAAACAACAATATCTATTTTATAATCAACTTATTAAATCATCAAATCTGCTAAAATAGAGCATATATAATTATGTATTAAAATAGTTACTGAAATTATTTTTAATTACCTATTTATATTTTTAATAATGAGTATTTTGTTAAAATTACTCTTTTAAGGAAATTTACTCTTTGTAGCCTAAATTATGACTTTTATTACATTTGGCAATCTTCTAAATTTTCTACTTTTACTAAAACTTCAATTATATGTTTTTACACTTTCTAAGCTAAAAAATACTTGGTCGCACAAATTAACATCGAATGTCTTTTTTACTCTTAACAATCTAAATAAATTTGTTCGCATTAATCAATTTTTATCTTCGAATAAATAAATTATTTATGAGAAGGTTATAACATTTATATAATAATTTACAATACTAAATAAAATAAGGAAATATTCAAATATTTTGAAGAAACCAAATACTTTAATTAATTTGTTATTCGAATCAATAAATAAATTTTGAATTCTATTTTGTTAAAATAAGATTTTATTAAATAAAATTATTTAAGTATGTTTGAAATCACCAAATGAAATGTTAAAAGTTGCAAATGAAAATTCAATGTTATCAAGAAAAAATAAATATTTATAATTAGAACTTGAAAGTTTATTTAGATAAATTAAAAGTTAAATATAAAATAAAAGCACAGACATAATGAGAAAATTATTAAACTTTACATTACATATGATCCTAATAAAATATCATTGTTCCTTTTATTATATATTTATATTATAGTAGTGACAATTCTGTACGTAACATTTTTCAGCCTAAAATTTTAGACTGTGATTGGTAAGTTGTTGTCACATTTGGTATAAATCAAAATTTATTTACTTTCTAAAGCTGCAAATATCTTTTTTTCATTTCTAATATATTTATTATGTATACTATATCACATTAATCATCTTTTGACGATGTTTGATTTGATATCCATATGATATATATAATAATACAATATTATATTTAAAATATTATATTATTTGTTCGTTGATTATTTATGTAAGATTTCAGTGTTTATTGTGGGTTGTCAAAAAATATAGTATTGATTTGGAATACAATTAAAAATCATTCAAATAATTCTATTTTACAAATTATTTTACTTGATTATTTCATTAAAACCACACCTAATCAGTTTGTTTCATCTGACATGAATTGTCTCAAAGTAATATTTGATTTATAATCAGCTTATTAAATTATTGAATTTGCTAATACTTATTTGATATACTAAATCACAAAACTATGATCTTTTCGCTCATATATATAACTTTATATATGATAATTAATCTTATAAATTTTTTTATTAATTTTTTATATTGTAGATATGTTAATTTTATTTTTCTATAAATAATTACAATTTGCAACCTATACTATGATATTATAAAAGTTGCAACTAAACTTCTTTTAAATAAGCAAAATTAACCAACTAGAACTATATGTTTTTTAGACTTTGCAACCTAAACAATACTGAGTCACATTAACCAATCTCAATTATGTCTTTTTTTCTTTTCTTTTATCACATTTGGCAACCTAAGCATTTTTTTACATTAACCAATGTATATCTTTAAATGAATCTACTATTTACAATATAAATTTATAATTTAATTGAAACTTTTCAACATATATATGAAAGTATTAAGAAATATTGGAGCACTCATATGGTTTATTTTGTTATTCCAACTATTGAATTATTTTGTTATTCAAACTATTGAATAACTTTTGAATTTTATTTTGTTAATTTGTTATTTTTTGTATATCGAAAATACCAAGTAAAGTACTAAAACTTGCAAATAAGTTTTTTAAAAAGATATAGTTGTAGCTAAAATTTTAAACTTTATTTAGATAACTTTAAATATTTAAAGTAAAATGGAAAATATTAAAGAAAAATAAATTTCTTATAACATTATCCAGTTTATTTTATTTAATATTATGAGTTGATAGTTAGATATTTATGTTTGTTTTAACATTCATAATAATTAATTAAGAGATTATGCACATAGGTGAAGAATGCTGCAGACATACTAAATGTGTGTTTGAATTTCAAAGATAAGAAATAATCATTTTAAAAAAGATTTTTTTTTATATTAAATATTTATCTTAATCATAATCTATAATATATATATATACCTCTATATAAAGTAAGTTATATTAAATTCATATATAACATGCGAGAAACTTATATTTACATTACTTATAATTTTATTTATGTTTTATCCTATATTTTAAAATATATATATTTTATTAGGATAAAAAAATCACATATTAAATATTAGATTAATCATATTTAATTATAATTATTAATTTTTAAATAAACTTTCGTGCATCGCACGGGAATATTACTAGTTACTATATAATAAAATGGAACCCTCTATAAATAGTAATTTTAATTCCCGCCTAAATACACTTACTTAATGTAGAAATAGAAATTTTATGGTAAGATTATAATCATCATAAATTTTATGGTAAGATTATACTGCAATTACAACCTGAAAATCCACCGAAGTTTATGGTTAGCAGAATCTTACTAAAACATTTCGTATTTCAATTAGCAAACGATTTTGTATTCCAAATATTGATATATTCAACTGATTAGTCGAAATTTGTGATTAGCATAATCGTACCATAAATTTCGTCGATGTATGCTGGGACAATATATTTTAAATATCAACAAATTAGCCGAACATTTTGTATTCCAAATATTGATATGATCATATTAGCCGAAATTTGAGGTTATTTGTGAAAATTATTTTTTTATAGAAGAGGTACAATTTTCTTCTATATTTAGATAAGATTATTTTGTTTGCTTTTACTTCTTGGTTTTTTATAGAATAATTTTGAGCTATAATTTTTTTGTTTTACATTAAATAAATTTGTTCAATTTACATTAACAACAAATGAAAAAGAATTGGTGTATTAATCAAAGTACTTGTGAACCGATTTAGTTTGACAAAACAAGGTTAATATTTTTTTTAACTTATGTATATTAGTTTGAAAAGAGAAATAGGTATAACAAAATTTTAATGTAATTTTTTGTTTAGTTAAATTTTGATATATGTTAATATTTAAAACATTTTATAGAAAATAAAAATGTGAAGTTATTGTGAAAAAAATAATTTGAGTAATGCTCAATAAATTGTGAACCATAAAAAATGATTAGAACGACCTTTATACAAGAATAACAAAGATATTCACACCCTAAACCAGTTAATATGACTATCTCATAACTAATTTATACTTGTGCAATTTTAATTGTTTTAATCTCTTTCCTTTTTATTATAAATATATACATTTATAAATTTTATTATACTACAATATAATTATATAAATATATTATTTATATTATATATTTGTGATGTATTAACAATTCGTGCATCGCACGATGGGAGAATTCTAGTTTATATAAATAACTATAATATATATATATATATATATATATATATATATATATATATATATAAATATAATGTGGGGGGAATTGTTGGAGTAAATTAACTAAGTAATTAAACTAAAAAACTAAGATGAATTAAAGTATGAATAAAAAGGTATTCCCGCCTTTAACCCACTATCCCCCTAGTCTGAATTATCCATGTAATTAATGAAATTGCTTGACCAACTAGTTCTGAAACCCCTACCCCAATAATTAACAATTACGTTTAGCTAATCCTTGTTACCTCTTAAGTATAATTAATTACAGGTTCTCTTAGTAATTAATCCTATCCGATTAAGTAGTCCTATGATACGATCGCTAGAACACCATTAATCAAATGCATAAAAAACTAAGGCAACAGAGTAGGTACGGTGTTGTACTCGCAAGCTCGGTACAAGTGACCGCGACTTATGTTATCCTAGCGAATAATTCACTATTTCTACTTTTAGACACAAACACATAATAATTACGGATTATCAATTTATGACCAAACAACAATTATATGCCTAATACCCGGGTGATCAATCCAAATAGCAAACATACAAAAGATATGATGAAAATCGAATAACATAAATAATTTCAGAACGTAATTAAATCAAACAATCACCGAATTATTTACAAGAATATTATTCTAGGGTTCAACTTAGTCAAATACGGAAAATAAAAACTTAGCCGATCATAATGATGGCTAAGAACAAATTACAATAAAAGTCATAAACTTAGAAAACCCGAGATGTCGATTCTTGAATCTTCGTGTTCTTCTGAATTCCCAAGTCTGTGCTCTCAAAATCAAAGTAAAAGTTATATTTCGGACTTGGGGTCTTCTTTATATAGTCGGGGATGAATTAGGCCTAATTTGGGCTGAAAAAGGGTAATCTTCGAACAAATCTTTTATTAATCCGCGTCGCGTCTCGGCTGAGAATAACTGTCTCGGCCGAGCCCTCTGTCTTATATTCTCGTTTGAGAATCAGTTTCTCGGCCGAGCCTCTTCCACAGCCAAATTATTGGTTTTCCCTGACCTTCTATCTCGGCCGAGCGTTATGGTCTCGGCCAAGCTCAGTCTCCTGAATCTTTGACTCAATTTTTCCTCGATTTTTTATCTGTGAGACTTGTTTTCAACATCCATCCTTAGTCGAGTTCGATATCCATCCTTAGTCGAGTTCGACATCCATCCTTAGTCGAGCTCGACTTTTTGGTCTAGATTCACCCAAGTAGCTTCAAAACACGTCACAAACATGAAATCGTCCAATAATGCAAATATGAGCAATACACGATCAATTACGCATGCAAATGTCACTAAATGAACACTTAATTCGACTTATTATTCATGCATAATCACATGTACCAGTCATATTTTAAAATATTTGTAGAAGTGTTTGGATCAAATAACTTATAAGATCTCTTCAACATCTTATAAGATATTGATGTGTTTGATAAATAAGATCTTTTTATAATTATACTGACGAAAAATGACATTTTTTGTATTAAAAAAAGAACTTATTGAAAAAAGGTGGGGGAAGAGCTTATAAGCTCTTGAGGAGCTTAATTATACATCTTATAAGCTCCTTGTGAAAAAAACTGGCAAACAAATTTTGAGAGCTTATAAGCTCTTGAACATCTTATAAGATGTTTTAAAGATCTTATAAGCTCTCCCAAACACCCTCTTAGTTTTGTAACAAAATCTACTTACTGTAGGATAAAGTTATGTCACACAACATATGTATGTAGTGTTTGATTTGTGTTCTGACTAAAACGAGGTTTTTTTCTTTCCTTAGAGTTGTCTCATTTGTATATTGTTATTAAAATGTGGGTTCACGTTAGTCCTTATCGGTTCGTGTCCTTTTTCTATGTGAATAATTGAGCGGATTTACGTTTTGGGATGGGCTCGGTCGAGTTTTTATGGGTTTTGGGTTGTTGGGTCGTATACCTCCACCACATCGGATAGCTGATCTGTCACTCAATCTTGCACAGAATAATCGAGTTCTTTCAATGCTATTTTTTTAGAATTGAATTTTTTTCTTGGTTGAAGGATCTGCACCCAAAATCTCCAATAAAATCAAATGATTCCTTCTGTGAACCATGTAAGTTAGGCAAAATGCATACATTACATTTTCCTTCTGTTGAACCACACACAACTGCTCATTTCCAACTCATTCATAGTGATGTTTGGGGTCCCTCATCTACCCCATCTACTTTTGGATACAGATACTATGTCCTCTTTTTAGATGACTTCAGTAGGTTTGTGTGGCTTTATCCTCTCACACTAAAATCTGAAGTGCATGTTGCCTTTGAACACTTTAATGTCATGGTTGGCAGACAGTTTAATTTCATAATTCAAATGTTTTAATCAGATTTGGGAGGGGCATACAGAACCTTAAAGCCCTTAATGCATAAGCTTGGTGTAGAGTATAGATTATCTTGCCCCCACACTCATCAACAAATGGGAGGGCTGAGAGAAAACACATGCATGCTACTGAAACTAGGTTCACTTTCCTTGCTAAAGCCTCTCTTCTAAAAAAAATTTGGTTGGGTGCATTCTCATCTATATCATACACTATTAATCTCTTACCAATCAAAACACTTAAAAACAAGTCACCATATCAACTTCTTTATAATAGCGTTCCAAAGTTTGTATTTCTTAAAGTGTTTGGATGTGCTTGTTATCCATTCCTCAGAACTTACAATACCTCGAAACTCTAATATTGGAGTGAAAAGTGTATTTTTCTTGGCTATAATACATCTTACAAAGGATAAATGCCTTAACTCAGCTAGCAGAATGTTTGTGGCTAGAACTGTTAGTTTCAATGAGAAGATTTTTCCTTATGCTGATATGTTTCTTAAATCGTCCTTGCTTGATTCTCCTATGCAAAATCATGTCTCCCTAGCTTACCTTCAATAACTTACACTCCACCACCTATACCTCAGTCTTCCACAGATTCCCCTACTCATCCCTCCACAAATTCTACCACTGCTCATTCTTCACAACAAGCCCCACAAAATATACAACAATTTTTCTGATACTTCATCCAACAACTCTTCTTCCTTAAATCCTTCATCTCTCTTTCTTCCTCTTCCTATTATTCCAACCCATTCCATGCAAACCAGATCAAAGAGTGGCATCTTCAGACCCAAAGTCTTCACCACTATTGCTTCTTATCTTTCTTCTTTTAAGCACCATCCACTGTTAGAGAAGTTTTAACACAGGGTCACTAGAAGAGAGCCATGGATGCTGAGTATGCAACTTTGGTCAGAAATAAGACTTGAGAATTGGTTCCTTTTTCCCAAGACATGAATTTGATGAGTATAAATGGGTGTTCAGAACCAAATTTCATGCTGATGGAAGTTTAGACAAGTTTAAAGCTAGGGTTGTTGCCAAAGGGTTCCAACAGAGTGATGGGGTAGATTTCTTTGAGACATACTCTCTTGTTGTCAAGCCTATAACAATAAGACTGATTTTCTCTTTGGCAGTCTCTAGAGGTTGGAAGATACATCGAGTAGATGTCAATACTATTTTTCTCATTGGGAAATTCTCTAAACCTGTTTACATGAATCAGCCAGAGGGCAACTTGTTGACTCTACTAAGCCTACTTATGTATGCAAACTGAATAAAGCTTTATATTGGGCTCAAGCAAGCCCCCGAAGCTTGGTTTGACAAGCTAAAAGGCTTTTTGGTTAGCTGGGGTTTCAAAGAGATAGTATCTGATCTTTGTTCTATCTTAGACATGGCAATGACTTATTGCTGGTGGTAGTGTATGTGGATGATATTCTGGTGACAGGTGATAATGAAGTACAAATTTAGCAGCTTATTTCAGATCTTGAAAAATCCTTCTCACTCAAAAACCTTGGCCAAGTTAGCTATTTTCTCGGAATACAAGTTCTCTTCACTGATCAAGGTATTTTACTCCATCAGCAAAAGTACATTATGGATTTGTTGCAGAAGACATCTATGGAACAGTGCAAACCATGCTCCACTCCATCCTCTTTTGGCCAGAAGCATTCTGCTAAAGACAACTTGTTGTTTGAACATTCCACTCTCTACGAAAGCACAATAGGGGTTCAACAATAATTATTTATGACTAGACCATACATCTTGTTTACTGTGAACAAATTGAGTCAGTTCATAAGGAGCTTGAAAAGCCTGCAAGAGACTCTTGAGATATCTTAATGGCACTTCTAAGCTAGACATTCTGTTCACCCTCTCACCTAGACTATCTTTCCATGGTTTCTGTGATGCTGACAGAGCATCTTGTCCTGATGACAGAAGGTCCACTAGAGGATTTGTGGTGTTCCTTGAATCTAATCCCATCAGCCGGAGTTCCAAGAAGCAGCAGGTTGTTGCCCGTAGTAGCACGAAGGCAGAGTATATAAGTGTGGCAGTGGGCAGAACTAAGCTAGTTTGGATGCAATCTTTGTTCTCTAAGCTTGGTCTGGAACCAGTCTGGAGTTGAACCGACGCTACCGCGATGCATGAAGGCGTGCGGCCGCGACGAAAGATGGCCAGAAAGTTAAGTGAAGTTGCACATGCATCGCGACCGCGATAAAAAGACACGTTCTTAAGGAAGTTTTGAGCTCCAGGCATCGTGACCGCGAGAGTTGTTTTGCACGGTCGCGACAAAAAGACGATTTTGAAGAGGTTTCCTGTTCCAAGTGGGAATCGAAGCCTAGAGACCCCAAGACTCATCCCGAAGCCTATAAAAAGACATAGAGACTCAATTTTTTAAAAAAGTAACATCAAAGAAACTCATACTTTTACCTTGGAGTAGAAGGTGTGAGATCGAGCAAGACGAAGATCGAAGGGCTGATTTTTCAGGTTTAATTATTCTTTGTTTACTTTTAAATTCTTGACAATGTGTTATTGGAATTATTATTTTGATTTGGTAGTAGGCATGAGTAGGTAAACTACTCGTGTCCTAGGATTAGAAAGTATGGTTTTTACGACAATGCTGATTCTATTGTTTGATTTATAGACTCCAGTTTTTATTATCTATCTGTGTGTTTGGTATAACCCCTATAATTGAATTTAATCTTGCCAATTAGGTTTAATTTACTTGTTTGATGATTCCACTTCGAGAGAAGGGAATTGTTGATAGACGATAACACATAGCACGATTGTCTATGATCGTGTAGGCAAAGGTTAAGGGGCTGTTAGGAGTTGTTAGGATCAATTGACTCGAGAGAGTAGTTATCTTAGTCAATCTATGACTTAGTCGCTTCGAGAGAAGGGTTAGGTTAATTAAGTGCCGCCTAATAGATGGATAAACTTGCTTAAAAGTTTATAAATTAGAGATTAATCATCATTAGCATAATTCCTGAAATCGAAAGCCTAGGATACACTCTCTTTGATTTGGAACTCAGCTTTTATTAATTAATTCGATTTACTAGTTTATATGCTATTTAGTTTATTACTTAAGCAATGTTCACAAGCTCCAATGTCTAGTTAGGATAGAACTAGATAATTAGGGTATCGAACTACGTTAACCTATTCTCTGTGGATCAACCTTGACTTTCCCATATACATCTACACCCGTACACTTGTGGTATTTTCGGGTTAGAATTAGAGCCTATCACATAGGTAAGATTAGACCTGGTGAGGTTGAGATAAAGGAGTTTCCCAATCAATCTTCTCTAAAATTCTGGATCTGTCAAGAGTGAATGAAGCACTTAATTTTTCACCATATGGCAGAGGAGTTGAAGTTGGTTTGTAGTTATCCAGACCAGCATCATTAACTATATCTAGCATATATTTCTTTTGACAAAGAAACATACCCGAATCATTTCTACTCAATTCCATTCCAAGAAAATAGGTACCTTCCCCTAGATCCTTTATGGTGAAGCTTTTATCCAAAAATTGTTACAAAGCATCAATAAGGTCAGTGCTACTTAAGAACATCATCAACATAAACTACTCTTAAAGGAGCAGGAAGCTATGGAATTGTGTTTCATAAATTGGAAGACAGTGGTAAAGATGTTGTACAGGATTTGTAGTTTCTGATTTTGTAGCTAACATGGATTCAAGGAAGTCACAGACTGGATATATATTTACTTTGTATAGGTCAGCATTCAGCTGGAAATCAATGCTTCAATCTGTAGTAGCCTTATCAACAACTGAAGTTGAGTTTATTGCTCTAATAGAAGCTGTGAAAGAAGCTGTTTGGATCAGAGGAATTCTTGCAGAGTTTGGGATAAAACAAGATTCTGTGAAGGTACATTGTGACTCACAAAGTGCTTTGCACTTGGCTAAACATCATGTGTTCCATGAGAGACGTAAACACATCGATGTTAAGCTACATTTTGTAAGAGACATTGTTGACAAAGGATCTATGAGTTTAGTCAAAGTAAGAACAGAGGAAAATGCTGCTGATATGTTAACCAAAGCACTACCTAGAGATAAATTTAAATATTGTCTCTAGTTAGTGGGTATTCAAATGGTTTAAAATTTGCAGTGAAAGAGCTCTTGGGTGACAAGGACAGGTGGAGGTGTCTTTACTTAAATTCATGGTATGAAATGTGTAGTGTGTTTGATGTTTTGGCTTAAGTTGAGAAGCCAAGGCGGAGATTGTGAACTAACAGTGTTATGTGGCTTCACAACTAGCTTGTTTGGATTGGAAAAACACTTAGGGAGAAGCAGAAGTCTGAAAAAAAAATCAGTTTAAAGAAGTTGGAACAGGTTTGGAGGGGAAAACAGTTACAAAAACAGAATTATTGTTACATTGGCAAAACCGTTGTCAAAGATGTCAGAAACCGTTGCGAGCTATAGTGAATTGGTAGAGGGATTGCTACCCGTGGATGTAGGTTCTGAAAACCGAACCACGTAAAATCGGTTGTGCATGTATTGAATTCCTCTCCGTTCGTATCTATTTTTCCAATTTCGGTCTTTAGTTTTAGATTCATAATTCGCTTCTGCTCTTAAGGTGTTTGTTAAATTGTCTGAGTGAGTTTCTTGAGGGGTTTTTGGTTGCATTGCGCAATTGCATTAACAGTTGGTGCGTCTGTGGGAAGGAAATGATCCCACGAATTGAAGGCCATTCAAGATGTCGATTTCAAAGCTCGAGACAGAAAATTTTACAGGCAAAAATGATTATGGATTGTGGGAGCTGAAGTTAAAGGCTCTTCTAGTCCAACAGGGACTCTCAGCAGCTCTAAAGGAGTCCAAAGATGATCCTGGTGTTGCGGATCCGTCCAAGAAAGCAGAGGTTGATGCCAAGAATTAGGAGATTCAGGAAAGGGCTCACAGTATCATTATACTTTATCTCTCAGATAAGGTTTTGAGGGAGGTGGCCAAGGAAACTACTGTTGTTGGAGTAATCAAGAAATTGGATCAGCTCTACATGGAAAAATCAATGTCAAATCGACTCTTCTTGAAACAGAAGCTCTATGCATTTAGGTTTTCTGAAGAAAAGTCAGTCAAAGACCAGTTGGAGGAGTTTAACAAAACTATTGATGACTTAGAGTCTGTGGAGGTGACTGTAACACCCCATATTTTTCTGCATATTATTTATTTACAATTATATTATTTATTTAATAAAAATATTATTTATTTGATTTATTTTCTTGTTACACATCCATAAAGTGTCGTAGATTACTGTGTTTCTTGATCAGATCCCGATATATATAAGAATTAACATTCATAATCTTTTAAGATATACACTTAGATATTGATCCCCTAATCCTCATCTTATTAGAATATAATCTTATCTAATAAGATATGAAATCCTAATAGGTAACCTATTAATCCCTAACTATAAATACACTATTATATACGCCATCTTCAGACGCCCAAAAAGAAAGAAAGAAAAGAATCAACAACTCCATATTTACTTTACTGCAACAACAACAGGTAACTGGTCATTCTTGAAATTCTTGATTATTAGTATTTCTTTTACCTACCAGTAATGCCTCTATTTTCAATTGGATACCTATAAGGTCACATAATCATGATGTTTCCGAAAACTAATAATAGTAAAGAAGCCAATTCAAGCCTTCAGAATTAATACCTCCAGTTTCTTTTCAAATCCAACGTTTGGATTAATCACCAAGTTACCATTCCATTAATTCCAAAATTCAAGTAGTGCCCACTTTATTTACAAAATTGTTTAGCATAGTCAAGGTCTTATTTCTTATTAAAAATTATTACTTCAATTTTAATTGTTAGATAGATAATTAAGACGTTTCTTATTTTACTAATATATAGGGTATTCTGATCAAGAACACGGTGGTTAATCATTTACGCAAGGTTTTCAAGGTTATTGCTTTTCTAAGGTGGGGGTTCTTACTTGTTTGTCATTATTAATTATGTTTGTATGATATGTGTACATGTTTAACTTTTATTATATGATTTGTGCTTTGCACCCCTAAGTATGATTGATTAGTTCAATCCCTCAAGTTTTGCATGCTACTTTGCTACATGCCCCTAAGTTATGAGTTATGTGGATACTCGTTACCCACCCTCAAGTTATAAGTCATGTAAGTATTTATTACTTACCCTCAAGTTTTATGTCATGTTTATAATTGTTACTACATGTTATACTATCAAGGGTGTAATTAGTTTTGACAAGCACGAGCTGGATGTAGCTCACCCCCACTACTTTTAATATTTTCAGGTCGAGGGGCTGGACGTAGAGGAGATGGCGGTACGGTGAAAGCATATGCTCCAAATATAAATTGATTTTTTCTATTTTTTTTTTATATTTGCAAGTTAGTCGAAGACATTATTTTCTTAAAGGTAGATTTTGATAATTGTTATGAGTTGGAAACAATATATATATTTTTTTATTTAAATGATTCAAGTTCTTTCTTAGATTGTATACTTATAAAATTTAGTTAAAGTTTGTGAATTATTTTGGTTGTGAATGCTATTAGAATCTGATTAAGTAGGAATTGATTTGCACTCGTATGAGCCTCCTTTCATACGGTCAATAGTACACTCGTATGGATTTTTTTTCCATACGATCAGTATTATATTATGTATTGTTAGTTAATTATATTATAAGCATGTCAATGTATGATACTAAATAATCCCTTATTTAAGATAATTGTGTTCGCAAATAGATTTAGATGCATTTTCCATTTGGTTCTTAAAAAAAAAAAAAAAAAAAAAACAATTACTTATCTCTATTTGAAAAGGCTTTAAAATATTTTTATGAAAATCGGGTCGTTACAGAGTGGTATCAGAGCAGGTCTACGTTTCTGTAGACTCGTTCGTATTTGTAATTTTTATGTAAGTTATGTAAAAGGGTATCATATGCTTCACGACCACCTCTGCCTCGTCGCTCAGCTCCAAGGTACATTTTAGTTATGCTAAATTTCTGTCTTGCATGCATTACATTTATGACAAGTATGAATTCTAAATTGATCATGATAAGTATGATATGTTTACAAGATTGCATATGATATTAAGTTAATTTATTAAGCATGCATGCATATAAAACTTCTCTATATGAGATTAGATTTTATGACAATATTAGCTTGTATATCAAGGCATATGGCACGCCCTCGCCACGCAACTAATACTCGCGCGGAGAATAACGCGCCCAATGCACCTAATGTGGTTCCCAACCAGCAACAACCCAATGTGGTTCCTAACCAGCAACAAATGTTAACTAATTTAGCTACACTACTACAAGGCGCCACTATCACTCCACTTGCCACACAGGAGCAAGTTCAGGCACGTGTAATAAATCAGTTCAATAGCTTTACGCCACCCACCTTTAATGGGTACGAGGGCCCAAGTGCAATTGAAGAATGGATGTCAACATTGGAAAGTATAATTGAGTATATGGCTTGTACTGATGCACAAAAAGTAGCATGTGCGGTTTTTCAACTTAAGGAGGATGCAAGGAAGTGGTGGAATGGGTATTGGAGGCTTCGAGAGGCAGAAGAACGTGAGGTTTTGACATGGACTGGGTTCAAGAATATCGTGATGGAGAAATATTTTCCGAGAATTTATAAACAACAAATGGTACGCGAATTTAATGATTTGACACAAGGAGGATTGACTGTAACAGAATATGAGCGAAAATTCAATAATATGAGTCGTTTTGCACCCCACATGGTCAGCACAGAGGAGATGAAGGCTCAAAAGTTTATCGAAGGACTCTGTCCCCAAATCCGTCACTTGATTGCTGGTCATGGGACTATGTCTTATTCTTAGGCGGTTATGCGAGCTGAGAACATTGCAGCTAGCATGGAAATGGAGAAGTCTAGTGCTCGCGTTGTTGAGGATTCAAATAAGAGGAAGTGGAGGGAACCCGAAGATGAAAACACAAGCAAGAAAGCACGAAGTGAAGATACAGCTAGGCCTCAGCTCCAGCAAGACTATCCCACTTGCCCCACTTGTAATAAGAGGCACAAAGGTGAATGTATGCGTGGTCAGAATCGTTGTTACAGATGCCACGAGGAAGGACATATGATTTCTCAGTGTCAAAAGAGAGATAACTGGGCTAACCGCCAAACCCATGAACAAGGTTACGGAGGTAGAGCACGTGTGTTCGTCATGAATGAAAAACAAGTGGAGAAGGTAGTTGACAAATCAGCAGGTATGCTATGAATTTTCGAGGACGAAAATTTTCCAACGGGGGTAGGATGTAACACCCCATATTTTTCTGCATATTATTTATTTACAATTATATTATATATTTAATAAAAATATTATTTATTTAATTTATTTTCTTGTTACACATCCATAAAGTGTCGTAGATTACTGTGTTTCTTGATCAGATCCCGATATATATAAGAATTAACATTCATAATCTTTTAAGGTATACACTTAGATATTGATCCCCTAATCCTCATCTTATTAGAATATAATCTTATCTAATAAGATATGAAATCCTAATAGGTAACCTATTAATCCCTAACTATAAATACACTATTATATACACCATCTTCAGACGCCCAAAAAGAAAGAAAGAAAAGAATCAACAACTCCATATTTACTTTACTGCAACAACAACAGGTAACTGGTCATTCTTGAAATTCTTGATTATTAGTATTTCTTTTACCTACCAGTAATGCCTCTATTTTCAATTGGATACCTATAAGGTCACATAATCATGATGTTTCCGAAAACTAATAATAGTAAAGAAGCCAATTCAAGCCTTTAGAATTAATACCTCCAGTTTCTTTTCAAATCCAACGTTTGGATTAATCACCAAGTTACCATTCCATTGATTCCAAAATTCAAGTAGTGCCCACTTTATTTACAAAATTGTTTAGCATAGTCAAGGTCTTATTTCTTATTAAAAATTATTACTTCAATTTTAATTGTTAGATAGATAATTAAGACGTTTCTTATTTTACTAATATATAGGGTATTCTGATCAAGAACACGGTGGTTAATCATTTACGCAAGGTTTTCAAGGTTATTGCTTTTCTAAGGTGGGGGTTTCTTACTTGCTTGTCATTATTAATTATGTTTGTATGATATGTGTACATGTTTAACTTTTATGATTTGTGCTTTGCACCCCTAAGTATGATTGATTAGTTCAATCCCTCAAGTTTTGCATGCTACTTTGCTACATGCCCCTAAGTTATGAGTTATGTGGATACTCGTTACCCACCCTCAAGTTATAAGTCATGTAAGTATTTACTACTTACCCTCAAGTTTTATGTCATGTTTATAATTGTTACTACATGTTATACTATCAAGAGTGTAATTAGTTTTGACAAACACGAGCTGGATGTAGCTCACCCCCACTACTTTTAACATTTTCAGGTCGAGGGGCTGGACGTAGAGGAGATGGCGGTACGGTGAAAGCATATGCTCCAAATATAAATTGATTTTTCCTATTTTTTTTTTATATTTGCAAGTTAGTCGAAGACATTATTTTCTTAAAGTTAGATTTTGATAATTGTTATGAGTTGGAAACAATATATATATTTTTTTATTTAAATGATTCAAGTTCTTTCTTAGATTGTATACTTATAAAATTTAGTTAAAGGTTGTGAATTATTTTGGTTGTGAATGCTATTAGAATCTGATTAAGTAGGAATTGATTTGCACTCGTATGAGCCTCCTTTCATACGGCCAATAGTACACTCGTATGGATTTTTTTCCATACGATCAGTATTATATTATGTATTGTTAGTTAATTATATTATAAGCATGTCAATGTATGATACTAAATAATCCCTTATTTAAGATAATTGTGTTCGCAAATAGATTTAGATGCATTTTCCATTTGGTTCTTTAAAAAAAAAAAAAAAAAACAATTACTTATCTCTATTTGAAAAGGCTTTAAAATATTTTTTATGAAAATCGGGTCGTTACAGTGACCATGGGAGATGAAGACAAAGCCATTCTACTTCTGAACTCACTGCCATCATCATATGATCATCTAAAGGATGCCATGCTTTATGGCAGGACCACTACAGTCAGTTTTGCTGCTGTTCAATCTGCACTAAGAGCAAAGGAAATGCAAAGAATAACTTTAGAAGGGAAAGACTCTGTTGGTGAGGGCCTGTTTGTGAAGAAAGGGAAATTCCAGAAAGGCAAGAAAGCTGCTAATACTGGTGATAACAAGAAGACACATAATCCAACTCAAAAGGCAAATGAAGGGAAGGAAACTATGAAGTGTTTTCATTGTAAGAAACCGGGTCATTTGAAGAAAAACTACTACGAATTTAAGAAGAAGCAGTCTATGAAAGCAAGCACCTCAACCAACCATAATGCTGACATTGTTGAAGCCATGAATGAAGATCCTCAAGTTTTAAATGTCCCTGAATCAAGTCCAAAATCTCAATGGATTCTTGATTCAAGATGTTCCTTTCACATGTGTCCCAGGCTATCTTGGTTTGAAGATTTCAAAGAGATGGAATCTGGTACAGTAATGCTGGGGAACAATGAACTTTGTCCAGTCAAAGACATAGGAGATATTAGACTAAGGATTCATGATGGTTCAGTCAAGATATTGAAAAATGTCAGGTACATTCCTAATCTAAAGAGATATTTGATTAGTCTTGGGACATTAGAGACTAGAGGGTGCAGTTTTAAATCAGAGAAAGGATGCTTGGTTGTTTACAAAGGGAATCAAGTGGTTATGAAAGGGATCAAGAGAAATAGTTTATATTATTATTGATGGAACAGAAGTGGTAGGTGAATCTGCTGTGGTTTCAAATACATATTATGATCTGTGGCATGCTAGATTGGCTCATGCAGGAGAATCTAGCATTCAACAATTAGCTAAGCAGGGCCTCATACACACTTCAGGTGATCTAAAGTCTTACAAGGCATGTCAGGAATGTATATTAGGCAAATCCAAGAAACTGCCATATCCCACTGGAAAGCATACTTCTAAAGGAGTGTTAGAATATATCTATGCAGATCTGTGGGGTCCATCTAGGACACCAACACTAGGTGGAGGGAGGTTTTTTCTTAACATCATGGATGATTACAACAGAAAATTATGGTTGTATGTGTTAAAGAACAAATCAGATTGTTTTGCCAAATTCAAAGAGTGGTGTGTTGCTGTTGAAATAGAAAAGGATGTTAAGCTCAAGTGTCTTAGAACAGACAATGGCTTAGAGTTTGTGTCAGAAGAGTTTAACATTTTCTGTAAAAACAAAGGGATTAAAAGACACAATACTGTACCTGGGAATCCTCAACAGAATGGTGTCATTGAGAGGATGAACAGAACTGTATTAGAAAGAGTTAGGTGCATTTTGCTGAGCTCTGGTATGGAGAAGAGATTTTGGGGTGAAGCAGCTGCTACTGCAGCCTATCTTATAAACAGAAGTCCATCAGCTGCCTTGAATCACAAAACTCCAGAGGAATTCTGGACAAGAAAGCCCCCAAGCTATTCACATTTGAGATTTTTTGGCTGAAGAGCCTACTCTCATGTTAAGAATGACAAGCTGGAAGCAACAGCACTAAAATGCATTATGTTGGGATACCCTAGTGGAGTCAAAGGGTACAGGTTGTGGTGTGCAGAACCAAATCACAAGAAAATGATTGTGAGTAGAGATGTGGTATTCTGTGAAGAAGTTTTACCTTTTAAGAAAGTGAAGGATGGAACAGAAATAATCATGAACAGCTCTTCTGATGTTCCAGTTAAGGTGGAGTCACCTAGTTCATCAACTGAATCTGATACGGAAAACTCAAGTGAAGAAGATACCCAAGCACTAGATTCAGAGCCTCGGAGTTATCAACTTATCAGGGATAGAGGAAAGAGAGTTATCAAACCATCAACAAGATATGCTGAGGATTGTCTAACAGCTTATGCATTAATAACTACAGAGGAAGAAGTGGAATTTTCTGAGCCTAAGAACTATGCAGAAGCAATTAAAGGTCCTGATAAAGAGAAGTGGATTCTTGCAATGCAAGAAGGACTTGAATCACTAGAGAAGAATCAAACCTGGGTATTGGTTCAGAGACCTAAGAATCAGAGGTTGGTTAGCTGTAAGTGGTTTTTTAAAAGGAAAACTGAAGTTACTGAAGTGGAAAGAGTCAGGTTCAAAGCCAGACTAGTTGCAAGAGGTTTCACTCAAAAGGAAGGGGTGGATTTCAATGAAATCTTCTCACAAGTGGTGAAACACACATCTATTAGGATTCTACTTGCATTAGTTGCACAATTTGATTTGGAATTGGAGCAGCTGGATGTAAAGACAACCTTTCTCCATAGTGAGTTAAAGGAAAAGATTTACTTGTCTCAGCCTGAAGGATATCCGTTACCTGGAAATGAACACAAGCGTTGCTTGCTTCAAGAATCACTCTACGGACTTAAACAAAGTCCTAGGCAATGGTATTTGGGATTTGACAGTTATATGAAAGATATTGGTTTTTTGAAATCAAAGTATGATAATTGTGTTTATCTCAAAGTTGCTGGAAAAGAAGTAGTGGTGTTTCTGCTTTTGTATGTTGATGACAAGTACTGAAAAAGTTTAATATGCATGAGTGCAGAACTGTCACAGTTCCTCTTGGTCAGCAGTTCAAGTTATCTGAGCAACAGAAACCCAAGGATGAAGAAGAAATCAGAGAAATGAGCAGAATTCCATACTCTAATGCTGTGGGTAGTATCATGTATATCATGATATGTACAAAGCCATATGTGTCTCATGCCATCAGTGTAGTGAGTAGGTATATGTCTAATCCTGGGAAAACTCACTGGGAAGCATTGGAGTGGGTAATGAGGTATCTTAAAGAAGCAGGAAGCTATGGAATTGTGTTTCAGAAACTGGAAGACAGTGGCAAAGATGTTGTACAGGGATTTCTAGATTATGATTTTGCAGCTAACATGGATTCAAGGAAGTCACAGACTGGATATATATTTACTTTGTATGGGTCAGCATCAGCTGGAAATCAATGCTTCAATCTGTAGTAGCCTTATCAACAACTGAAGCTGAGTTTATTGCTCTAACAAAAGCTGTGAAAGAAGCTGTTTGAATCAGAGGAATTCTTGCAAAGTTTGGGATAAAACAAGATTCTGTGAAGGTACATGGTGACTCACAAAGTGCTTTGCACTTGGCTAAACATCATGTGTTCCATGAGAGATGTAAACACGTCGATGTTAAGCTACATTTTGTAAGAGACATTGTTGACAAAGGATCTGTGAGTTTAGTCAAAGTAAGAACAGAGGAAAATGTTGTTGATATGTTAACCAAAGCACTACCTAGAGATAAATTTAAATATTGTCTCCAGTTAGTGGGTATTCAAATGGTTTAAAATCTGCAGTGAAAGAGCTCTTGGGTGACAAGGGCAGGTGGAGGTGTCTTTACTTAAATTCATGGTTTGAAATGTGTAGTGTGTTTGATGTTTTGGCTTAAGTTGAGAAGCCAAGGTGAAGATTGTTAACTAATAGTGTTATGTGGCTTCACAACTAGCTTATTTGGATTGAAAAAGCACTTAGGGAGAAGCAGAAGTCTGGAAAAAAAAAAAACCAGTTTAAGAAGCTGGAACAGGTTTGGAGGGAAAAACAGTTATAAAAACAGAATTATTGTTACATTGACAAAACCGTTGTCAAAGATGTCAAAAACCATTGCGAGCTGTTATCTTCAACTTGAGGAATCTGTTTTCAACCATTGATGCGTATTTTGATCCAATGGCCATGCTTAGTCATTATTAGTCTATTTCTGTTATCACCACACTTTTAACACATTTAGTTAGACTCGATTGTAGAGAATTAGAGTGAGAAAGTTAGAGAGAGATAGAAAGTAAGTGAGTTCATATTTTTCTCTTGGTTGAAGCTTGTAAGCTTGATTCTCTTGTAACAGTTGACCTATAGTGAATTGGTAGAGGCATTGCTACCCGTGGATGTAGGTTCTCCAAACCGAACCACGTAAAATCAATTGTGCATGTATTAATTTCAATTTTAGATTCATAATTCGTTTCTGCTCTTAAGGTGTTTGTTAAATTGTCTGAGTGAGTTTCTTTGAGGGGTTTTTGGTTGCATTGCTCAATTGCATTAACAAGTATAATTCAAAAGTATTAGTAGAGGTGAAGATAACAATTACAGAAACATGATTAAGTCTAGAAATATTCAAGATATATATGGTAAGAACATAAATGAACATAGAGTTGACTCTTTGAGCATAGAAATTAACAAAGCCAGTCATTTAGAGTATATAATATCCAAGATATAGTAAGCAAAAAATTGAAAATTAATAGTGCTCCCTTTGACTAAGAATGGTTTAGCTAAGTTAGCTAACAAAATGAAATATGAAAAAAAAATATATACATATATATATATATATGTATGTATCACAGGTGAGAGATACCTAATCCTAGGAAGATATGCTCTTAATTTCGTTGAATAAGTCATATGTGAAGATTGTTGACTTGCGTCATGTCTTGTTATTACCAACAAATTTTACGACGGAAACATTAGTTAGTTTTGTTATAATTCAGGACGAAATATTGAAAGATTTCATATATAAATTATGCCACATTGGTAAATGGAAGGAAGAGGAACCAGCTGATAAGGCTAGTGGACTAGTCCTCATATGACCAATTGAGTTAGGATAGAACATCACTAGGGAGACTATGTTGGAAAAGTAATGATGTATTTGAAATGACTATATAAAAACGAAAATGTTAAAAGTCTAGATAAGAATTGAACTCTTTTTCTGTAAGACGATATTTTTCCGTATATTTAGTGCTAATAGAATATTGCAATTGTCTCGAGATACAATGTCTTTGAACTTTAGGATCGCATCACAACGAAATTAAAATTTTCGGCGAACTACTTGATACTCAAAATTGTCTTGGGACTCAAAGATTAGAAGGACTATGTTAGTGTATGTGTAGAAAATGTGTAAATAGGTACATCATGTTTATATTGTAAGCACGTGATGTGCATATGTGTGCATGTAGGACTAGATGAGCTGGAATAGAAAACTCTAGAAGGTTGACGGTTATTAGGAGAGTAGAGAGATAATGTATTTGTATATAAATCAATTCTGAGCAATGAGAAAGTTGAGCTTGTTGCATATTTGACAGCCTACAATGCAGAATATATGAACTGCAGATAGTAGTGGAGTTTCGAAATGTGCATATGTTGGGGTCTATTTATAACTTTTGACGTCATTTCATGAACAAGTGCATATTTTCAGATCGTACCTCTTGAACAAACATAACTTTTCATGATACTTTTTGGTCTAACAGATACTTCTTGGTTCACACCCTAAAATTTTTACAGACTAACTAGTTTATAAGCCTAAATTCTGCTCAAGGTTGGCTAAGAGGTCTTTACAAATAATTGTGCTTTCAAAGAAGTGGTTTGAATTAATTTCGGTGTAAAAATAAGAATTTGATAGTGCTTGGAAATAAAGTGGCTTTAAAGCTAAAAACCAGTAGAAGTTGGGTGTTGCTAACTTTTCAAAAACTGATTTTAGTTGATTCTCAAATCAGAATTTAGAGGTTCCAAACACTTTGAAAATCACTTTCCATTCTAAAAGTGATTTTAAGGAGATGTTTGGTTATGTTTTCGTTCCAATTTTCAATTTTTAGCGTTTTCAACGTTGTTTACGAGATTTTATTTGATATGATCAGATAAATATGATTGATATTTAAATAGGTATGATTAATTATTGAATAATATGGTTCGAAATGATATTTTATTATAATAGTAATAAATGATAGGTCCCACTGAATAATGATGATTGAAATTTATTTTATTATATTAGATTAACTGACAGTGGTGGACTCCACTATTTGAATGATGTGATTATATATGATATTTTATTTAAGTAGTCTATTAATGATGGGTGCTACTGAATAATTAAAATTGAAATATATTGTATTGTATAAGATTAATTGATAGTGATGGAAACAAAAAAAATATTTAATTTAGATTAATGATTTATTTGAAAAAAGAATATTAATAAAAAAAATATATATGATTTATGTATTTAGTATATAAAAAAGTGAAATAAGTTACCATTGAAAAGATAACAACACATCTCCCTAAATTTCTAATTCATTTCAAATCCATCCAACAACCAAGTCATTTATAAATTCATCATATTCCTCATATATGTATAGTCACATTATCACACACATTTCACACAGTACACATAACACATCCCCCACACACACATTTCACACACTCTACACACACTTCACACACATACTACACACACAACACCACTACACGCACACACACACTTCACACACATACTACACACACCTCACATACTACACGCGCACATTACACACACAACACTACTATACACACACTTCACACACACTTCTTATACTACACGCACATACCACACGCACATACTACACACACAACACCACTACATGTGCGCACACACTTCACACACTTCACACACATACTACACACATCTCACACACACTTCACATGCTACACACACATACTACACACATCTCACACTCACTTCACATGCTACTCACACATACTACACGAACATAGTACACATATATACTACGCACACTTGCACTCTTCTCACACATACTACGCACATACACTCACTCTCTACATACTACACATACTTCCATTATCATCATCCTTTCGGAAATGTTAAGAAATTTGTAAAAAGAGAGTTCAGATAATTCAAATCCACTCATTTGAATTTAAACATTCAAACAAGAGATTTGATATGAATTTAAAATGAGTGAATTTTCAAATACAAAAAATTGAAAATCAAATTCTTTACTTTCAAAATTCTTTCATCCAAACACAACCTAAGTTTTTTTTGTTTGGTTTCCAGATATCCTCTAAGTCTCCCCAATAGCTCTATCATATGGCTAAGTCTGTTCATATCTTGGTTATATTAAATTTCCTATCATATGGGTAAGCATGTTCAAATATTTGGTCCATATTTACCAAGTCCTCGAATTTAACAATTACATCCCATTTTCTCATAAATACCAGGCCTGATTTGATAGCCATATAAGATAAAGGGACTAATTGTTAAACAGTTTAGCAGCTTTAGGTATACAGTATAACATATCATTTATTTGGTAGGATGTGTAGTATGTTAATTTTATTATTTACATATGTTTCATAGTTCATAATAGTCTAGTTAAGGTAAGATAAAAAAAATAAATAAATAAATAAATAAATAAGTAAATTTATATCCTCCACCTAATAAAACAATCACTACAACAAATGAGGTCTTTTGTATAAAAAAATTTGAGACCACAATCGTGGTCACTAGTAACAAGTAATTTTTAACCACTTCTTTGTTACAAATCTCTCTACAAATTATTCAAGACAAATTTAAGACTACTTTTAGATATGGCTGGTTGTTGCAAAAAATACTTGAGATGCACTCAAGACCACTTTTGTCGTTACAAATATATTATTTATATCTAATTATTGAGACGACTAATTAGTGATGACATGTTATCTCTAATAGTAAAATTGTGACAAATACTCATAAATTATGACAAATACTCATTATTTGAGACCACTTTGTATTGTTTCAGAAGACCAATTGTTTTTTTTAGTGAACATCGGAATTATATTATGAGACAAGTGTATTTTTTAGGAAAAAAATTATTATCATAGATATTGTAGCAACATGTATAAGCTATATGGCTAAATTGGCTTGATATCTTATACGGGTATGTACAATATTTTCTACCGAATCTCGTATTAGTGACGGGCCTTTGTAAAGACTACTAAATAGATCTAAAAATCTAATGATAAATATACTCATCCCTTATTTAGGCTACCAAATGAGTGCTAGTTATTTTGTTATGACAGCAATACGTGACACGGAAATATTCATTTTAATAGTAACTTGTTTTAGGCAAGAAATGAACCAAATTTCATAAACACAGTTATTTTTTTTCTTATTTTTTTCTTTTTTTGACAACATAAACACACAGCTAGTTGATCATGTTACATTTCACAATAAAGGCAACAACATAACTAATTATTATTCCACAAACTTATTTTCCATACAAGAAAACACTAAACCAAACACAGGGTATATAATTACACATGGCAAATGTAATATTCCCCATTTATTATTTTAACACCATTTATAAACACCGAGTAGTTTTCTTATACGTCAATTGCACAAATCTTAAGTTTGTGCAATTCAGGTTATGGGCAGATCTATGGTTGTGAGCAGTTTCACATGAAAATGTACTACCGTTTTTGCTGAGATGTATTATTTGTTTAAAGAAATGTATCATGCTAAAAAAATTTACACAAACTGTAGATATGTCCACAATTCAAATTGCATGTATTTAAGATCCGTACAAACTTTCGGATTCAAGAGAAGTCTTGAAACTTACACCCAATTTATCCTTAACGAACAAATTCATCGGTCCATTTGCACAAATTGGGGAACTTATCTTCTGTCAAAATTCGGAGGCCCACCAATGGGGCCACAGTTTGAAAAAATGTGCAATGAAATTAGCTATCATATTGACCAGTCCGATTTTGTCACCTCCAAAGAACTTCTTGTTGAAATGGGAGAGAAAAATAATTTGAAGGCTTGAAATTTCTGAGATTGTATTCTTCAAAATCTAGTTTTTGCCTTACAAAATGTCAAATCAAGTTTCACATATTTATACTACTTGGTGATACAGGAAATCAGGAATCATGCAAGTAATAATGAAAATTGTAAAAGACAAGATGACTCTTGGACTCAAATTTTGAAAGACACGTTTGACTTGACTTTATTCATTATTTTTTGTTTACTCCAACATTGCCTCCCTTAAACCAAAATTTCGTCGAACTATGCAACAACGTTTCTTGAGAACATCGGTCCTCCAAGGGGCTTTGCGAAGATATCAGCAATACGTTCTTCACTTCGACAATACTTAAGGTTGAGCTCTCCGTCGCGAACAAGTTCCCTTAGAAAATGGAACCACAAACACATGTGTATTGTCTTTCCATGCAAAACAGGATCCTTGGAGACAGAAATAGTAGAGCTATTGTCACAATATACAATCGCAGGATCACTTTGCTTGAAATTCAAGTTTTCCAATATTCCTCTAAGCCATAAAGTTTGACATCCAACCTAACATGTTGGCGATGTATTCAGTTTATGTGGTAGAAAGTGCAACAACTTGTTACTTCTTTCAACACCACAATATAATTCCACTTCCAAGGTTGAAGGCATAACCTGAAGTGCTTCGTGGATCATCGATGCTTCCACCAAGATCACTATCCGTATACCCAACAAGCTTTACGGGCACACGAGCTTCGTAGAAGATACCATAATCAATGGTTCCTTTGATGTACCACAATATTCTTTTTGCAGCTTCCTAATGGTTTGAATAAGATTTTTCCATGAACCTGCTAATGAAACTTACTACGTACATGATATTAAAACCATGTAGCCATGAGATACATCAAATTTCTAACAAGGCTTCAAAATAGAGTTGGATCCACAAGCTTTCCTTCACAATTCTTACTCAATTTCAAACATGTGATACAAGGAATTGAAACAAGATTTGCATTCTTCATGTTGAATTTCTCCAAAACTTGTGTTGCATATGTTTCTTGCGAGATGAATATGTCATTCTTTGACTGCTGCACATTAATCCTAAGAAAATGATGCAATTCTCCCAAATCAGTCATCATCGAATTTTTTAATTCTAAGAACATCTCCACATCATCGCCAGTAAAAATGAGATCATCAACATATAGACTTACAATCATGAAGCCTCCTTTTGAATTCCTTTGATATAAAGGGTGTGTTTAAAAGGACATCTCTTAAGGCCACACTTCAAGGAAAAAAAATCATTAATACGATCATACCATGCACGGGGGGGATTGCTTCAGCCCGTATAATGTCTTCCACAACTTGCACACTTTTTCTTCTTCACCTTTTTTCACGAATCCGGGAGGTTGCTCAAGGTAAATTTCGAGTTGAAGAAAACCATTCAAGAACGCGAATACCTTGTTAAAATATTCGCCTTCCTTTTGCTTGTATCCTTTTGCAACCAATCACGCCTTGTGCTTGTTGATGGAGCCATCAAGATTGATTTTGGTCTTGAATACCCATTTCACTCCAATGGAAGATTTTTGTGAAGGCAACGAAGACAAGCTCCCATGTATCATTCTTTTCAATAGACTTGATCTCCTCTTTCATTGCATTCACCCATTTTTCATCTTTTGATGCTTCAACATAAGAGACTGGATCTTCTCTTGCAAAAAATGAAAAGTATACATGATATGTTGTAGACACCTCTTCAGTTGCATCATAGATCTCTCTCAAGGATCTTGTTCTTCTTGGTGGTGAATCTTGATGTGGTTCAGTCCCATTATTTTCAGGCTAAATTTGCTCAACACCAACATCAACATCATTCTCCAAATGTTCTTCCTCTTCAAGATTAAGAGTTTGTCATCCAGATAATCCTAAAGAATATGTAAAATCATAGCAGCCATTTTCATCAAAACAAACATCCCTGCTGATCACAATTTTCTTCTTCATTGGATTATAAAGCTTGTAAGATTTAGTTCTTTGCGCTATAACTAATGAAAATGCACTTCTCGGAATTGTCATCAAGCTTTGTTCTCAAAGCATTTGGAATATAAGAAAATGCAAGACAACCAAAAGTTTTCAAGTGGCTAACATTTGGTTTTCTACCGTACCAAATCTTATTAGAATCATCCAAGTTCTTTGTCGGTGACCTATTGAGCAGGTAAACGGCACAAGACACTGCTTCCGCCCAAAAAAATGTTGGCATGTTTTTTCTTCTTTAACATGCATTTCAACATGTTTATTATTATCCGGTTCTTGCGTTTTGTGACTCCATTTTGTTGAGGTGAGTACCTAGTTGTTAACTCATGACGAATTCCATGATTTCGACAAAATTCTTTAGATTGAGAAAATATATATTCTCCTCCACGGTCACTCCTCATATTCTTTATTTGAAACCCATAATATTTTTCAACTTGAAATTTGAACTCTTTGAAGCAAGAGAAAGCCTCAGATTTTTCTTTTACACAATAAACCCAAACAACAAGAAGTATATAATATTTCCAAGTGATGGTACTGGCATCGGTCCACAAAGATCAGTGTGGACAAGCTCCAAAGGTGATTGTGAATGCCATTTAGATTTTGATGGGAGTGATTCTCGGTGTTGCTTTCCCAATTGGCATTATTCACACACTTTATTGATCACCTCAATTTTGGGCAATCCTTGGAGGATAGCTCCTTCAAACTCCAAAAATTCAGATGTTCGTACATATCATGCCATAACGTTGAAATTTTATTAGTAGAAGTAGCAATAAAGCACGCACCATTGATAACCTCAAGCTTGATAGGGAACAAATTGTTTGATCCTAAACAAACTTCACAACATTTTGATTGTTCTTCTTCACGGTACACATACGAATTGAAAATCAAACCCTTTTCATAGTAAGTGACAACGCTGAGCAGATAACTCCGCAATCCCGGTACGTAGAGTACCCTCCGACATCTTCTCGATTTTTCCAGTCTTTGATTTGAAAGTTATTTCGCCAACGCCTTGCATTTTGTAGGACTTGGCATCTCCAATGGTGACCTGAACCATTGTTAGTTCCCACAAGAGTAGAGAACAAGTTTTCATTTTCGTTCATATGTCTACTTGCTCCACTCTCCAAGTACTATATATTTTTAACATTTCCATCAGAAGCAATCAACAAAATTTTTTATTTTTTCACCTTCATTATGCGTAAAGCCAACCACAGGTTTCTTTTCAGGATGTTTTGCCCAACAATCATTTTCTTTATGTCCAGGCTTGTGACAGTGATTACACTCAAAGTAAGGTTTTGTACCTTTGTAAGTACTCCACCTCTACCTCTTTGAGCATTGTGGGATGACGACTTCTCCTCTCGTGTAGGTTCTTCATTTCGTCTATCTTAGGATGTTGATTTGAGGAATGTATTTCACCACAACCTTTGCCACATCCACGAAATGAGCCCTGGCTTCTTGTGGATGTGGATTGGGATTTTAGAGCTTGATCATGAGAAGAATTAGATTAACTGCTTCTCTGCAGGATTCTAGCCTCATGAGCTTCTAATATTCCTTGCAAATTTTCATGGAACAATTGAAGGAAGATCACTTGATTCTTCAATGGCGACCATAATATGGTCAAATTTAATCGGCAAGCTTCGTAGAATTTTCTCGACCGCTCTTTGAGTCTCCATGACTTCTCCATTCATGCAATTTGATTTATAATGGAAGAGAGACGAGTGAAACACTTTGAGATCCTTTCACTTTCTTACATCTCAAGCCTTTCGAATGCAGCCCACAATGATTGCAAACAGACCTTCTTCACTTGATCTTGTCCGGAATATGTCGTATCTAATATTCTCCACGCTTCCTAGGCACTATCGACTTTTGAAATCCTCTCAGAAATAGGAATTTCTAGTGCTTGGTTGGAAGAGAACCTTCCTATCCTTTTGCCTTTTGTTCTTCAAGAGATCCGTTTGGGAGTCGGTGAGTTGGGACTCGTCCGTCGATGCTCCAACACCTTCTTCAACAACACTACACAAGTTTTGAGATTCAGAACACAACTTCATTAAATTTCTCCAATAATCAAACCTTTTGCTTGTGAACCGAGGAATAGGAGAGACAAGATTGTTTGACATTTTTGTTAACCTTGCTCTTGATACCAGTTTATTGAAATGGGAGAGAAAAATAATTTGAAGACTTGAAATTTCTAAGATTGTGTTACTCAAAATCTAGGTTTTGCTTTACAAAATGTCACACCAAGTTCACATATATACACTACTTGGTGACATAGGAATCATGTAAGTAATAATTGAATAATTCAAAATACAAGATGACTTTTGGACTAGAATTTTGAAAGACACATTTGACTTGACTTGATTCATTGTTTTTGGTTTACTCCAACACTTCTTTCACTTTATTTCATCCTTAAGATATTTCAAAGCTTTCATTGCTTCTTTCTTTGCCTTGTCCTCTCCTTGGCTTCAACAAGCTTTCCACATTCCACCTACACACTGCAAACAACCAAACAGCCCGCTTTAGGCCCGAACTTTAACACATTTTTTTTGGGCTTCTTGAAAAGAGTTATTCTAGCATACAGATTCATGGTGGCAAAATCTACTAATTTAATGGACCGATCTAGCCCGTTCGATATTTTAGATGGACTGGGTCGTATGCATATTGACATGAATTACTGTTATAAGGGACGGACTCAAAAATCTATTATAAGGGATGGACTGTGCTGACTAACTTTAGGCACGATATATTTTTGTCCTAGCCTGACCCGATAAGTTGGGCCGGCGGGCCGCCCGAATGGCCAATTCTACACGTTAGATCACAGTTCAACAGCATTATATAGATTTGGTATGCAATCTGGACTTATCTTTTGAGCCCGATGAAAATATCATATCATCTCGGATGAGGATCCTTTTCATTTCATTTAGTCAATTTCTTATCAATTTTAAAAGAGAAAGACACGTATTAATAAGATAAATAAAAAATTAAATACAAGAAGATAATCATTTTTTTATTGCAATGTGTCCTATCATCTTTCACTCTAAAAAGTTACATCTACTAAAAAAAGTCACCGCGCTCTTTCAAACCTAGCTGCCGTTGTTAATAATCTCTTTATCTCAAAACCTAGCCGTCGACGCCTTCTTCCCTCATCTTCTCTCATGGGAGGATGGAGAAAGGTTTCATCTTTAATTTTATTTTATTTTTCTCTTTTCAGTCCCCGAAATAATGGAAGATCCACCACACCTCTACGCAAGGATTTTAGCGTGAGACTTCGTCGTGTCTATGTACGTGTTTTTCCGGCCTTTCCTGGTCTTTCTCCACTAGTTTTCTGCTTCGATCGTCAAGTTCGCTTCTGCCTGAGTCTGTCATCTAAATTCTTTGATCGTTGTGCATATAGTCATGAGGCAAGGGGCGAGGAACAGATCTTAGATCCACAAGTCTTTTGCGAGTAATATATTTAACATTTATTTGATGTTATATTTGATTTTTTTTTTAGCATAGAGCCAACTTGTTGACACATAGCTTGCTCGTTTTTCTTTTTCTTCAGGCGATCCAATTGTTTGGATAACTCTTGATTTTACAAATTGGATTTATAATCTTGTACTGGACGATTTACATTGATTAATAAGAGTCTCAATTTTTTAAAAAAAAAAATCTAACTAACTCCAACTACTTCTCACATAAGTGATCAACTCCTATTGATTATCTATATTTATTTTTCGATTTCTCTTCGTCTAACCATACATAACACTGATTAGTATCACCTAGACACCAACTAGTCTCTAAACTTCAATCTACTGCCTAACTAGCGCCTAATTTTACAGTTTTTTTTTTTTTAATTTAATCTTCCAATCATTACAAAACAATATTTGTACAGGTGGAACTAGAAACGGGTTGAACTCAACTGACACAAAAAGAATGGGTTGACTCGGGTTGGGTTAAAAAAGATTTGCTACTAAATTTATAATTTTGAACTTTCCAACTAAAAGTTAGTGTTTTATATAAATTATTTTTTTTATAATTAACTAAGCCGCATGCCAATCATATTCTTTGGTCGCCGATTGGTTAAACCCTCTACTAGAAAAGTAAATCCCATCCTTCCTTAATGTCCAAAACACTACAAGGAAAAGGGTCTTTTAAGACCACAAAAAAGTGGTCTCAAATAATGAGTATTTGTCACAACTTAAGCAAAGTGGTCTCAAATAATAAGTATTTGTCACAACTTATGAGTATTTGTCACAACTTTATTGTCGTCTCAATAACTCCGTCGCAAATAATATATTTGTGACCACAAAAGTGGTCTCAAATGCGTCTCAAATATTTTTTGCAACAACTAGTTGTCTCTAAAAGTAGTCTTAAAGTTGTCTCAAATAATTTGTAGAGAGATTTGTGACAACAAGTGGTCACAAATAACTTATTATTAGTGACCACAATTGTGGTGTCAAAAAGTCTTATGCAAAAGACTTCTTTTGTTGTAGTGAAACAAAATTGAATCCAGTGTTCTATGCCTCAAACTAGGTCCGAAAACATAAAAAGTTTTATTCATTCCATCACCAAAAACATGGGGTAGTTCTATAATACACCTAATGTATTAATACACATATGTCTTTTACCTACTATAGCAGGTTAGCAACAAGTAATTTTTTAATTGTTTTTAATCAATTGTGTAGGACCCATAACACATTTACCTAATTTCTTTATAGATCTAATAATGGATTAATATTGATATTTTCTTACAATACCAACCATGAAAAAAATATTTCATAAATAATAATTAATACCTAATATATATTTTTATTTTTTAAAATAATTAATTCAGTTTTGTATATATAATAAAAATATGTCATCTCATTACGAGTTACGAGTTTATAGGTTATTTATAAAATATAAAATATTTATGAGTAACCTTATCAATCCATGTTGTGTCAAAAAACAATCTAGCTTTATATAATATTAATATTAATAATACTTCTTGTCCCTAGAAAAATTAATAATACTTCTTTTAAACTTGGCAATATTGTATCAGTATATTGTATTAAATTGAAGGAAGAATACAAAAATGATATGATATTATAATTCTTTTTTTTATTTTTTAGGTCGACTACGTAAAATTATTAACAAACACTATGTAGATGATTAAGTTATCGTTAGTTAGAAAAAAAAAAGAGTAGGAGTTGATAGATGTTAGATGATGTTTAATTAATTCAATTGTAATACAAATAAAATTGAAGCATGACAATAAGTTATGGAATAGTATCGTACACTTATCGTGGATATATGTTAATATGCTATTGGTAACATGTCAATATTAACATATGTAGATTTTATGTAAGAGAATTAAGTATCTTTTTTAAAAAAAAAAAAAAAATTCTAATTTTTAATTTATTGATATATTTTTTATAATTTGTTTTAAACTTTTTAAATAAAATTAAATTTTGTAAAAATAGTTCCAAGGGTTTTAATTTAATTTTAAGATATTTTAAATTAATTTTTAGAGTTTAGAAATAATTTTAGATTTTAAGAAAATAACTTTATAATTTTTAATTTTTAATTTTATTTTCTTGCCGGAAATTGTTATTGGAGGTTGTAATTTTGTAAAAGAAGTGGAGTACAAGTTGTAAGTGGTAAAAATAAAAGTTTAGGTTCCAAAGTAACAAAATGAGTATAGTACAAGTTGATTTATGTAATTGACCCTAATTTGAAATATTATAAGGTAAAATATATAATTTATTCTAAAATATTCTGAAATGGCAGACCAAGATGCTACGAAACGAAATAATTCTAACAACAAATTTGGAACAAGATTAATAACTTTTGTTAAGATCAGAAGGTATATCTAGAAAATGAACTGTCGAAATAATTTAGATTATACTCCCTCCGTTTCATTTTAATTGACGTTTTAGAATGAAAGAGAAGAATTAAGAATGAAATTTTTGACAGATATACCCTCACCTAATTATTTATCTCTCTCATAGGAATCCTAGCGTGGAATAAGGAGGGAGAGGGAAGAAGACGCTATAATGACCGGGAATATTTTAGGAGATAAATCAAATAAAAATATCTCTGATAGATTTAAAAGTAGAGATTTTTAAGGATTGAGTGCAGGGAGAAAACTGGGAGAATTAGGGAAAAATATGTAAAACGTCAATTAATAGGAAAAGAAGAAAACATCCTAAAACGTCAATTAAAATGAAACGGAGGGAGTATTACTATAAGAAAATATTAGAAAATAAATTTTAAAATTTTCACATAAGAACTTAAAAAATTGTTATATGAATCTGAAATTTAAAAGTTAACAAGTATTTAATAACTCCATAATGATAAAGTAAAATCTAAGATATTGTAGATTATAATGTACCTTTTTTTATAAAAGAAATATATGTATAAAATTATTCTTTCCGTAAACTAGATCTTATTCAAATTAATTAAAATTACAAAATTAAAAATATTTTTCAGTAAATATAAAATACATAATAAATACTTATACTTCTCAAAGTAATTAATACCTTACTTATTTAAACTAATCAAAAATACAAAATAAAAATACTTTTCAAGTAAATATTAACTGTGTAGTAAATATTTTTAACTTTCAAAATAATTAATATCTTAAAAAATATTAAATGAATGAAAATAGTTTATTAAAATCCTATGATTATTTAATTGAATATAAAATTAAGAAGTAAAATATGAAATATTTCTACTAATAATAATAAAACATTATTTGTCTAAGTCATTAGAATCTTGATATCTATTGAATAGGTAACTGGTTAACTAATTTAAGGGCTAAGATTACATTAAGAAGATCCAAGGATTGTAATGATTAGGTGTATTAATATACCAGGTGTATTATAGAAGGACTCAAAAACATGACATGAATAAGAAGTGGTATTAAAAAAAAAAAAAAAAAAAACACACACATCACAAAACTCCAACAATATCCATTATATGGTGCAAGATCTTGATATGCTCGATCATCTTCTGATCGACAGTGCAATTTCACCGGTTTATCGAGAAAACTCAGTATTCGAATCGTGTATTTATAAGCTAAAAATGAAGCACAATATTTTTTTCTCGCCAAATGTACTTGAGAGAGATGTGCTATTGCTAGAAGGTTTAAGAGCATTTTTGCCATCAACACGTTATTTTGTTTGATATTAGTAATCACTAGATGTCCATTCGTGCGATACACAGGATGAGTATTTTTTTATTATAATAATAATATATAATAAAATTATCAATTTATATATTATTTGTGAATATAAAATGGAGAGTTGAATTTTTTTTGTTCAATTATCTTCCTTCGTATATATCCTTTTTCTACATAGTGTTTTTTATACCTTTAATACCCTCCATTATCACAAATTGAAACTACCAGTTAGATTTTCATAAATTTTGACTATTCGATTTTTTATATTTTATTTTTAATACCTTTCATTATCACAAACTAAAACTACCAATTATATTTTCATAAATTTTGTAAATTCGATTATTTGAATGCGTAGTCTGATGATGCTGAATATTTTATGTAAATTTTATACATAACTTGAAATTTGAATCATTTCTCTCACTATTATTTCAGCAGTGCATTACATAGATTGTGATAATTATATATGCATATAAGGACAAAACAATGTCAAATATTTTGAATAGTTATTGTTTAAAAGCCACAAATATTAAATAACATAATATTAGCATAAAATGTCACAAACATATAGTTACTTAAGTATAAGTATATGAGTGGTAAACTATGGTAGCATGTCATAATCAAATAAAAAATAATTGACTTATTATTTTTTGTAGGTAATATAATTTTCTTTTCACAAAAAAAAAAAGAATAAGCAAACTAGTTCAATCAAAAAATCACTTTAGCAAATATATCTAAGCTTTAATCTATTGTAAAGTGTAAACCTAACAAATATGTATCTTTTATGAACTTTTTCTAAACCAAATAATTTAATATCCAAAATTATTAAGATAATAAAAAAAGGTAAAGTTAAAGTAAATAATTTTAATCTTCTAAAAAAAAATCCGTTCAAAACAATTATTGGAGTTATATCAAGTTTTAATTTTATATACAAATATTTAAAAATTAAAATATATCATTATCATCCTAAAAAGATATTTTACACTTAAAAAGTCTTTATTTTAATTAAATATATGCATTATGGAAGCTAAATCGAAGATCGTTAAAAGATGAAAAAATTATAAGACCTTGAAATTTGATGGGAAAAGATAAGGAAAAGATAAAAATAATAATAAAAAAAATTAATAATAATAATAATAATAATAATAATAATAATAATAATAATAATAATAATAATAATAATAATAATAATAATAATAATAATAATAATTTTTTATTAAAACTCAAAAAAGAAGATTGATGGGACACGTGTTTTTCTCTACTTTTTTGTAATTCTCTTTTAATATTAAGAGTAGATTTTTAAAGTTTCTTACATAGACGGCGATTTTTTGGACAATGCAAAATACAAAGTTTTTGAAATTCGAGGAACCATTAGTTACGTATGGAATAGACGGAATTCAAAAGTATTAGCAGAGGTGAAGATAACAATTACAGAAACATGATTAAGTCTAGAAATATTCAAGATATATATGGTAAGAACATAAATGAAAATAGAGTTGACTCTTTGAGCATAGAAATGAACAAAGCCACTCATTTAGAGTATATAATATTCAAGATATAGTAAGCAGAAAATTAAATATGGAATATTTATATCGTAAGTGATCGATACCTAATCCTAGGAAAAATATGCGATTAATTTCGTTGAATAAGTCATGTGTGAGTTGTCAATTGAAAGATTGTTTACTTGAGTTATGTCTTGTATCTGTTTATAATTGTGGTGATTAATAATAAGTTATTTATAATCACTTGTTATTGCAAAATACTCTACACTTAAGATCATGTTATTATTACTTTTAGAGATAAGTGGTTGTTGCAAAAAAAAAAAAAAAAATTAAACGCATTTTAGAGCACTTTTCGTCACAAATAAATTATTTGCGTCCGAGTTATTGAGACGATAATAATGTTGTGACAAATATCATTATTTGAGACCACTTCACTTAAGTTGTGACAAATACTCATTATTTGGGATCACCTTTTATGGTCTCAAAAGACCATTTTTCTTGTAGTGTTTATTACCAATAAATTTTAGGACGGAACACTTAGTTAGTTTTGTTATGATTCACGATAATGTTGGAAGTTGGTTTGGAATTTTGGGTGTTAATCCAAATTTGACTAATTTTATTTTATTAATTCATTTGTGGAAAATGGAAATAAGTTGCAAATTCACGATCTACGTTTCGAATAGATGAATTTAGTGTATTTATGTTCTCAAATTCAATTTCAGGTGAATGAGAAATTAATGCCTAAAGGTTGCAATTTAAACTTGAAAATTTGAAGAGTTTATAAAGAAATGTGGGAACTTGTCCCACATAGGAAAGTAGGAATATTTTGATACTCCTTATTTAGAAGAGCACTTGATAAGGGGTTATCAAGTGTGCTCCCCTATGGTGGATCTTATGGTGGATCCTAGAGGGATTTTAGTCTTTGGCTAAATGAATCCGCACCATCCGAGTCGGGGACCGCACATGTTGCATTGAGTCGCTTTAAAGGCACACTTCGCCTCATCGTGAGGAGCTAGAGGAGCCTTAAAGTTTTGGTTGAATGGTCTAGATCGGTGACTCTGAGTTCGCGATGGATCGGATCAAGTGCGAAGACGTGGTGCTCCAACGAGGCGGAACAGGCACGCGGCAGGACGGGTCGGACCACCACGTCAGTGATCAGGCAGTTGGGTCGCGAACGGACCCGGATCCATGAACCGATGCGGTGGGTCGCAGGCGAGTGCGGACCATCACCCGACGGGGTGCGATCCAGCCAGCGGGTAGGTCAAGTCCGAAACGGTTCGGGTTTTGATAGAACTGGTGCCACCAAAGGACAGAAAGGTACCTTTCTGAAAAGGCACCACAACTCTTCGAAATATATAAATAGACCCCTCCAAATTGCATTCTACTCACTTAAAATTCAAAAGCACAATACAGCTTCAAAAGACATTCTAGTTCTCTCTTAAATTCTGTATTAGTTGTGTCAAGAAAGTTCCGAATATCTGAGTTCGTTCGCTGATAGCATCTGATTCGTAGTGCAATGGTCTGAAGTTTTAAAGTCATTGTATCTTGGGAGCGATTTCTTTGATACGTATTGCACCTGTATACGTGACAATATCGTCTTACGGATATAGAGTCAAACTCTAACCTCGACTTTGTTTATAAGAATCTGCAATTATTTCTATCTTCGTTTATAAACATTCCATAGCGACACCTAACAGATGAAATATTGACAGATTTCATATATGAATTATATCACATTGATAGATTAAAGGAAGAGGAACTAACTAATAATCCTAGTGGACTAGCACCTCATATGACCAATTGTATTAAGATAGAACATCACTACAGTATGTTGGAAAAGCAACAATGTAGTTGAAAATGAAAAAGGAAATGTTAAGTAGAGGCAAGAGTACGTTGAACTATTTTTCCGTAAAATGGTATTCTTTTCGTATGTTTAGTGCTCACAAAATATCGCAATTGTCCCTAAAATACAATGTCATTGAACATTAAGATCGCAGCACCGTAGCAAAAAATTTCGACGAACTACTAGATATTCCGAATTGTCTTGAGACTCAAAGATTAGAATGAATATAATGCAGACTATGAACCGCAGATTATAGTGGAGTTTCAAAATGCAAATGTTGGGGCCTATTTACAGATTTTGACGTCATTTCATGAACAGGTGCATATTTTCAAATTGATCAATCAAAACTGTTAGATCGTACCACTTACCAAAGATTATGATCTTATGATTTGGTTGCATCATTTTTCAAACATTCACATCCTTTTATTCGCATATATTCCACTTGAACATACACAACTTTTCAAAAACACATTTTCGTCTAACAGGTGCTAGGAATTGTGCCTTGAATTTGGTTCGATTTGGGTCGATGTTTGTGCCAAGGTGGAGGCTTGGATTTGAAGGACGTTGGAAGCAACGTGACGGCGACAAGTTCCTTGTCACGGCCGTGACAAATTGTGTCTGATTTGGTGATTTTGGCACTGATGTGACGTCGCGGTCGCGACACAGGAAGCGGGTTTGGTCGCAGTCGCGACAAGTGTTGGTCGCGGCTGAGACAGGCCTAGGCGGCATAGAAGATGGGCTAACGCGTGTTTATGCCCAATTTGATATGTTCTGTATCTAGGTTAGGATTAGGGGCTTATAAATAGTCCTATTGTCTTTGGATTTGTACAGATAGAGAGAGGTTGTCAATTTGGGATATTCTAGAGTTGGTATTTGTTGAGTACTTGGTACTCGTTTGGTCTACAATATTCAGTTTGTTTTTGGAACTCTATTTTCGAGTTTAGATTCGTTTGGTCAATAAAGTGTGGAGAATTTGTTTTGGTTGAGTGTCCATTGATTTGGTACTCAGTTTGTCTTTGTTGGTTAGGATGGAGAGTTTGATAATTGACCTAACACTCTTTGATATTGAATTCGGTTCCTCTCGTTTGTCCGTGAACGTAGCTAGCAAGTTGTTAGTGAACCACGTTAAATTTGGTGTGTTTTGTATTGTCGATTTTCTCGTTTATCGTTATTTTGTGTTTGCTCTTCCCCAGCAACAGACACTTCTCCAATGACCCCCCAAAATTCCTACAGACTAACTAGTTTATAAGCCTCTATTCTACTCATGGTTGGCTAATAGGTCTTTGCAAATAATTGTGCTTTTCGAGAAGTAATTTGACTTTATTTTTGGGGAAAAATCAGAATTTCATAGTGCTTGTAAATAAAGTGACTTTAATATTAAAAGCTAGTAGAAGCTGAGTATTGCTAACTTTTCAAGAACTAATTTTAGTTGATTCTTAAAATCAGAATTTAAATTTTCAAACACTTTGAAAATCACTTTTTCATTCTAAAAGTGATTTCAAGGGGATGTTTAGTTATGTTTTCATTTCCAAGTTTTAATGTTTAGTATTTCTAACGTTGTTTACAAGATTTTATTTAATATGATTTGATAAATGTGATTGATGTTTAAATAAATGTGACTAATTACTAAATGATATGGTTGGAAATTATATTTTATTAGAGTAGTAGTAAATGATAGGTCCCACTAAATAATGATGATTAAAAATTATTTTATTATATTAGATCAATTTATAGCGGTGGGCATCATGATTATATATATGATATTATATTTAAGTAGTATATTAACGGTGAGTCCTACTTAATAATCAAGATTGAAATATATTGTATTATTAGATGAATTGATAGTGATGGAACAAAAAATATTTAATTTAAATTTAATGATTGATTTGAAAAAAGGTATATGGATGAAAATAGAAAACAAATATGATTTATATATTAGTATAATAAAAAAGAAAAATGTACCTATGAAAAGATAAGCCAAACATCCCTAAGTTTTTTTGTTTGGTTTCCAAACACCCTCCATCGCTCCCTGATAGCTCCTATCATATGGCTAAGTTTGTTTATATATTGGTTATATTGGTTTTCCTATCATATGGTTAACTATGTTCGAATATTTAGTCCGTATTTACAAAGTGGGAAAAAATATATATTATTAGTCACATATGTTGGGATTCGTCCAAAAAATATACTGTAATTTTTATAAGTTCAATTTTAGTCTTGTATTATTTGTAAGTTATCTAATTTAAGGACACGGTCAATTGCCGACGCCTAATTTGGTCAGAATTAGTCACACTCGCTGCATGTAACTAAGATTGTCAAACTTGCGATTTTAAGTAGAGTCAGTGGATTGTTCGTAAAATCGGATCATAAAATCGAACCGTAAAATCCTAACATTCTACAACCTATTCAAAACAACCATATATATATAATTATTCTATACATATTAATTACAATAAGTTCTGAATTGATATCTCATATAAAAAATACACATTATATAAACAATTATTGAAAAAAAAAACATATTAAATTATGAAGAAGTGTTTAAGACATCATGGTTCATATATATATTTAGTAAGGGATTCCTAAATTATAATTATGAATACTATCATTGTAAGAGAAAATTAATAAATAACTTTAATGAAATTAAGTACTACATAAAAAGATATATTTTTATGAAGCTTAGATTTTAATTTAGAACTTAATAATTTGAAAAAATATTTTTTAGTAAAAGTAGCTCTCTTTGTGTATAATTTGCTCTAGGAATTGTTTAGATCCCAATTTTAAGTTGGTATGCGTATTATATGTGTTTTTAGTTGTTAAAATAGAACGAAAAGCAGTATTTTATACAACTGTTTAAACTCGTATACTAAATTGTAAAATCGTAAACTCGTAAAATCGCATGAGCAAACTTGAAAGTTTATTCCGATTTTTTCAAATCGTGATTTTATCACGAGCTAACTCGTTTAGAGAGCAATAACTCGTAAATTCGTAGAATCGTAAGAGTTGACTCGAGATTTTGACAACATTTCATGTGACTATTAAAATTGAGGTTTTCTAGTCATCATGTTGATGTGGCAAAAAATATATACCGGCATCGACATCATCTCATTAAGCATCAGAGGAGTGATGGCTAAATGCATTTTCGACGGTGAATGTCTCGTCGCCACTTGCCATTGTAGACTAATTTTTAACACATCAACTTAATAACCAGAAAGTCCCAATTATAATAGTCACGTGCAGCGAGTCTGACTAATTCCGGCTAAATTGGGCATCAGCGATGAGTTGTGTCGTTGAATTGGAAAAATATCGAAAGATACAGAACTAAATTTGAACGTGTAAGAGACATAGAATATTTTCTAGACAAGCCCTAACATGCCTGACTAATAATATCGACCTCTCATGTACAAGATAAGGTGGGACGGAGGGAGTAGTTTATAACAGTCTAGTTAAGACTGGTATAAAAAGAACACTTATATTCTCCACCTAATAAAACCACAGCAACAAAAGAAGTCTCTTGTATAACATTTTTTAAGATCACAATTGTGGTCACTAATAATAAGTAATCCCCCTTTAATATAAAAGGAGGATAATCTGTTGAGTTGTCATCTCCACCTGATTTCTCTCACTATTTTTTCTTTTTAATTTATTTTCGGTATTTTCTTCCCCTTTAATATAAAAGGAGGATAATCTGCTGAGTTGTCATCTCCACCTGATTTCTCTCACTATTTTTTCTTTTTAATTTATTTTCGGTATTTTCTTCTGTAATTACTATAGCGTGAATATAAAATACAGTTTCCACATCTTTTTTCTTTGCTCCCAATTTATAACCGTTCCTATTTTCATGTTAGCAGTTGCAGGTTTTTTTCAATACAAAAATCTTTAAACATAAACAATAAACAATAAATTCATAAACGAGCAATTGATTAGCTTAATCCGTGCCGATGAATGTTCACGTTCGGATAAGGAAGTGTGCTCACAAGTTGCCGTATCTTCCTTGATTCCTTCTTTTCCTTCCTTCAACCCCTCAAGAGAAGAATCTGCAACTGACGACAAGAACTACACTAGCACAAATTGCTGGGCCGTGAAAAAAACTCATTCAATACGAGAGATGGAGAGAACAAGAAGAGGGTTAATAAAAGAGATTGGAAATAGGGGGTGAAAACGGTGTCGGATCCGAATTCGGGTTTTCAGGGTGAAGAATGACGTTTTTTGTATCCCTCTTAGCATTAAAGAATGACGTTTTTCGTATTCTTTGTTTAATCTAAAGATTATTTGAATTTTTGGGTATTAATGCTTCCAAAGAACTTTGTATGGATTCTGTCTGGGAATGTATTTATTTTTGCTTATAATGATCTGATAGCTAACCCTTTTAGTATATATTTGTTTTCCTGTGAGTGCAACTTTCTGATTTTTTAGCGAAGGTATCAATATTTTACAGGGATATCAATGTTTGAGTACAAAGACGACATTCTGTTGGCTTCCGATATGGGAGGTTAGATTCTGAAAGATGCATACTTTATTTTTTATTTTTAAACTTCACTTTGTTGTTGGCGAAAATGTAAATCACGTCGGGAGATGTAAATTTACGACTAACATTAATTGAGGGGACTCTTTTGTGTGTATTTTTTTATTCATCTACCTTGAGTGGGTTGCACAATATGCATTTTGATCTTCTGTAATTTCTCTGTAATGTGATGTGTTATATCGATTTCTGTTGTTTGAGATGATGTAATTGCTTGCGTTTGTCCTCATCCCGTTACCAATGTCGAGCATATATGTTTCATTTTGTTTAACAGTTATCATTGATGTGAGCATTAATTCTTTCACAGTCTAATATATCTACCAAATGTGGCTTCATAATTCTGTAAAGTATTTCTGATAAACTTGATTGGAAGAAAAAATGTTCTTTCATCATCCGTGGAATGCTTTTTATTGAATTTCTGGACAAAAAAATGAGTAGAGGTCGATTGTTTGTAGGAAGACGCCGTTCTTTTTAAAAGACATACAATCTGTATATGGTTGACTGTTTAGAAGAATCTTCGGTACTCCTCATCGTTTTGGTCATGTAATTGCTGTCTTTTGACTATGAATTGGGATATACTATCAAAGGTATACAAAAACCATATATACAATAGGATCAGGGACCCAGTGCTCATATAAAGAAAATATGTATTTCTTTCTTTGAGATTATTGAAAAGCTTTCAATTCTATGGTTGTTCAATTTTAAAGTTTTTATTCAAGTAATTTATGCCTTCTAAAGGCAGCTATATAATATCATGTGTAGTTTATTTCTCAAAGTTATGTTGTTCCTTTTTTATTTTCAACACCAGGTAGATGGTTAGTTATAATAATAATAATAATGAATTTGAAAATTTCAATGATGAGTCTAGGACCTCTTCTCATCAGTGCATTTTTAAGTGTTTATCTGGCATGATTTCAGTGTTTGTAGGTAAGATGATAACAAATGAATGGATACATGTAGAAGGTTATGGTGATACATCTCATAAAAATCATTAATTTTAGGTGCTCTCTTTATATTCACTACTTCTTAAATGAGATATTTGAAAAGGAACTCCACTTCAATGTGCAGTTTGTTGGTTTTAGAAACTCTTCTTTATTATTTTATTTTATCATGCTATAATTTAGATTTCGATTTTACCAGTTTTGAATATTAAACTTTGTGGATCAGCTTTGAAAATAATTATGCTATTTTTGTGTGCCTCCGACTTAGAGGTGTTTGGCTAAGCTTATTTTAAACATCTTATAAGCTCCAACATCTTATAAGTTGTTTCAAGAGCTAATAAGATGTAATTTTTAAGTAGCTTATAAGTTAACAAAGTGTTTGGATAAAAGAGCTTATAAGCTTGCAATTGAATATAGTGATTTAACTATAAATTTGGGGTCTTTAAAAATTAATATTAAACACACATTTTGATTAGTGTGTGAAATGTATGTAGTGTGTGAAGTGTGTATAGTGTGTGAAATGTGTGTAATGTGTGTGGTATGTGTAGTGTGTAGTGTGTGTGGTGTGTGGTGTGTGTATAGTGTGTGTAGAGTGTGTAGTATGTTTGTAATGTGTGTTGGGTGTGTAGTGTGTAAAGTGTGTGTAGTGTGTGTAGTGTGTGAAATGGGTTAAACGTGTGTAGTGTGTGAAGTGTGTGTAGTGTGTGAAACGTGTGTGAAATGTGTGTAGTGTGTGTAAGTGTGAATTGTGTGTGAAATTTGAGTGTATTAATTAAGATCTTACAAAATAAGTTGGAAATAAGTTGGGGTATAGCAACTTATTTTTTTAGATCTTATAAGCTCTTAGAGCTTATTTTTTGATATTATAAGCTCCTAAACATCTTATTTTGCCGAACATTTTGCAAGAGCTTATAAGCTCCTAAACATCTTATAAGATGTTTTTAAGAGCTTATAAGCTCAGTCAAACGCCCTCAATCTTTCTTCATTGCTCTGGTGATCCTTACATATCTGCAGATTATTTTATCTTATTCTTTTAAGAGAACTGAAATTGACTGTAATTATAATCTAAAAAGTTAGTAAGTGATATGCATTATACAGACCCATTTTTTCTGATGGTAAGTGATAAGAAACATCCTTTCTTTTAGGGACGAGATTCATGGTATGTAAACTTCGAAATGGAGCATGTTGAAGGGCAACTCTAAGCAACAAAGGATCTCATTATAGCAGACAATATGATGAAATCAAGGTCAACATCAAACCAGTAAAAGATAGAAGTTTCACGTACTCTCAAGCACACAAAGAAATTCCAGAGTTTGAGATATTCAATTAGAGTAACGTCCATTTAATATTTTAGTTTTTTTTCTAAATTACTTTGTTACTAATCATTATATGTACTGCGCAGAGGTAATTGGAAATGTGGTGTCATACAAGTTACCAACCATGAAACCAGGAAAAAAACAAGAGAATGGAATTGAGAATGGCAGACGGAATTGAAGACCTGGAGTAATATTTTACAGCATTTTAACAATATAATTGACTTAATTCTCCGGTTGTGTTCATTTGTATGTAATGTGTGCAACCAATTTATATAAAAACTATTATTGTTGATTTTATAAATAGGAAATCTAGAATGACATGCAAACTATATCATGTGCTATTGCGTTTCTGTATCTATCTAGATTTATTCAATGTTTAAGTTATCAGATTGCTAGGGTAGATAGTGACCAAAATTACTGATTGAGGAGGGTTCAGTAAGATTTGATCCCTGATCTACGATCAATATTACTAAGTTCTCTGCCAACTGAACTATAATCAATTTCCGTGTAACCTGGTATTAATTTACGGTGTAATTGTAGAGTATTATGATGGTGTCCTATAGTCCTAGGTATTAATATTACTTAGAATTAACCATCTAATTAATTTGTGTCAGTACAAATAAGTTTACTAACAGATGCGCATTTACAAAGTTTATATCACTCTATTGAATACGCAATATGCCAAATGCAATACAACATTATCACTGAAACGAAATACGAAAATAAGAATACGACTTTGACAATTTCATTTCAATGGTTTTCATTACAACCTGTTTAACAAAGAGCCATACTTTTCAAGAAAACTATCCATTTATTGAATTTTTAAAAACACTAATCTATAACTAAATAATTGATCATGTTCTTCGTTAAACTATTTTTTTTCTCCCATTTATTTTTTTCTCATATCAACTCAGTAAACATTTATATATATTTAAAAAAGTGTACTATCACCAAATCTTTAAAATACTAATAAACTTTCACCAGATCTCTTCGATCTCAAAAATTACCGACTCACTGTTAATAGATTACTTATTCTTATTCTTATCATCATCATCATCAAATAAGTTGTTCTAACCCGTGCATCGCACGGGTGGACAACTAGTTTGAGATAATTTTAAGACCATTTTTAGAGACAACTGGTTATTGCAAAAATATTTGATATGCATTTGAAACCAATTTTATCGTCACAAATATATTATTTGTCTCCGAGTTAACAAGACGTCTAATTAGTGACGACATGTTGTCCCTAATAATAAAGTCAACAAGTTATAGTGAACATTGGAAGTGTATTATGAGATAAGTGTATTTAAACAAAAAAAAGAAAATTATCATAGATACTGTATCAACATGTATAAATTATATGGCCAAATTAGCCAAATTCCTTATAGGGGTTTGTACAATATTTTCTACTAAATGTCGTTTTAGTGAAAGGCCTCTGTAAAGTCTACCAAATAATCTAAGAATTTAATTATATATATACTCATCCCTTACATAGGCTACCAAATGAGCCCTAATCATTTTGTTTCCTCTAACAATATGTGACATAGAAGTATACATTTAATAGTAACTTGTTTTAGGCAAGAAATGGGCTAAATCTCATAAAGATACAACTAGTTGATCATGTTACTTTCTAGAAGAAAGGCAACAACATAACTGATTATTATTCCACAAAATACAAGAAAACACTAAACCAAACATATGGTACATAATTATACATGGCAAGTGTAGTAATCACAATTTAATACTTTAACACCATCTATAAATACTATTATAGATTGTACACCAAGTTGTACAAATTTTAGGTCCGTGCAACTCGAGTCATGGGCAGATCTGTAGAACCGTGAGCAATTTTTCATGAGAATGTATTACTATTTTTATGATGAGATATATTACTTGTTTAGAAGAAATATATTATGCTGAAAATGTATTAGTATTTATACTGAAAGTTTACTTGTTTCGAACAAGAGTAATACATTTTGTCAAAACATGTAATACCTCAAGTATAAATAGTCATACATTTTTCAAAAGATTTCACAAACTATAGATCTGTCCACGATTCAAATTGCACGTGTTTAAGATCCGTACAAACTGCCAGATTCTAGAGAAGCTTTGAAGCTTGCACCTAATTTATCCTTATCGGGTAGATTTTCCTTAACGAATTTGTCATTAACAAATTCATCGGCCCATTTGCATAAATTGGGAAACTTATCTTCTGTCAGAATTTGGAGGCCCACCAATGGGCCCACAATTCGAAACCAATGCGCAATGAAATTAGCTGTGATATCGACTAGTCCGATTTTGTCACCTCCAAAGAACTTCTTTCCCTTTATTTCATCCTCAACAACCTTTAAAGCTTCCATTGCTTCTTCCTTCGCCTTCTCTTTCTCCTCTCCTTGGGTCCAACAAGCTTTCCACATTGCACTTATACACTGCAAACATTGGACAACTCGCTTTAGACCCAAATCTTAAGATATTGTTTTTTGGGCTTCTTAAAAAGAGTTATTCTACCTATAAACTCACACATTAATAGAGGTGTTAAAATTGATTCAATGTGTTTGACTGGACCAGTCCGTCCGATGTTTTAAATGGACTAGTCACACCAATGCTTATTTGGGATTGGTCATTTGTGTTACGATCCCGCTAATCCCACACGGCCGACTCCGAATATAAAGGATCATGATTGCCTTTAAGGGTATAAATGGATCGAACCAACTGATACGGGAAAAGAAATTAGTTCGAGTTGAGTCCGGCCGGGTTGGAAAATATTTGCTAATAAATTTATAATATTGGTCTGCAAACTAAAAGTATAAGTTTTTTTTTTTTACATAAATTAATTTTCTTTTTATTTGTGAGTCCAAAACAAGTTAATGGGTAAATGGGATCGGATTCAAGTAGGGGAAGTCTCTTGTGCACCAATTGCACCGATCTTAGATCTGTGCAGTTCGGGTCATGAGTCAAAATGTATTATATGTGATGGGTAAATGTAACACAGTGAAAAAGTATCATTATTCATGTTTAAAGGCATTACACGTTCTGAATAAAGATATTGTAATATCTTTACCCAGTACATGTAATACCTTTAAGCATATATAATATTACTCAACCTAAATTGCATCGTACAACTAATGCACACGAGACTTTGTTCAAGTAAATGTTATAATCAGCTCCTGATGGAACCCCCAAACCCGCAACTAATTCTTTTAACACTCAGTGTGCTCACTGTAGAAGTGCATAAAGGTGGCAATTCGGCCGTGCGACCCATTATAGCCCGACTCATCCCATCAAATCAATATCATAAGTCAATTTATTAGGTTCGATGGTACTTTGAAATGAGCTGAATTAAGACATCATACCAGATCGATTTTACGAGTTTTAGGAGTATAGCATATCAAAACTCTTCGCAACTCTTCGTAGCACTAAAAAGTGAAAACATTAGGAAAGGTAAAAATGAAGAGGGAAGAAATATTTGACCTTTCCATCAATGAACTGGGCCCAGAAACGGGCCTGGGCTCTTTCATACGGATCTTCAGGCAAAATGTTTTGGCCTTTCCACACCTCGTCGATGTATTCAATGATGATGAGAGACTCAGCAATGGCGTTCCCATTATGAATCAAAACAGGCACTTTTTTGTGGACCGGATTGTGCTCCAGAAGAAGCGGCGATTTGTTGACGAGATCTTGTTCGATGAATTCGTACTCAATCCCTTTCAATTTCAGCGCCATTTCTACTCTTCTTACAGCTGGGCTGAACCAGGCTCCGAGCAGCTTCACTTCCGCCATTGTTGTAGAATAACAGAAATTTGGGTTTGTTTGATTTTGATTTGGGAAATGGAGATATGTTCTTATAGAGGTGGTTAACTTGTTCGCTAAGACAGTGGATTAAAAAAAGAATAGATTCTTGTGTATTAATGAGATCAGAGTGACCAGCCAACTTGCTTACAAGATGATATCAGATTGATCAGCCAGCCAACTTGTTTAGTAGAGCTTGCAAAACCGACCATGTCTCATGGATTAGTCCAGCCTATCCAATATTTTACTGAACAACATGAATATAAGTTTGAATTACAATTTAATGGGCTAAATGTCCGATAGGACACGGTGCAATTCGAAAATCTTGTTATACTTAAGAATGATAGATTAGAGTAAACTCGATAAATTTAGGTCCGACAAAATTATGAATCAGGCCGACACCGGGCCAGGTCGCCCGAATCCCGAATTATCATCTCTATTCTTCACTAAGATAAAATAGTTTTTCTTTTTTTTTTTTTGTTAAATAGTTTTTTAGTTAATTAACTTTCAATATTTTTAATTTAACATTACTTTTTTTTATTTTGAATTTGACCCTTTAATTTTTAAATTCGATAAATTGATCCTGTAAATTTTGAAATTTTATATTATTTATCGTAGGCGATAACGTAATTAATTTGTCGGATTTTAAAGTTAATGGACCAACTTGTCAAATTTAAAAGTCAAAGAACTAAAATTGGTACTACTAAAATAATGTGCTTAAATTAAAAAGTGATAAAACTTAAATGACTAAAAAGTTTATTGACCCATTATTTTAAAGCGCGTTATTCTTTAAACTTTGACTATTGCCGATGCAACTTTTCTCAATTACACAAATGTTTCTTGTGCAATATGATTTACACGGGTACTTGTTCGTTCAAATTTTATTGGAGAGAATTTAAATAAGTTTAAACGGGTTTGAATTATAGAAAAAAAAAAAATATCACTAGAATTTGATTAATGTTTGAATTTGAGGGCCAGGGTACTCGTAATATCCGAACAATATATTTTATTAAAGAAATAAAAGATATATTTATATCTATTAAGTAAAAATCAAATATGTCACATTTTATTCTATAAGACAGGCATTTTACTGCTGGGTCAATCATTTAATTTAATTAAAATGTTAGTTATTAATATACATGAGCCATTATTCATATTAAAGGAGCATGTATCAACAATCAACGCATTAACACTCAAACCCTAAATATTTACTTTTATTTTCGCTGCTCCTTTTCTGTTTTCTCCATTGGATTTTCATCTTCATAAGTTCTCATATCTTCACATATAACGTGGTGGTTGTTATTTGTTAATGGCTACGGTCCCGTTGAATATCTGTTTATATACATACAAAATATTATACTTTTAATTTTAAATACATATTAAATGTGTTAGGGTACACTGAGTGTTAATAAATGGGTTTGGATGGATTTAAATATTATAAAAATAAAATTTAGATGGTCTGTGATGACTACGAGTTATATAATTTTTAAATGATTAGAATTTAAATATCTATAATTTGGAAGGTATCTTGCTCAAGTGTCATCCCTAAATATGAGTCTCAATGCTAACTTACGCTCCAATATTTTTTGTTGGTTTAATTTCGTGAATCTCATTTAACTCTAAGACTTTTCCCCTTTTTAGGGGCATTGCATAAATTTTATAACTAGATTAAACATTTTCTAAGAGTACTATTTAATTTTAGACAAAAGAATTTAGAAATACAACTTTATTAATTTGCTTTTGGATGGAAATAATATGTAAGGGTATTTTTGGGTTATGTTGATTAATTGGGGGAAATTATGTCTTTAAAACTTAAAATTATGGAATTCAGGAATCTTGATAAATATAGTGAAAGTTTATGTTTGTTTATGAATTGTATGATATACAGGGTAGGACCTACCCCAATCACCGGGATGACCCTGTTGCTTCCCCATCCTATTATTTTCATATCTAAGATGTGTATAATATTTTCTACTTTTCATTTCGGTCCGTCCCACTTAACTTTTTACAACCTTAAAAAGAAAATTTCTCTCACAATCTCCACCCTCAAAATCTCCACACTCAATCTTCACTTTTAAAAAAATCATAGAAAAAGCAAAATCTGTTTTTTCTTAACATTCGTGTCCGGTCAACTATGAAAAGTTAGCTGGTATGGAGAGAGTATATCGTGTATTTATTTTGAAAAATATATGTGTCTTGCCCCTTAAAATTATAAATACCAGGAAAATACGTAAATAATAGGTGTAGGTGGACATAATATGCATCGACGGAACTAGAGACGGGCCAAGGGAGTGCTTCCCCTCTCAAGTTTTAATAATTGGTTATATATGTTTTTTACTATTAATAGTCATATTTAAAATTATGGAGTGCCACTTCCTGAATGAAATATGGTGCTTGTTTTTTTTTCCTTTTTCACTAAGAGATGTGAGTAATAATTATTTATTTTAATATTTTTATTATTAATTGATTATTTGGTTATGTAAATTTAGCAACTTATTTGATTTTACATTTTTATTGTCTTTATACAAATAGTATTGTTTTGTATCTCTAACTTTTAAATTATATATAATGTTTTATTTGAACACATGCTCCTTTTACTAAAACATCCGGCTCTGTCACTTAATTCATATGGTAGGGTTTTATTAAATTAGAAAATAAGATCTTACATATCTAAAAAAATGAAAAGTCATTTGACCAAAGATCCATTGTCTGGGTCTAGTATTTTATTGCATTTTTTTATTACTTATTATTTCATACGTGACAGTAGATCGAAATGTAATACATATAGCCATAGACTTTTGAAAATCAAGAAATTTTTAATTCGTTGATCCATTGAATAGATCAAGAATGTCTAAATTTGAGAAGAAACAAGGATAAATAAATAAAGTAGGTGATTCCAAACTTCCATTAATTGCTTTCTAATTTTGGAAGTGGTAAAGTTTTATTTCTTAGCTGACATAGGGGATGACCTCAGCCATTTCTTGTCTTTCTAAAATCTAAATACACAAAGAATTTTGCGGCCATGCCATCCCATTTTATCATATTTCATTTGTGTCCTTTCAAAAATACAAAATTTACGTCAAGGACCTTATAGTTCGATAACTGACTATAATAAAAGGTTATAAATTCTAGAAATATTCTCGACTGCTAATTTTCTTATGTACTCAGATAAAGAAGACGAGATTTACAACATAAATTCTAAATTATGGATCATAAGTTCTGAAAGATGAACATGTGAACCGTGAACATTCGACTATGGAATCACATTCATGAATCCTAAAATATTAAATAAATTATTAAATTAAAATATATACTATACTCACTAAAATGATTCTAACAATATATGAATATATATACACTAAAGTTTTAAGTTGAATATGAATTATGAACTATGAATCTCAATTTATAAACACTAATTGAACTCACTTACTCATTAGAGAAAAGGTAAGCTTATCTTTTGAGATGGATGAGAATAATCTATAATCTATATATATAATAACAAAATATATTGTTACCACTTTTGGAAAAAAGCTGATTTTCCCGCCCATTTGCACATACTAAATTCGGAAAGAATATATGTGATTTTTTGTTGTGTAAAAGCGATGAGAAAATCGTGGAGAATCTCGGATTTTAGGAAAATTGTTAGTATTGTAAATTGTGTTTAGAACAATAATCTCTGATCTGTTATGAAAAATCACTAATTATTTTTTATATCTACTGTATTTTTAATGCTTATCATAATTAATCAAATATCTGATTTATTAATTTTAGCACAAGAATACATAGTTTTGAGCAACAAAAAGTGATCTGTTGGGATCAGAGTACATTTGATTTCCACTAAAATAGGAATTTTGACAGCATAGTTAAACCCTAAAATTTGCTATATAAATATTAGAACAATCATGCATCAAACCATTCATTCAGCGATTCAGTCATTATACTTCTCTACTGTGCTTCCAGCATTGTGAGTTCCATCAAAATATGGTCTTACAAAAGTATTAGTCAACACAAAATATTTGTGGCATGTAACGTGTACTGTCCTAAATGATTTACTCTTGTGATCACCAGGGTACAACAAATCTTCTAATTAATATAATAGGATCTTAAGAATCAAATATTGGAAGCAACCTAACAAGTACTCCCTCCATTCTAAAAAAATGTCACTTTAGAAAAGATAAAATTGTTAAAAAAAAAAAGTGTCATTTTACAAAAAAAAAAAAAAAAAAAAAAAAAAAACACAAAAATCTTACAATGTTGCCCCTAAATATATCCCAACAAATCTTCTTTAAAATCTTATAATTTTGGCAAGAATTCTCACTAATTCTTTTAGTTGATTATATTTTCCTATTCCACAACCTTAAAGAAAAACTTCAATAGAAAGAAAAATAAATATTTATGATGAAATAAATAAATTACGTTGAGATATATTTGTCCTTTCAACTCATCCTTAATTTTTTTAAAAGGTTGAAAAAGACACTTTTTAGAACCAAGGAAATATATGGTATTTCCTTTATATGAAAGAAAAAATTTAAAATATGACGGTAATTGGAGGAGTCTTCTGATTAGGTAAATATTTAAGAAAGCGACGTGGTTGACCATGTAAATAGAAGATCAAGAGATGTAATGTAAATTATGTAATCCATGATTCTATTGTAAAAACTAATTTAATATAAATGTGTATGACCAATTCATAATGTGTAAATTAAGAATGAATAATTTCATATCTCTCCCATTAATCCCTAAGAATGAATAATTTCATATCTCTCCCATTAATCCCTAGGACTAGAGATGTTAAAATAAGTCCGACCCTTAAGATCGTCATCGACTCAACTCAATCTTAAAAGTGCATGGATTGGTCCTTAATTTTACAGGTCCTTATAAGTTAAGGGCTTTTAGCCCGGTCCTTCTCATGTCTAATAGGACTTGGACGGAGATAGGGTATGGCCGGTCCTGAGAGTCCTTATTTATATATTTTATATAAATTATACTTAATATAAAAACAGAACCATCTTAAAATAGAAATTTTAGAGTTTTCCTGCGCAAAATTTATTACCATTATGGAAATCACAATTTTTGGTATATAAAATTTGATCCCAATATAAAATGCGATTATTGGCAATAATTAACTTGCCATATATTGACCGAAAATAAATTTACCCCAAAATCAGCTCAATTTGTCAAATGTTGTAAAATAAGCACGCTCATGTCCAAAAAAAAACATTCAAATCCTATTTGACAAAATCTTTGCATATCTAGTCAACATTAATCAAGCCTTTAAATTAGTCAATTTAAAAAAGATTCTTTATAATTGAAAAGATATCTGTAAAACTAAAAGAAAATAAATCAATCTGCAATGGCTATATTTACGTATCTGTAGATGCAGGACATGCCTAAGAATCTAGAAATTGGCAAAAATGCCACAAAATCTTTTCTGCAGGTTTTTACAAATTTATTAACTTCTTAGATGTGCGTCTATCTAAATAACCCTGGATGAGAGATTATATTATACCCCATCCATTTCAAAATAAGTGTCTTTCTATACAAAATAAAAAAAAAAATTCAAAATAAGGGTCGTTTTAGCACAAAAAATCACAACTCTTCCAATTTTATCATAAACAACCTACTTAATTTATTGTATTTCCTTATTCCACAAAATATATCCAATAAAATAGATTCTGTACGTAAATATTTGTGTTTTATATATATCCTTTAGTTTTTTTCTTTAAAAAAAACTAAAAAGACACTTATTATGAAACGGGTGGAGTATATAAGAAGGAGAATTAAGTGGAAGAAAAATAAGGAATTGTCATAGCTTGGTTGGTGCATCGTTGATTGTGATGGTAGTTTCTCTCTACTCGACACTGATGGCCATGTTCATTTTTTGTTTCAATCAATATATTATAACACCCCGAATTTTTAATTGACATTTTAGATATTAATCTATTGATTTTTCATGCATTTTAGATAAGCCCGATTTATATTGGGATAAGTCTCGTAGTTAATAAGCCCATTCCTAGTCTTTTGTATAAAATGCCCAAATTTAGTAATGGCCTTGAAGGCGCAATTTGATTATAGAGATCGATATAAATATTAATAAATATTATTTATATTATACAATATTTAAACTTTATTAAAATTTATATTCTATAAGTTTTGTTCTCATTTGTTTAAACTAGCCAAAATTTTAATAAAAATTTGGTAAAGCCCAAAGTTTTAAATATTATAATTCAAATTGAGTTTAGGCCTAAGTAGAGGTATCTCTCTTGGATAAACCCAATATATATATGCATATACTAGCCCAAAATATTTTTAACTAATATATATAAATAAACAAATAAATAAATAAATAAATAAATAAATAAATAATAAGAAGAAGAAGAAATCAGAATTTGCGTGATTTAACCGGATCTTCTCCTTCTTCCTTCTTTTCACTTCTTTCATTCATGGAAGAAGGAGTAAGTCTTGCTTCAATTCAAGCTCTAGATTAGCCAAAACATTAGCCTTTTCTCTTAATAGCTAATTCAAACCTCTATAAATTCAATGCACAATAATCTCCATTTCACAAAAAAAATTAAAAGCAATTTCAGATTTAAGGTATAAAAAAAGAAATGGTGTTCTTCAAATTTTCTTCCCTTCCTGCATTCATGGTCAATGGCCCATTTTTCTGGCGAGACTTCTCGCCATTTTCTCTTCCATATTCCTTAATCACCCTCGTTGGGTGTCATTATCACACACACACGAGGTTTGAAAAAATATATATATAATAAAACAGGGCGGGTAGGAGGCTGCCGCTGCTGGTGTGCCGCCGGTCGCTGCCTTCGCCGCCGCCGGTGGTCGCCTCCAATCCACTCAATTTGTATTTCTTTTATCATTTTTCTAAATCTGGATTTTTTTTTTTTTTTACTGTGTCAATGTGTGGGGTGAGAAGAAGAGACAGGAGGGGGAGAAGAAGAGAAGACGCAATTTAGCGTCTGTAATATGAAATCTCCCAATTTCTAGATCTTTTTCAATTCAACCCCCTTTTTTCTTCTAAAAATTCAGATTTTACCCATGAATTTTTTTATACCCATAATTTATTTATAAAACCTATCCAAAAGTTTTAATAAAATTTTATTTAATATCTAATCCAAACAAATTAAATGTAGGATTTTAATATTTATCATAGTTCCCATAATTATTTTAGTTCCAACAATATATATATATGATATATATATATATGATATATATATATATATATAATTCCAAAATTTCATATTTTATATACACCCTAGAATTTTATTATTCTAGAATAAATACTTTTAAACTAAATAATGTAAAATAAAATACTAATTTATTTTTTTATATCTACTAATGTAGGAACATGCTATTGATTTTACGAGACTTAGGACAACTTTCTTCACGCACTCAAGTTTAAGGTGGGGTTTAATTTTCAAGTTTCTTAAATTTAAATATTTCAGATGATTGTTGTATTTGTGTATGCATGTGATTATGTGATCTTTATGATCCCCCAATATGATATCCTGGTCAGTTGATGATATGTATGTTTACAATTGTTGACGAAAGTCACGTATGATGAAAATTGTTTCAAATGTTACTCATGTAACACAGACACACACACTATGCGCACAAATTACTCTATTTGTCTTTGTATTTATTTTTGACAAACTGAACCCCACGAGCTGGATGTAGCTCACCCCATTTCTGAAATTAAATTTTCAGGTTGATGGAGCCGACGAAGGAAAAATGGAAGGATTAGTGTCTCAAATTTTATTTTAAAATTTTCATTTAAATAAATTCTTCTAGAATCATCGCTTCCACATTTCAATTATGTTTTGTTTATAATCACAAAGTTAGTTGTTTTACTGAGTTATTTGGATCGTTGACTATGGAAAATTTATTACTCGAAATTAATGCTCATTGATTAATTTAGTGAATGATTTGACATGGTAAAGTTGAAATATTATAATTTAAATATAAAAAAAAAATCGTTGGAAAATTTGTCTAAAATTTTGGGTTGTTACATTTGGTATCAGAGCATTACAGTTCTGAGAAAAAAAAATGATGTTTTATAAAATAAAAAGTTTTACACAATCCATTCACGCTCCGTCACTGGCTCAAGGTATGAATATAGACATGTACAATTCAAGAAAAATTGTAAACATGAAAGTTGTGTGCATAATTTATCAATATGTATTTTTCTTTTCGTTTCTTAAAACATATAAACATGACCATAGGTATAGAATGGCAGGAAAGGTAATGGGACCAAGGAAACGTGTGAGATTTGAGGTTAGAGAGCCTTCAGGGGCTAGGGCAGCTCTTGGAAATGGTCCCAACAGGCCCAGAAACATCCCACACCACTTAGTTGACCGACTGAACGCGTTGTTTGCTTTTGGACGAAACGTGAATCCCTACAGGCAGATTGAGGAATTGATGCGAGATTTACCACATCATTGGAGTGTGGCAGTGTACCAATTCTGGAACGAGGCTATGGAGAGACCATACGAGGAAAGGATTCTGGTTTATGGTTTTCAGTATGTCGTTGGGAGGCTGCTCCAAATGTATGTCTTCGGGGAGATTCGGATTGAGGCTCCTGTAGTACCAAGGGCTGCCCCGACACCTGAGCCAGAAGATGAGGAGGAGGATCCGGAGGACGATTCGGAGGAGGACCCGGGTAGTGATAGTGATAGTGATATTGTTGCTTGAATCGTGCCTAGGAGTAGCCCGGATCACCCTATTGTTTTGGACTAGATGTTTTTTTTTTGGTGTTTTGGTACTTTTTTTTTCTTTAGTGAAGCAACAATTTCCCTTGTTCTAAGTTTCAAATTTTCATAATATAAATAAAAGTTGTTTATTTATATTAGTTGAAACTTTCTATCTCTTTGTTGGTTTCTCTTTTAATTCTTCATTCGTTCATTTCCATTTTCTTTTTTGTTCGTTCATCTATCGTCTTCAGTTATTGTTAAGAAGCTATAAGATGTTCTTTATGGGAATGTAAGATTATGGCCGCTAGAAGGACCAATGGTAATCACGTGAATGCACCCGTTAACCAGGGTGTAGGGGCGCAGGCAGTTGCGCCAGATGGACAACAAATTTTGGCGGGCCTCACAACATTGTTGCAAGGGGCTGTTCCGAATGCCCCACAACACCACGAACCTACTCAAGCTCGGATAGTTGCCCAATTCAACAACTTCAAACCGCCTACATTCCAAGGGACTGAAGGTCCGGCGGCTATTGAAGAATGGTTGTTTACTCTACAAAGCATTTTCGACTATATGGCTTACATCATGTGCTGCGTTCCAGTTGAAAGGGGACGCTAGAACATGGTGGAATGACCAGTGGAGGCTAAGAACGGTGGAGGAACGAGAAGGGTTAACTTGGGTTGAGTTCCAAGAGATGGTTAAGGAAAAGTATTACCCTCATGTTTATCGAGAAAAGATGGAGATAAAGTTCCTAAATCTTACTCAAGGAGGTATGACGGTGACAGAATATGAGCGAAAGTTCAACCATATGTGTTGAGATTCTGACCCAATCAATCATCAACATGACCTCTATGCAAGGATGCTAGAGATATTCATACACTAAAAAAATAGAATATTCTATAAGTTACTCAATTTTATATATTTTTTATTTTTTAATACTTTTCATTGCACTCTTTTTTTATTAACATGTAATTTTTCATATCTTACTATTGATTGTAATATTTTATTATATTAAAATTATACAAATACATAAAATTTAATTATTTATTCATTTACATTTACAAACTGTATCGCACGGGGATACTACTAGTTACATATAATATATACTTATAATCAATGAGTTTTCACGTTTCCTTTAATCTTCTGACTCTACTACTCTGAAGTTCACATTTTCTTCTATAATATTACATCCACGCTTTCTAGATGTTCTGCTAGCCTTTGAACAAATATGTTGGGATTCTTAAATATATTATGTTGTATCTTATACAATATGATATATTTGAAAACCCTATATTACAAGATAATGAGATGTTTGTATTTTGAAAATTTTGAATCAAGCACTTTCTCGGTACAATTTAAACATGGTAGTTATGAAATTTGAGAACGATAACATATAAATTAAAATACATGAACTTAAAGGGCCTGCCCCTAGCCCTTTAGGGTTAGGGCTAGGCCTGAATTTTCAAAGCCCTTATAGCATTAGGGCTTGAGCCTGGATTTTCAAAGCCCTTATAACATCAGAGCTTTGGCCCTAGCCCTTGACTCGGGCTTTTGAGGGTTTGAAGCGAGTAGGATCGGACCGGTCCTTATTGACATCTCTAGCTAAGACCACACTTACGTATTCTTTCCACTAATTATCCCTCTTCTTAGTGGTGAATCGAAAAGTATAGATCCTTTAAAAGGGAGAACAATTTTTGAGAAAATAGTAAAAATATCTTAAACAATAATTAATTTAAAAAAAAATTAACAAACTAAATGCGTTAATTAAAACTAAATGGAGGGAATTGTAAACTTTATGCCATTCTGTTTGTAAATAATAACTAGTAAATTTTCGATCTGATGCACGGTTAGGGGTGCTTACGGTGCGGTTATACGGTTTTTTTCACAAAATTTCAATTGCATTGCCTTTTGCGGTCGGTTAATTATCTATATTTTTAACCGCGGTTTATCAAAGAAAATTAATTGTACGGTTTGAAACGGTTTGGGGCGGTTTGGGGCGGTTTGGCGGTTTAAGTAAATGTTAACAAAATCCAATTTCATTTTCACAAAACACCAACCTAATAAAATAAATTTAGTGTCCAAAAAATGAAAACTAGTAGCCTGAATTCCCACTTGGATAGAAATAATATAATTTACCACTCAAAACTTGGAAAAAAATATTATAACTAATTAAGTGGAATAACATAATTTATTGATAGTATGTCGAATACTATAACTTATACTAGTAAGTACTATGTGACCATTCGGCGGTTTGGCGGTTTGGTCGGTGCGGTTATGTACCAAATTTTCAATTGCACCGCCTTTGCGGTGCGGTTTTACTTGAAATAATTAACCACGGTTTATCTTAAAAAAACATGTATATCGGTGCAATTCGGTGCGGCTTGGGCGGTTCGGGCGGTTTTTAAAAGTTGTTGCTCAGCCCTATGCACGGTTATGAGATATTTTACAAATAAAATATTATAAAATTATAAACGATATTATATGCATTTTATTTTGGCAAAGATGAATAAATAAGAATACATTACATATTAAGGGAACCATATATTTTGTTGAAATATATTAACAAAACTAATAGATAAGGAGAAAAAAAAAAAAAAAAAAAAAAAAACTTAGGATTTTGGAGTGTCATAAATATATAGGTGGTCAAACTTAATTTTGATGAAGGTAAAACTCTCTAAAAACCATCAATTCTTACTTACGTAACTTAGTTTCTTTTTTAATTTGATTAAGGTAAAACTCTAGGGAGTGACCATTAATCTGTAGATTGGTCCCAAACAGTATTTTCATTCCCAGGTCGGCAGGATTTGCTCCCAATGTGTCACACCCGTAAAATATTATTATTACTAAATTGAGCTCATATTATTTTAAGGTCTAATAGTATTTTATTAAATTTTTTTATGGCTTGTAATTAGAGCTCATGTTCTAGAATCAAAGCTCAAGCTCATGATTTTACTTAGGGAACAAGAACTCTCTTAATCCAATTAGGACTCCTAAAACCTTAGGAATATAATCTATATATATGTGATTCATGTCATAAGTCAAAATCACTAGGGATGTCAATTTTACCCGCGGGTAGCCCTACCCGACGGGTAAACGGGTAATAGGGTCGGGTATCGCCCGAACCCGATATTTTTGCCATCGGGTAGGGTAGGGTACGGGTTTAGCATATTACCCGTTTACCCTACCCGATTACCCTACCCGCCTACCCGATTACATACTTATGTATTATTTTACATGTTATATATTATATAATTATCATTATATTTAATATATTATGTTTATAATATATGATTTAATATATAAAATAACATATAATGTAACATTTACATATTATATATGTTATATTTGATTTATTGTATCACATTATATATGGTATATATACATATTACATATTATTTATAATATTTTTATATATCAATCGGGTAACCCGATTACCCGACGGGTATTACCCGTACACGTACCCGAATCAAATAGGGTAGGGTATGGGGGAAGCATACCCGTACCCTACCCGACCCATTTACATCCCTAAAAATCACAACCCAATTAATCATATTTTCTCTCAAATTTCATCCATATCATGGTAGGAATTTTTCGGGTGTCGTCTTCATCTTTCAATCTTTCTCTTCCCAAAATACAGGTATTCTTTTGAAAAATTACGTTCCCCTATATAGAAAAGTCTAAAATTAAGATATTTGAGTATGTTTTGTATCTCTATTTCAATGATATTCTGTAAAAAATTCAAGTCCATTGAGCATTTTATTTTATATGATTTTTATACTACTTCAATTCAGAATCTGAAGTATTCTGCTTTCTGATTTGAAAAATTCGAAACATATATTTATACTTCTTCAAAAATTATTATTTTTTGATATGTTTTTCATATACATGTCTTCTACTTAATGTAAAATTTCAGAGGGATCCAACCAATAGTTTTCAGTTTATAAAGGGTTGTCTACTGCGGCGCAGAATTTTCGGTTTCAACATATTCGGTTTTACAAATTCAAAACTCATAGTTATTTGGTATGCACAAATTACGAACGACTCACTTAACAAGTAACGATATTACCAAGCAATTGGCAGTTAAATTGATAGCTAAATAGGGATTCCATACAAAATAGTTGTTAATAGTTTCAACAAATAAGCCTGGCAGACATACAACTCACCAACAGAGGCAAATTATATGTAGTGCAAAAACTTCATCAGAAATCATGATCTATAACACCAACAAAACCTAATATACTACGCCAGGTCTTAAATTTGTTACAAAAACCACAGCTAGACATCAACCTAAGCTCGTCAATATTAGAATTCAAGTTTCACATGGTGGTGCACCCATGGGGCAAGTCTTCTCTGAAAGGGAAGTTGCTCCCAGATGCGAATTGCTTCATGCTTGAGAGATGGGTTGCCTCATCACTTGAATTGAGGTTGGACAAGTAGTGGTAATCGGTAAAGCCTCCAATGTCTTCCACGGATGAACCATCTGCTACAGGAATTTCAGCGAACCCCGTCTCATCACCCAAAGTGTTGTTAGCAAGAGACAGGTCGGTCATATCTTGTTGTTCATCTACTTCGACTACAATTTATTTTTTCTTATGTCCCTTTTTCTTAGGTGGAAGTTTAGTTTGAGCAAACGTGGCTACCAGGCCCATTGTCCTTCACACCCAGATCACTCAAAACCTAATCAAATAGATGACTTAATTACATTAAAGGGATAAAAAACCTGATCATTAGCAATGAATGAATAATACTCACCATTTTATCAAAATCATTGTTGACTTGAGTGAGTTGACTGATAATCTGTTCTTGTGTTTGAGTTCCATCATTTGTCTCCTATTGGAACAAAAATCACACTTCAATTTATGCGATGCCAAAAAAGAACAGAATTTTGAACATGTACTTGTGGCTCTAACGTACCTCTCCATCCACGTTATTATCACCATCGTTGAAGATTTCATCAAGGACCCCCTCGTCATCAATGTCTTCCAATCCGCATTGTTGAAGTATTTTCTTAATTTAAACATGTTCCATCTCCGATTGACCAGCATCGTCCTTTTCAAGATAAGTCAAAAAATTCTGATCATCATTAACCGAACACAGGTCATCGCATAAAATCAATTAAATGGCATAAATCAGAGAAGGAAGGTAAATATAACAACGACTTACGAATGGACAGTTTCTCCGATTATGTCCAGGTACCCCACAAATACCACACTTGACAGTGGTCTGGTTCCTCTTTCTATGATGGGCATCCGTGTTCGCAGGTCTTCCCCTACTGCCAACATGTTTCTATTGTGGCTCGTTCGGTTCTCTCCTTCGGGCCTTTGGAGGCCTACCAACTCTCCTTACTGCTTTTGGAGGCTTCGGAGGGACTGCCCAACATGGGCCCACTCGTGTCTTCCATTTATCGGCATTATCACCGGTGCGTAGGCTGCTTGATAAGTTTCCACTCTATAACACCTAAATTTCAGCCAAAAAAAAAAAAAAAAGCATTAAATTAGACCATTACATTAATACATTACTTTATAACAATTTGAATTTAAATTACCTGTGCACATAAGCCATAGGATTCAACCTCATTCGATTTATGGTAGCCAGCGCATGTTTGCACGGGATTCCCATAAGGTCCCATTTTCTGCACGTGCAAGTTTTGTTCTCGAGATCCACAACATATTGGTTCCCGTCAAAACAGGCCACTTGAAAGTGTGTGTCATCAGCATTAACAGGTATACAGTCTGCCACCTTTGAAGTATTAAAATCCATGATCTTTAGGATTCTTGGACACAACACTCCCTTCCGTCTCATAGCCAAATCTCTATTCTCAGCGCTCCACTTCATAAGCTCATTCATAATTCTTTCCGACATTGATAAAATTGGCAGTTCTCGTGCATTTAAGATCTTGTTGTTAAAGCTTTTGCACATGTTATTCATGAGCAGGTCACACCTTGGATAGATATCGAAATGAGATCGACTCCATTGATGCGGTGGCTTCGCATTCAACTAATTGTAAGCCCCTACATCCATCTGTTTAAGTTCATCCATTCTCCTATTACAATCAAGGACAGTACACGCTTTGGCTGCCCGCCAAACAGCAACCTTAAAGGCATGGACTTGAAATCCCGAATTTCTCATATTCAGGTGCATTTGCCTCACACAGAATCTGTGGGTTGCACCTGTTAATTCATCCCCCACTGCCATAATTAGGCCCTTTTGTTTGTCACTTATTACAGTCCATTCACAAGCCTTTGAAATTTCCAAGTCTTCTTTAAGTTGTTTAGCAAACCAACTCCAGTTTTCTCCATTCTCATTGTTGGGATCAACCCCAACGGCAGTTAGAATAATTCCCCCATAAGGACCCTTGAGAAATGTCTCATCAAGCTCGATAACTGGCATGCAACCTACTAGCAACCCCTCTTTCAACGCAGCCAAAGAAACGTAGAACCTTGAGAACTTGTTACCCTCGGGGGTGTGGTCAACATTCAAAATTACTGTTGACCCCGGGTTCGTTCTCCTAATTTCAGCGGTGTAGTCCCATAGTAAACTATACTGGTCATCTGTCCAAACCTCTTACAGTCCTTTGCTTGCATAAATGCTTGCCAAGGGTTTATCTCACATCTAATTTTAGTCATGGCATCTTCCCGGAATGCACTGATTTTCCTTTTTTTATCGGTTTGGAAGACATACCCAAACCTGCTAGCCAGCCACCGAGGCTTCATGTTTTTCACGAAATGTTGTGGTGCGCAAGAATGGTCAGGTACAAAAGTAGTAACAACATAGTGTGTCTCACCATCCCTTCTCAAAGCGTTCACTCTAAAATCACAATTCTCAGCCTCGCAAACTGCATATATTCTATGCTTATCGCTCTTCACATATCTAATAGTTCGGTTCTCAAGTATAGCATGTGTGTCGAACATGTCCCTGAACTCTTTCTTAGTGCTAAAAACCATACCCAAGAGTAGTGTTGGAATTCTCCTGTAGTCCGGTCTCCAAACAGGTGCCCTGTCCTCCGGGTTTTCGTCATCAGATTCGTGGATACTCCTAAAATTATCTTCGCTCTCGCACAAATCTGGTTTCCCTAACCCGTCAGCCAGCCCAATTTCAATCTTCACACCGTCGTGGTCGAGAAACCCCCACTCAGCGTCCTTGTCAACGAACTTGGCAAAATCATAATCATCTTCACGGTGAGCTCTTCTTCTTCGTATTCAAAGTCACTGTCTCTACACTCGGGATCATCTTCATCATCATCAGATTCAACCTGTCGCTTACCTTTCCTAACTTCTTCCCTATGTGCTTCTACCCTCCGCTTATCTCTTTTTCCTAGTCTTCACAACCTGCTCATTTGACCCCTTCTTTGCAACCTCTTTTTTCTCTCACACCTACTCGGTGCAGCAGCCTTTTCTTACCCTTTCCTAAGATGGAAGAAGAGGGAATCGGCTCTTTATGATTCCAAAGGCTCTGTCAACACAATTCCTAAGATGTGAATGGAAATGGTTAAATAATTCTTTGGGATCATCTGGTTGGATCCTAGTGTTGTTGAATTCAGGGAGATTGTATCGAGTACCCCTATACGGGGCAATAAATCGGTCGTAATTTGAGTATCAGCGTCTACTAGGTAATAACGACCTGCATTGTGAACGGTGGAAATTAAGTATTAGCCTAAACCTAGTGTTCATGTTGAGTTCTTTATCGTTCTAGTATTTAGTATACAACCTTCAGGTGGATATGGAAAATGGTCATCATTCATGGCTGCATGCATGAGGACACGTGCATCGTGTGCCCTACCCTCCCAACCAGTACACATGTATATGAATTGCATATCGAAGTCCACCACTGCCAACACATTCTGTACAGTGGTGCCTTTGCGTGACTGATACGCGGATTGCTCATTCACCGGGATATAGGCAGGAATTAGGGTCCCATATAGAGCACCAACATAATGTTGTGGTGTGAAAACAGAGTTCAAGTGTTAAGGTCAGTATTAGAAATATAATGTAAAATCCATTGGATTGTTTAGCGGCTTCAATGAGTGGAACTGGGTGATAAGAAATGTTACCTTAAAGAAGGAAAATGCCTTCGGGCCATAAAGAATTATGTCGGGAATTTTAGTGAAGTCCGGCCCTATAATTAGTTCTGGAGAAAGGGCTTGAAGAGCTTCTTGAACAATGTAGAAGTGAGTGCGTATGGTATGTGTCGAGTGCCGGAAGCGTTCCTCATTGTCGCGAAAACGGAGATGCATACAAACAGTGCGGATGAAAATCAACACCGATTCCGCGCAGCTGAGCCTGGTTCTATGATCCTCCCTGATGAAGCCACGATCTCGTAACATATCGACGAGCCCAAAGAAACAAGGCCTTGACATCCGAACGTTAGATTAGAACTTGTCATGATTTTCAGTAGTGAGGATCTCTGCCATCCAGGCCCTACCCTATAGCATAGAATTATTTTTGGTGCGCGACTCGGGTGCCTTTGTTTCAGTCAAAAGAACATTGTAGAAGAAGTGCGCCATCATATCATCCTCTTCCATTCTTTCCTCCTCATTATCAACGTAAACGTCGTCATTGTCATAAGAATTTAACATTTTACCTGATATAATTAGAGGAGGTAGGGTTCGCAGCAAGGTTACTATTTGGTCTTCATTTTTTTTAACAAGTAGTGGTTAAACGAACAATAACGTTAGAATTGTCGAAGCAGTGGCGATGACAAATAGAGTATTGGTAGAAATTAACATCACACCGGAATATTAAAGGATCACAATTACAAGAAAATTAGATTAGTAGTTCTAAATATCCTTATAAAAATGGAGAATGAAAGGGAATAGTTACAACAATCAATTAAGAAGCCTACAAGGTTCTCCAAATGTCGGGCAACACTACACTAGATCGATTAGTCAAGCCCGTTTGTCAGCGGGGCTAAACGACAAAAACATCTCTCGCGTCATTTGATCACAGAGGGATTTACATCCAACCCTCATCACACGTTCTGGGAGGTCCATTTGATTAACCTCAGCAAAAACAGCTCGGCCCGCTTCTAGCTCGGAAATGGGGAGCTACTAATCACGTCGTCGCACGTATTGGTCCCATTGGGTCATCGAATCAATCCCGGCATCATGCTCGTCGTTAGCTGTCCAACGTCTACGCCTTTTTCGGTTATAACCCTCTGTAGCTCCTTGGCTAGATTGTCTGACGAATGCGAAAGTGTCGTATGACCTCCGTTGTCCCAAGCTCTTTGACCCACCGCTACCACCGCCTAGACCGGTACCTAAAAAGATACGGCTTCTGACACAGTAGCCTGACTATATTTCCACATCTCGTCGCACAAATTGTAGTTGGGGCAACCATGCGTTATGAGCGTGCGGTAGTCGTTGTCTTGCTGAAAACATTTAAGATTGGGTTAATATTTAAATTTTTTAATTATTAAATTGGGCAGAAAATATGAGCTAATCTTAGGGTGAACATACTGCGTAAATGACCTCCATGAAATCCGGGGGGCCAGTTAATGTTTCCAGCTCATCATCCCAACTAGCTCCTGATCTCCCTCATTTGTCGCGGAGTACCCTATAACAACGCTTGTAGTTGTTCAGTTTGCTCCTAATTTGATTGACTCTGTATTGAGGCATACCCTCTTTATTTTCGTTAAGTTTACTACATATTTGCGTGAGGGTCATATTTGACCTATATAGCCTTCGAGCAAGTACTCCGCATAACATGGAGTAATCAATTGATGTTTGGTGTGACGAGTCCATACCGCCCGCTCCTCAGTTGACACATTCCGTCTCCCTCCACTGCGACCCGGCCCTCTAGACATCTACGGAATAACGACTCCGTTTATACATTTATGGAACTCAATTAGAAGAAAACTGGCTAGAAAGAATAAGGGAATTACAGACTTACTATTGGAGTAGTTATTCTTTATGGTAACTATTTTTTTCTACAATGTTCGACCTATTAGTTCTAATTAAAATCACCTAATATAATGGAAAATTTGTATTATTTATTAGACCTATGCCAGGGTTAATTATGAAAAAATAATTGAAAATAAAAAGTATTAATAATAGCAATAAATGTTGAAAATAAAAAGCATTAAAATTCTGGGTTACTAACTTCCGACCGTTGTAACCAAATAATTGACAAAAAAAAAAAAAAAATCAAGATTACATATCATATACAAAGTTAAATTTTAAAAGCAATTAAAGTTATAAAACGCATTTAAATTTGAGTGTCAATTTAATTAGATAGGCAATTGTAATAATTTCCTATTAGTTATCCATGAAATTAATTTCACGTTTTTGTTACTGAGTCTGATGTATACATTTTGCATTAGCCATCCAAAATTGAATTCAAAAGGTTTACTTGGCCAGATCAATCTTCAATTTATTTCTAAAATTAATTTAATTCTTTTAAATGGCCCAAATTATCCAAAACCAACTTATGTATACATTTTTCATTACCCATCCAAATTTCAAAATTATTTGCCAAGCTTGAATTGAATTCAAAAATTTTATTTAGCCAGAGCAATCTTCAAATTATTTCTAAAATTAATTTAATTCTTATAAATGACCTAAATTATCCAAAACCATCTGATGTATACATTTTACATTACCCATCCAAATTTCAAAATTATTTGCCAAGCTTGAATTGAATTCAAAAAGTTAATTTGGACTGATCAATCTTCAAATTATATCTAAACATAATTCAATTCTTATAAACTTGTCTAGATTTACTTAACAAAATCGTGTCTGTTTCAATTCATTCATTTTTCCAGTCCAAAATCGTTTTACTTGTCAAGTTTCAATTGTGTTCGAAGTTTCCCTTACAGTTCAAATTTCAAACTATTTTTCCTAGTTATGAATATTATCAAGTTCAAGTTGACCAAAATTATCATCAAATCCTTATATCCCGTGCAGTGTTTTTTAAATAAATCTTGTGTTTTTGTAGTTTTTCGGTTTTCCATTGCTCGTTCATATTAATATTTTCCATTTTTTCGACGTTGTTTTCCAGTTTTTTAATTAATATCATTTTGATATTTAACCCAAAAATTATAAAAAAAAACATAGTCTCGTTCATATTTCCTCAACAAATTCTAGACATTTTTTTGCGTTTGTCCGTTTATCAGTTCAAAATACATACAAATCAGAATTAAAACAACTACATAAAAATTTATTTAACATCATTCCTATACAACTTTTCTCAAGATCAACATACAAGATACAAATACAACCCTAAACAATACATGATGATTTTGTACAAGAGAATATAGTTTTTGGGAAATGACAAGACTAGTTATTTTGAAGCTGCATCTTATGTCCACGATTGAAAAAATGTGGGTTGGTCGTTTGTCATCGTAACAATTAATTTACTACTTAACGATAAAATGACCAACACAGGTTTCTGTAAGGCATCACACGACTCAGTAATTTGATATAAAGACTAATCAACTAACCAAAACTCAGTACACACCAATACATTACTTAACCCAGAGAGGAAGCAATTCACAAAACACAGAATCATAAAAAGCACTTTAGACAAATCGGCCGCCAACTACATTCAGAAACAGTTACCCAACAACAACACACAAAAACCACATAGATACACAGCATCAGCTACAACAATAACGAAGAATTGACTAGGGTGTGGTCAATACGGACTATGAACATGCCAAAATCTCCCGAATCTCATTTACATAAAAACAGAAGACGGATTACTTAAAAGAAACATCACACATTTTCAATTGCTTGACCTCGGGAAAGTGTTTTACTCTGTACACTCAAAGGGTGTAAGAAACTCATTTTGACAAATAATTAAAGTTGTGGTTTTCCTTTAAAAAACAACCAACAAGGAATTGTTTTATAACAAGGAACGACTCGGGACCCTTCACCGAACAGGCTTATCGAGTCACCAATTGACAACACTAGTCTTACAACTGAGACCAATTTTCGACTGAAATACAGAGCTGGCCTAACAAATATAGGCTCAGGATTGAGACTGTAAAAAAAAATTAGCCACTAGAAATCCACATGCAATTTTTATTTTTAATCAGACTGTTGTTGATTAAAAAAAAGGCACAATAAACATACAAAAAATACATCAAATTCTCTATCACATTTCGGCAGACTAACAAGCAGCAGCAAAGTAGGCAGAAATCTTTTCAAAAAACACGCAATTACAGCCAACATGCAAGTTTTATAAAAAGGCATAAATTAATTTTCAGAGGACAACACCTTGGTTATGGGTTTTGGTGGGCTCAGGGACAAGCCGATTGATTCTTCGGGATTACAAAGAGCACAACAACAAATCTTTCTCTTCCTAGTCCTAAGAGAATAAGTCGAGCAGCTTCGAATCGTGCAAAGTGTGTGGGGTGTGTGTGTGGATTTTTTTAAAATTTTGCTCGAGATTTAAAATTATAAGGTGGAACCAAAGAAGAGGGCTCGGCAGAAGAGGGGTGTGTGTGTGGGGTGGGGTGGGAGGGGGAGGGAGGTTGCTCCATAGTTATATATATAGGCAGATCTATACTCACAAAGACCACCAAAGAGGACCAAACATAAATATGCTCACATACACACACACACAAAAGATATACCATTGAAACAACATATAAAGTAAATAAAATGACTCAAAATGGGTTGTACAACCCATGCTACACAAGAAGGGAATCTCTGCAAAAAGCCGGAAGCCTCAACAGACCTCCATGGCAGAAATTAAGGACAAACCGCAGACGGTGGTTGAGAGAATGGCAAGCCTTTATTTTGGCCAGTAGCTTACGGATAAGCACACATCCATTCAAACAAAAAAAAAAAAAATATATATATATCTCCCAAGATTTTTTACGTTAATTACTGTAAAGAAGATGAAGATGAGAGAGAGAGAGAGTGAAGGGACAACTCGCAGGAGAAGAGAGAGAATGAGGGGGGAAGTGGGAAGGGACTGGTATAAATTGGGTTGGGTAGTGGAAAAGGCGGAGGAAGGGGAGAAGGGATGGGTGTCAGCGCCGATTCTGGGTTTTGGTTCCCCCAAACCCTAGAAACTGAAGGTTGCTACAATCAGGCCAAAGAAACATCATTTTGGGGTTGGCCCAATTGATTGGGGTTTGGGCCAACTCCAATCAAACACACACATAGTGTTTGATTTGGAATGTTGGTGTTTGAAAATTTGAGTAAAGTTTGTGGAAATAATTTGGTTATTGGGCTTTCTTGTGAAATGTAACTTGACAAATAATGAATTAATGTTTTTGATAATTGGCTAAAATCTCGACAAAAAATCTTCCTCCAATGCAGGACGTGGATTCTTTTTGTTTCATTTTGGGTATTTCTTGTGAAGTTGGAGAGAGAATGGCATGAGACTAATATAAAAAAATAAAATAAAAATAAGTATTAGAAAATAAATATTTTTTATTACCACATATTATTCGCTCTCCTAACTCCACAAGAAATTAACAAAAAATTACGCCATTTTTACCAAAACGATGTCGTTTTGGTGCCTTGCACCACGTGTTAGGTTGGGCGCCTAGTAGAAGTCTGGTTCCACCATCCCCAGGCTAAAATCATTTTTGGTCTCATAATTTTCGCTTATACGTTTTTTTTTCTCCCCAAAAATAGTAAAGTTTTCAATTTAGTCCAATAACTGTTGAAATTACTCGATTTTGGTCCTATTTCCACCGCCGGTTATCCAATCGGCCAGAACAGGGCACATGTCCGTCATTGCCGATGCCCCAAATTTTGAAATCCGACGAAATTGTGTGTCACGCGATAGGCACGTGCCCTTTTCACCGATTTGATCACCGACGACAAAAAATGGACCAATAGCAAGCAATTATAACAGGTACGGGATTAAGGGGGTGCTTTCGTCAGAGCCGGTCCAATCTTTCGAATGGTCTGGTGTAAAAAAAGTTGGGCCCCTTACAATATTAATGTTATTATTTTAAAAATAATTTCAATCAACTAAAAATGGTATCGGACTATGTTTGAATGGGCTTCAAAGTAATAGGCTCATCACATGATGTAATATGTAAAAAAACTAATTGTTACTTGAATCCCGCATCTTTCCACTTTTCTAATCTCTTTACTTCAGACAATGACCACTTGAGCTACATCAACTTATGTTAAGATTAGCATATGTTAAATATATATACTATAATACAGATTTATATGAAAAATAGAAAGAAAAAAAATTGGGAGGCCTTTGCCGGCGGGAGGCCTGAGCGGTGGCACCGCCTTGCACCCCTCCCCCCAAGGCTGGCTCTGGTTTTCATTTGCTTTAACGTTTGAAGAAGTGATTAAAAGTATATATTGTGGTAAAATTGATTAAAATCAAAAGTAGATAGTGATTGAGAATGAAATTGATTTTAGTCAAATATAAAAGTTAGAGTTTGATACTTAAGCAGCTTTTAACTTATGGGTAAGAGAAGTTCTGTTTTAACCAAAATACCAAAAAATATTTTCTACTTTTGGCGTAAAGTTACTTTTATTAAAGCTAAATTTGTTTTTTAAAATAGCTTTTCACAACCTATAAATTGAAATTCACTTGGAAAAACAATTGCAAATACCCCTTAAGACCAATAACAAGCAATTTCAACATGTATGAAACTAAATTAAAATCTCAACTAATTTTAGATAATAAAATATGAGTAAAAAGTTACAAGACCAAAAATAATTTTAGCCCACCATCTTTCGTGCTTTATATGGGTCCTTATTCCATTTGGGCCTAATACGGGCTGCCAGTTTCAAGGGCCGCTTTTAAGCTAGCGACAATTCTATACTTATCGGGTAAATTTTCCTTAACGAATCATTAACGAGCCGATCGGCCCATTTACACAAATTTGGAAATTTATCTTGGGCCATTAATTGGAGGCCCACCAATTCTGCAAGAATTCGGACCCAATAAGCAATGAAACTGGCAAAAATATCAACAAGCCCAATTTTGTCACCCCCAAAGAATTTTTTGCCCTTCAATTCATTCTCTAGAAACGACAACGTTTTTGTTGCTTCTTCCATGGCCTTCCCTTGCTCCTCTCCTTTGCTCCAACAAGCTTTCCACATTCCCATACACTGCAAATGATAACAAATCGATTTAGATTATCGAGTTGGGTCCATGTTCAATTTCATGTGATTTAAATTATATATTAATAATTTGGCATATATAATTATTACATTTTCAAACATTTTTAATCTTTTTGTCGCTTTGGGTCAAAAATAACCTTTTTTATCACTCTTGTCAATCATACCCTTCTAGGCCTGATGGTACGAGAGAGGCGGAACACATCTTACCAATATTAAACATATCATTAATTTATCATATTAATAGAAGTTTTTTTAAAAAATATTTCTTCCGCTGTATAAAAATAAGTCCTGTTTCAAAATAAATTCTTGACCTAATATAAGAATCATGTTTTAAATGTCAATGTCTAGTTTCTTAGTTCAAGTAAAAAAAATAAAAAAATAAAAATTATTTCACAAATTACGTATATATGCTTAAATATATCAAATCAAAAAATAAAATAAGTTGCGTAATTGAGAATTGATGATTTTTTACAGAATTGTAACAAAAAATAAAAAGATGTATTTTGTTCAAACAAGATGCTTTTTTGTAGATGAGGGAGAGTATAGAGGTGTAAACGTAAAATAAAGCTAATTCTTTTGACTATATTATATTTGATTTCTTATCCTATCTTTGTAAGATGGATGAAATGCTTATAATTCCACCAAGAAAGAATTACTTGTTAATTTTTTTCTTCTAAATAATTATGTTAGTTTGTATCTAGAGAATATAACTGAATTTCCTAAAGAGTAGTACTACTCTTTGGATGTGCACGAGCATCTAATGTATAAGAGTTAATCTATAATTGCAATACAAGTAACAAATCTTGAAACAAACAAGCTCTTACCCAAAATTGGTTTGATCCAATGAACTAACTCAGTCTAATATTTTAAATGGATTAAGACATAAAATCTAGAAACGAAGTACCATAAAATATTTTAGTAAATTTAAAGAAGATAATTGGGTTAGGCTCAATAATAGCTGGCCCAACCCGATCAGCTTACACTGTTGGTCCGACCGGGCCGCCGAAGTTTATACATCCCAATATATAGAAAGAAAGAAATAATTGACCTTTTGATCGATGAAGTGGGCCCAGAAGCGGGTCTGGGCCCTCTGAGACGGATCTGTGGGCAGAATGGGCGGGCCTTTCCACACCTGGTCAATGTATTCAATAATGATCAAAGACTCAGCAATGGCGTTCCCATTATGAATCAAAACAGGCACTCTTTTGTGTACTGGATTGGAGTTTACAAGAAGATCTGACTTGTTTTTCAGATCTTGTTCAATGAATTCGTAGTCAACGCCTTTGATTTTCAGAGCATTTCTACTCTTCGCACGAAGGGGCTGAACCAAACTCCAAGCAGCTTCACTTGCGCCATTGTTGTAGCCTAGGAGAGAAGTTGAGTGAGTTTTGTTTGGAGCATGAGGGTATTATGTAATGGTATTTTTCATTACTTTTTTACGCCAGCTTTTTGCTTTTGGCTTTATAAAAATGATATTGCTTTTGCTTTTAAAATAGTGATTGAAATTACAGATTTTAGAAAAATCTCTTTTAAAAAAGTAGGTAGTGTTTGAAGAGAGAGTGATTTTAAGTAAATAATTGAGTGGAGAGAATTAATAAAATTTTATTTTGGAGCTTTTGTCCTAAAAGTATTTTCTTTAAAGTTAGTTTCACAAACATTCTAAAACAATTTTCTCAGACTATAAATTGAAAAGCAGTTGGAAAATAATTGCAAGCACCGCCTAGGTATTTGATAATTGAAACTCATGCTTAAGGGAGTGTTTATAATTGCTTTTGCTATAAATGGAAGAGAAGTTTATCTGAGAAGTCAATTGGGGTCAAATAGAAGACTTAATGATCTGAGAAGTCGAATCAAGTCAAATAGTTGGTGCTTGTTGATCCGAGAAGCCGAATTGGGTCACATTGTGCGTACTTTGTGACTTGATAAATCAAACGGATCAAGTTATGGATACTTGTTGATCCGAGAAGCGAATTGGAACAAATGGAAGACATGTTGATCCGAGAAGTCATTTGGGGTCAAATAGATACCTTAATGATTCGAGAAGTCGAATCGAGTCAAAGAGTTGGTGCTTGTTGATCCGAGAAGCCGAATTGGGACAACTGTTTCATTAACTGTTACTACATTTTCATCAACTTTCAGCTCCGTACAAAAAAAAAAAAAAAAAAAAAAAAAAGTCATGAGCATAGCATAAACAAGTTACATACTGATTCTCCTAATCTATTACATTTTTTTCTCCTAACATACTTCTAGACAATTTGAGCCTCGGTGGTGGTAGTCGTCACCGGTAGGTCAATGTTGGCAGTCGGGTGTCGTTCGAGATCGGGTTATAACAGTCGACCCAATCTCCTATAAAGAGCATAAAGAAACTCGGGAGCGCGACTGCTAACAAATCCCCTAACAAAGTTTGATGTTCTTAAAGTGTTAAAAAGAAGATTGAGCTCATTACTGCAAAAAACGTCAAAAAAAGATAGAACATCAAGATATAAAAGTTCTTTTTTTATACGTCCTTTATATAAAAAGTACTAGAAACTATAACACTAATTGCTGCAGACAAAGCTAGAAGGTTAAGAAGTGACGTAGCTATATAAAATTGATAGTGTTTTGTGCTAACAACAACATGGTCGTCTTTGTCCGTTCCCCGCACGGGAAGAAAATAACGGAAGTGGCTAAAAGAACAGCCACAACTCTAATCTGAGGAAAAAAAAAATAATGTTAGTTTTTTTCCCAGAAAATAATATTTAAAATAAAATAGAAATAAACAGTTGCAGGATTTGGTGGATAATCTTATTACCTTTTCATTACTGATTTGGAAACAGGAGGAAGAGCTTTCTTTAATAGAACTACTAACATCGCCAACATTAAGATAAATAGAGGTGTATGCACTGACACAGGGATGAAGAAGTATATGGAGGTGACTAAAACGGAAAGCTTCAAAGAACAAATGGCGATATAAACAAGGACGAAATCCTTTGTTGTTAGTTGCTGAGAGTTGCCAAAAGGGGCTGTTAAGGTAGCTCTTACTATGATTACTAAGGATGAGAAGAGGGCTTGTAGGTTCAACAGAACCGTAAACGAATAAATACGGCGGTTTCTGGCGAAGAATTGGCGAAGCCATGACTGTTTGTTCCCACTGGGGGGAAGAAAATTATGGAAAAACTAAGGGATGATAGCAAAATTGCTATCACCAGGATATTATTCTTCTTTATGTGAGGTGAAGCCGGAGCAGATGGTTCCACTGCCGGCGGCGGATGGTGATAGTGACATCACCGAGAGTGGAGGAAGGGCTTGCAGGAGTGTAAAACTCGTGCTGCATATTGTGAAGAAGATGAAGTGTCTAGTGTGAGTGGTCAAGATGAGCAAAATGGATTTGCAGCAAATCCTGAGAATTCAAAATTTAAAGGAATGGATGTTTAGCTAACCCGACCTGTACTGTATTGGGTCAGGCATGGTTCTATAAGCTAACCCCCTACTCATAAGACCATCTTTATCAACAACCTCCCACAACCCAACCTATCAATAAAATATTCATTTCTCTCTCTTCCACATACACAACCTACTCCACAACCTAAAAAATACATTTTCACACTTTATCAACAAAACAACCCAACCCAACATTTTAATATATATTAATTTCTTTTATCCAAATACAGATCTTATTTCCCATTAAAATTAATATTTTTGATACGGTTTAATAATTGCATATTATTTTTCACGTTTTTTCTAATATATTTCAAGAATAAAAAAATATTTGAATTTCGTAATTACAATAAGTCGATTCTATTTTTCCGGTACGTTTAAAATAACATGCTAAAATAATAACCAAATTAAAATTGCAAAAGTTGAATTAAGAAATCGAAAAAAATAAATTAAGCTACAAATACATGTCTGAAATACTAAATTACAAATATAAAAGATACAACTTATATATTTAATTAGCGAGACCAAATTTTCGCTATATATGCTCGACCAGGTCGTATTTAAGAGCGTTGTGAGCTTCCCTATTACGAAGTTGCTCCCTATTACTCATGTAACTGGACAGGTTTGCAATGCGTTCAGTAGAGTACTGAAAAAGGTTGATCATCGTCTTCTTCTCCTACTCTACTTCTTCTCTATTCTCCGTTTATAGGGTTATCCATTAAAAATTCTGTGGGATCATAATAGTTTTGGTATGTGAGGGTTATTCAATTCTCGGGAGATATTTTGTGAGGTTTGAACTGGTTCGAAGATAGGAGCTTGATTGAGATTCAAAGAAAATTGAGAGGTTTGATGATATTGAGAGTTTTGGTAATCTTCAGAATTTATAAAAGATTCAAAATTTGGATAATCTTGAGAGTTTGGATAATTTTGAGAGTAGGAAAAATAATTTGGATGGTTTGGATCCATGATATGAAATGATAGAAATTATGTGAGGAAATAGAATACATTAGGCTCTATTTATAGAGGTGGCAAAATTTGGCCGGCCCGACCCGGTCAGGTGGGGTCTGTCGGGCTAACGTCATATTTTGAATTGGTCCAGGTCGGGCCAAAATTTAGTTAGTCCTAGATATATTCGTCCGGCCCGTGGTATTTCCCAATAATATACTAAGATTATCGGATCGCCCCGGGGTCCGCCGGGGATTTGGCCCATCGGACCGGTCCAAACGAGCCAACTATTTATAAAAAGAATAAAATAAAGAGCTTCAAATTTTTATTCAAAATATATCAACATTAGATTCTACTTGTAGAGAAAAAGAAAAAAGAATTTTGATAATTTTCTAATTTTTATAAAATAAAAATTATATTATTTATTTATTATTAAAACTATATCCAATAAATAATTTAATACAACAAATGAGGTACCGACATGTGGCAGGTTGTGGAAGGGGGTTGGGTTGTGGAATAGGTTGGTTGACCAATCCCATCCACAACCTAAGGTCATCAATGATTGTATAATTTTCCTTTTATTTTTAATTCCAAATTTTGTCCTCTTCCCATGCCCTTGCCCTCCAAGGGCATGGATAAAGATGGTCTAAGATTCTTAAATAAAAAATGGTGAAACTTAATAGACTAAAAACACCATGGTTAATTACAACAACTCCACCAAACTATTAGTGTTTATATACATAAATTATTAAACTTTGTTTTTTGGACCGATATGTATAAATTATATGAGTTTAATAGATAAATCACTAAACTTATTTTCGACCGCTGCCAGAGTTCTGCACATGAGTTGCGCGTAATAAATTTTCAAAGGTGTTTTTGTCTACACAATTGAGTCGTTTCTCTTCCCTCTACCAGTGCTGCCACTTATATTTTATTTTGTGGACAGAAACTCTTAAAATTTTATCAAGCGCAAGTAAGACTTACTTGATATCCACTATGTAGGGACATCTGCTCCGCCACCGGGAGAACCATCTCCCTCATGTAGAACGGGGCGTGCTTTATTAGATAACCCAGGAGGATCATCTCTTCCAAAATGTTGAAACGCCTGATGTTTGCTGTGAAATCTTGCGGAATAGAAGTCATGGTTTTGTAAAGAGGAGTGTTCTCAGAGATGTATTTGATAGAGGGAGAGAGGGACTGAGGTGGTTTCTAGATATACAATCTGGAGGAAATGATATGGCGTAAGCTACTAACTATATATATATATATATATAATTATTTATATTTCATAATTAAAATTATTTTTATATATATTTCATAATTGAAATTATTTATATTTCATAATTATTTATAAAACAAGGGTTAGTAATTTTATTACAAGACCTAAACATGGTGTTAACATACACCTAAACCCCACACTTGGTTAATAATGTGATGGCTATGAATGTAATGATGGTGGGGTTTAATCAAGGGTGGTGCTAAAAATATTTATCATACGAGACGTTGATGATTTGATTATAGATTTTTCCATATGAGTGGACATTTTACTTTTATGTTGTTATTTAATACACACAACGGAGGCTTTTATGTAAGAATGGAAGCATGAAAAGTTGCTTTTCGGATTTGCTGAGACTTCAAATTTTAAGAAATGGATTTTTTGTCTGTATGTTAAGTACCTATAAATTGATTGTAAACAGGAGTTGTTACTCATGCTTTTACCTGTTTTCTCCCGTGGATTTTTTTGCAGATTTGGGGTTACTGTGAGTCTGTGACAGAAAGATACCTGAATGAGATTTGAATAAATCTTCAGGAATTTGGATGTGCAAATATTAAGAAGGATTTTAATGCTTTTTTGGTGACTTAACAGAGATAAATATGGAGGAAAATAAAATTAATACTACCATCATTTTGGTGACTTAACAGAGAAAAAATTTCAACTTTTCTGTTCCTCACAGCAGCAAGGATAAGAATAAAAAAAAAATTCAACATCTCTGTTCACTATAAATATTTGACCCCTCTTCACTCTTCCTCCCACAACTTCATTTCTGATTTCCCCAATCTCACTCCGTTGCTCTCCCACCCTTACAAGTAGCAACAATGTCTGAAATACAGTCTGTCTATTCAACTCCAGCCTACGACTCCAACGTCCGCGTGATAATTCCAAACGACGTCCATACTTCCGGAGGGCAGACCGCTGCTGTAGTTTCCCCTCCAGCTGAAGCTGGTCCTTTTTAGATCAACAATGATAAAATTATCCACCAAATTTTATTTTTATATTATTTTAAATATTATTTTTTGAGAAAAAAAAACCAACATTTTTTTTTCTTCTCAACTTACAGCTGTGGCTATTCTTTTAGCCACGCCGAGCTTTTCGGTGATTTTCTTCCCGTGCGGGGGAATGGACCAAAACGGTCGTGCTGTTGCTAGCACAAAACACCAATGTCAACTAATTGTCCAACAAACCCACCTAAATATAGGTATGACAACGGGGTGGATCAGGTCGGGTATCTCGCAAACTTGCCTAAATATATTTTTATGCCTACAAAAAGTAAAATTGTAGCAATGTTTAAATTAAAGAGTAGGGTTTAATTTAGTTTAACACTTTCAATTTTTTTATTTAGTTATTAGAAAATAGAAATCCACATTATATTTTTATCTAGTGTAATTAGAAGTTAGGGGGAGGTTAACTTATAGAACCATGCCCGACCCATTACAGTACAGGTCGGGTTAGCTTATAGAATCGTGCCCGACCCGCCCCATTACAGTATTGGTCGAGTTTTGTCCTGCTCCAAACGTTTCGGAGCAGGACGGGGCGGATTGAATCAATATTAATATTCCTACGGAATAGTTGGCGGATCGGGTCGAATTAATATTGACATCTCTAGAACAGGGTTGGATGGATCAGATTGGATCAATATTAAAGGAGGTCGTGGATTTATAAATAAACCCTCACACACTTAATATTTTATAAAATAAATTTGGGTTTTATCCAATTAATATTTTCAAACTATTTTGACTCTCAAAATAATTAAATATTAATTAATTAATTTATTAATTCTCAAATCTAATTCTAAATTAGCAAAGAAAATAAATAAAGAAAACATGCATGATAGTTTAGTACCTAGAGCGGTGTTCATACAATTCTATATGACATGTTATGTGAATGACAATTAATTTCAAGCATAATCAAAGCAAATAATAAGCAATAATTAAACAAGAACAAATTTATGGCCATCATAAACTCAAAATTACAGAAAAATGAAAAACTAATTGAACCACAACCCGACCCAATATTTCACGGTCCATCTGCAATTTTCTTGGTCTAAAATGATTTAATTTTTGAATTTCCAGAAGCCCAAGTGACAGGCCCAACAACTTAATAAATTCAGTCAACCCATTATTCAATTGAATCCCAAAAGGCCCATTTATTAAAATTATACAATTGAATACACATGGACCCACCAGTTTAACCCATATGCAGGAACCAAGACCCACAACCCACAACCCAAGCCGAGCTAAAACTGACACGACCCGGGTCACGACCCGGTTGCTGAATCCTAACAGCTGAGACAGCCGCTGCCATCACCTTATCGCCGGAATCTGAATTCCGTCGTCGAAGACCGGCGGCCTGCCGCCGCCTCTTCACTCTACTGCTGCGGTGCCAGTGACTGTACCACCGCCGCTGACGACGGATCGCGACAAGACGCAAGCCCCGCCACCGTTGAAGTCGTTGCTCAGCCGTCGCACATCAGTCGTCCTCGTCATCACCATCACAAGGCGGCAGGTAGCCGCCGCTACCGCTCCAGGTGTCGCCGCCGCTCTTGAAGGGCTTCAATGGTGAATTTTGGAGTTTTTGCAGAAGAGCCCTCAAACTTTTGGGGAAGATGAACATGAATCCCCACCTCTTTTCAAAAACTTTTGATTTTTTCAGTTTTGACCCCAAAAAATTCGAGTAAAATACTGAACACCCCAAATCCGAAAAGTACAACAAAATTTACATATTTTGTACCCTATTTCAAAATCTAACAAGGGGAAAACATGGAGTCGTAATCCACCCCCCTTGTGTACATCTCGAAAATATACAAAATACAATTTCACCAATAAAACTAGGCCATAAATTATTCAATAAGAATTAAAACATTCATCCATAATAACAATAAAATTGCAAACCTAAACATGCTCAACACTATATGCATAATTAAATTAATTAATAGAGAACAGCAACGCCGGAGATCATTGTTGCAGCTTCCGGTACACCTCAAGCGCAAACCACTGTAGCAGCTCCTGCTTCACCTGAAGCTCGTACTCCTCGTTTCCAGATCAGCAATGATAAGGTAATAAGATGGTGTTTGTAAACTCAATTCCAATGTCAAAATCACTTTTGAAAAGTCATTCTAGTTTAAAGTGTGTTTGCAAACTAGTATTTGGACAGTAGAATCACTTTCCAGAAGTGATTTTCAAAATTCAAGAAACCCAGCTTTTGGCTAGCTTTGGTTTTTTGTAAATAAAAAGGACAATGATTTTTCTAGGTTTAAGAAAGCACAATGATTTTTCTGCAAACTTTCATCGTCTTCCTTGCGGCAAAGTCCTTGTTCATCTTCTTCTTTCTGTCACACCCATAGTTTACATATTTTAGCCTCAATTAGATTAAAGTTAACCGAAAGTAACAACTTACAAACACTGATTTTCAACTAATATGAAAAGGGTATTTCCCTTGCTTAGGCTTGGCAACGGGGTGGGGCCTGGGGTTAAGTCCCCGTCCCCGCGAATTAACAGGGATTTTTTTGGCTCCATTTCTGTTTAGTGGAGATCCCCGTTTTCATTTATTATTTATTATTTTAATTTAATATATTTACTAATAAATTTTAAAATAATAAGTAGACTTAAATTTAACAAAGTCAACAAAAAATATTTATAATATAGTATACATAAGTCATTTTAGTATTACAATAATAGAAATATAATAAAAATAAAATATATTTTTACCACCTAATAAAATTAAATAATATTATCGGGTCTCCCGATAAACAAGAGGAGTGCATTCCCCGCCCCGTTTCGGCTAACGGGGACAATTCATTCCCATCCCCACCCGCAGGGGAACAATCAAGATTCTCTGCCCCGTTCGGGGGAGATTCCCGAGGAGAACGGGGATTCTTCGCCTCATTTGTCAAACCTAGGTCTTGCTTCAACTTTTAAAAAAGTGATTAAAATTATAAATATGGTAAAATTACTTATTAAAAAAAGTAGGTGATGTTTAGAAATAAAGTGATTTTAATCAAATGTAAAAATTGAGGTGTACGAAAGTTAAGCAACTTTTAACTTAAGATGAGAAGAAAAACTTCAATTATTTTCAAAAATATCAAAAAGTTGGAAAAACTAAGTCTTACCTACTTTTAGGTTTTGTCATATAATAGTGTTTATCAAAGTAGAAGTCGCAATTGACAAAACACTTAAAATAGTCTTTTTTTTTTCAATCCAAAAACTGAAAATTACTTAGAGAAAACTTTAGGAAAACACCTCTGAAATTAAAAGCTTAAAGCACTTATTTTAAGCATTTATATTAGAGCTTATAAACTCTAATTAAAGGTAGAAATCGTGGAAAACTGTTTAAAACTAAAAATATATAGCATTTAAAAACAAAATAAAAGTTGGTCAAATATAAGATCTAAAATTTTACTCCCTCCATTTCATATTAATTGACATTTTAGGATGAAAGGAAAGAATTAAGAATTTTATATTTTGACATATATATCCTCAGCTAAAGATTTGACCAAATCCAAATATCTCTAATAGATTGAAAAGTAGAGATATTTTAAAAATTAGTCCAAGGAAAAAACTGGTAGATTTGGTAAAAAATATGAAAAATGTCAATTAATTTGAAGAGAAAAGAACATTTTAAAAAGTCAATTAATATGAAACGGGAAAGTAATACTTAACAAGCTTTTATCTCATAATTAAAATAACGAAAAAACTTTTGCTTATTTATCAAAATACTAAAAACTAAAAAAACGAGCGACGCGCCGACGCCTATATATAAAGAGACTTAAAAATCTTATTTGTTTGACCAACAGATCCATTATAAGGGCGTGGTTACTTCGAAAGATCGGGAGAGGCTCATTGTTGTTCATTGTTGGATATTTTGAAAAAGGGTAAAGAGTTCCGGAAAAAAATTGTTCGGGTAGATTTTTTTTTTTCTTAAAATTCTAACTTTTTTTTATAAATGCATTTAAGAAGTATTAATGAACATTTATTTATGAAGACGGTAATTCAAATTTTAACATTAAGAATCCTAAAAAATGAATTAAAAATCAATTAGCTTTTAGATCTCTTCAAAAATGATAATTAATATTAAAATTTGATCTTGTGATAATTATCAATTATATTTGTAATTTTAATTAGAAGATGATAGAAAAAAAAAAAAAAAAAAAACACAATTTTCATTTTTTCTGTCCGAGCAGATTTTGTCTGAGTCCATTAAAAAAGTACTTATTGTACTATTTCATTTTTTATTTTATTAATTTATGTGCGATCGATACAGAGATATAGATGCATCTACGATTCTACATCGAGATTTGAAAGTCAACAAAGAATATTTAGACTTGAGTAGAGATAACGTTGAATAAAGAAATACAGTAGGTGAGCACAGGATCTTCAATTTCTACTGGAGGTGGCGAGGCCGAGCCTGTTGGGTCCGATAATTTTATGGGTCAATAATTATTGAGTCCAAATTAGCGTATTTCCTTAAACATATAAATTTTTTTGGGTCAGTCTGTAGTTCATCGAGCTAGACTTGTTGGGCCCGATAGTTCTGTGAACCTGATTTTTATGACTCAACTTATCCAAAATGTCGGATGAACTGGACCAGTTCATAGGACCAGGCGGATTTCGTCGGCTCTAATTTCTACTGCAAATTGTACTATACCTTTTGCTATGGTAAAACAATACAATGATATATGTATATATAATATAAAGTAACATCATTAATACATCACAAATAATATATGCATATATTTCTATAACTGTACTCAGAGGTGTAACACCATGTGTAGTATGTAGGGGGTGTTTATGATTGTTTTTGCTTTTAAGAGTGATTGAAATTAAAGATTTTAGAAAAAATCACTTGTAGAAAAAATAGTCAGGATTCGTTTTCTTAAGACTGGAGAGTATTGAGCCAAACCTGACTGAGGAGTTAATGAGTGTGCTTTATTGGGATTCGATTCTCTAAATCTACTGAGTTCAATCTTAAGCAAACAGACCCTTAGTGTTTGAAGAAAAAAGTGTTTTGAAACAATTGAGTAAAGAAAAGTAACAAATTTATGCATGGAGATTTATCTTGAAAGTACTTTTCTTAAAGTTGAAATTATTTTTACAAACACTCTGACAGCTTTCCCAAGCTATAAATTGAAACACACTTGCAAAAAGCAATTGTTACGAAACTTCAAATAAGCTGCCATAACATTTAAAAATAAATTTCGCAATAAAATGCAACAAATTAATGATGTCAAGAGCTCTGTTCTAAAAATCCCCGATTAGCTCCGATTATTCCCCGTCTAGTCGCTAGGCTCTCATTGACCGCCTACGTTTATTTTCCGAGTCCTCCCCGCCTAACAACTTCTATGTCCCGATTAGTCCCGCCCAGATCCCGATTAGTCGCTAGGCCCCAGTCCATCGCCTAACTAGCGCCTAGCGACTTTTAGAACATTGGTCAAGAGACGAGTTTATTATTGCAAATTTGAACATTTTTCTATTAAAATCAATCATGAATATAAATACAATCTATAGAACTTTTAATGCAAAGATTCATGACATGCAGCCCTGTCTAGATTAATTATTGGTGAGCTCTCTCCCACCTAGTTTATTTTTTAAGGGCCCGCTTGATTGAAGGGTTTAAGAATAAGGAATGAAAATGAATGAAGACTCATTTCCATTTATGATGCTTGGTACATAATAAACAAGATAATCATTATCCCTTTTTATTAACAATTTCCCCCATTTCATTCCACAATATGATTGACCCCTCATTCATACTCATTGTCATTGTCATTGACGATTTGCAACCAAGCGGATCCTAAGTAGACTTAAGATGTGCTTCGAGTTTTAGAGCCTTTAGTTCCTTTCAGGATTATCAAGTTTCCTTCAGGAAGGTTGTAGTCAGCAACTACATCAAACTATAAACATTTTTTATATACAAGCTATTATTTTTTTTTAAAATTTTGTTGCATTGAGCTATACTAAATGTAAGGATTTTGATAAATAAACCATCAAACTTAATTCTCGGTCATTTTTCACTGACATACTTACTAACTATTAAGGATGTTTTTGTTCCTACAATTGAGTGGTTTTTCTTTACGGCATATACTTAGAAAACTTTATATCTAGATTAATGGGAAAAAAACTTTAAAATTTGTTATGGGCAAGTCACGGACAAAATTTCGATGAAAAATGAGCGAAAAATAAGTTTGAAGATTTATTTATTAAATCCAAAATTTATATATATTGATATAAAAAAAAATTAATAATTTATATACAAAAATGCTAGTATTTAGCGGAGTTAACCCCAAAACTAATTAACCAAATACATTGCAAGAGGACTTCTTGGTCAAGATTTCAACCAAATATAGAAAACATTAACTCATTGGTTGTCAAGTTACATTTCACAAGAGAGCCCAATAACTAAAATACTATTCAAACACAAACATTCCAAATCAAACACTATCATCTTGCTTGTTGTCCCGAAAGTATTTTTATAAATTGAAGTTGGCTTAGAAAATACTTTAAAACAGTTTATTCCAAATTATAAATTGAAAATCACTTTAAAAATGCAGCTGAAAACACCTCTTAATTATAAAGACGGCCAGTTTTTAGGGCAGTCTTGAAGAAAGTGACTAATCTATCCTTATCAGCTAGATTTTTCTTAACAAGGCTGTTATTACGGTACTCATCGGCCCATTTACACAAATTGGGGAACTTGTCTTGTGTGAAGAATTGAAGGCCCACCAATTCTCCAAGAGTTTCTGTCCAATGAGGCATGAAAATGGCAACAATATCGACCAATCCCATTTCATCACCTCCAAAAAATTTCTTTCCGTTTAGTTCGTCGTCAATATGTTTAAGAGCTTCCATTGCTTCTTCCTTTGCCTTCTCTCTCTCGTCTCCTTTGCTCCAACATGCTTTCCAGATTGCACCTCTACACTGCAAATTAAAAAAAAAAAAGAAGAAAAATTCAAATTTCATTTCATTCTAACTCATAATTCCAAAGTTCACCAATTGGTTTGGTACCCTATAATTAGCTTTACAGCATAACACCAAAAAAATGTTTTGGATAAGCGATTTTCGAGTGATATATATATATATTGAACAGAAAGAAATTACTTCTTTTCAGTTTGCATCCGCACGTGACCTTTTCGGTCAGCTGGTGTTTGTGTTTTTTTTGTGAAAGTAGCAAGAAAGGGAAAATGTCCGACCTTTTCATCGATGAAGCGGGCCCAGAAGCGGGCCCGGGCTCTTTGGTAAGGATCTTTGGGCAGCAAAGATGGGCCTTCAAACACCTCATCAATGTATTCAAGAATAACAATGGACTCAACAATGGCGTTGCCATTGTGAACCAGAACAGGCACCTTTTTTTCGACCGGGTTGAGCTCGAGAAGAAGAGGCGATTTGTTCGTAAGATTTTGTTCTATGTATTCGTATCCAACGCCTTTCATTTGCAGAGCCATTTCCACTCTCTTCACAAACGGACTGAACCAAGCTCCGTGCAGCTTCACTTCCGCCATTGTTGTACTTCTTGATTTCTTGTTTTGTTGCAGTATGGAGTTTGTTTCATGTTCTTATAGAGGTGGGTAAGTTGTTTTGTTAAGAAAGGGGATTAAGATATGGATAAATTGTGTCGAATTATTCAATGAGTCAGCAGCCAACTTGCTCACTAAGACTCCTTTTTCCCAAAAGAAAAGTCTAGGTGGCAAAATGGGTCCGGTCGATATTTTAGATGCTCTGAATCATCAATTTTTTTGTCCGAACAAGTACAATTTGATAGGCCGATAGCTTGACAAGTTGCAAGTCGTTCAGATAATTTTAGTATATTATAGGGGGTAAGTTGATTGGGCTGACTAGTTTTAGATCCGTTCAAATTTTGACCTGACCTGACCCGAAATAAGATTTGGCCGGATAGGACCGAGCTGCCTTAATTGTCACCTAAAGCAGGGGCTACAATTTCTAATCTGACACGATAATACAAATTTAATATGAATTTATTGAGTGAAACATGAAATTAAAATGACACGAATACAATTAATCAGATTTTGATTCGGATCAATCCAAAGTTAATAATTTATCTTAAAAATATAATAATTATATATTTCAAAAACATAAAATCATTTTTCGTTATGTGTTGTTTAAAATTTACAGATTTTTTTACACCAAATTATATAAAGTACACAAGATTGACACTTAAACTACCGAAATTAACTTTCAATCATTTCAATTTGGCTTTTCAACACGTGAGTGCCACGTGGCATTTTTCTAGGGGTACTTTTGTTCTTACATCGTTTTGAAATGGACAAAAGTGTAAAAACATTATCATGCTGCACAAAAAGAAAAAAGTTCCTAAAAATGTCGTGTGGCACTCATGTGTCAAAAAACCGAACAAAAATAACTGAAAACTAAATTTGTTGATTTAAGTGTCAAACTCTTATACTTTGTATAATTTGGCATCAAAAAACAAAGTTAGATGGTTTATTTGTGCCGTTTGTAGTTTCATGAGGTTACTCAATTAGCCGAGTGAATAAATAAATAAATAAAGTTGGGTTAGCTCTGTCCCATATTTTCAAGTAGGGAATATTACAATATACAATTCTAACTTTGCGTATTTTTGCAATTTGCTATATAATTTTTTTTTTTTTTTTGCAAATTGTCATATCGAACAAATCTCAACTATTGATTGTCTAATTATGGATAGTTGAGATTTCTCTTAGATGATAATTTACAACAAAATTATAACTTGAGATGGTAAACTGTAACAAAAAATAGTATTTATAGCAAAGTACAAAAACACTAAAAGTTTTAATTGCATGACCCATGTATTATACATTATATTATGTGAAAACCCCCAAATGTGTCACTTTATGTAGTGAACATATAAAATTTGCCAACTTTGTAAAAATATATTAAATTTAGCACTTTTTGTCTTTTTGTGTTCATCCCACTCTCACCCCCTCTCCGCAAAATGTCAGCTCCCATCTTTTTCATCACTTTTTTTCTCTCCTCTCTTTAACTATTTTTACCTTTTCCCTTTTCTCTCACCTCTTTTTTTTTTTTTTTTTTTTGCAGACTCCATTTTTACTTCTCTCTCTCTTCCCTCTTCATTTTACAGAGACGTCATTGTCATTTTCAAGCTTTCATTTTTTTATTTTCAACATGGCACGATTGGCACAATGTCAGAATATTATATTACTGGATATTAGTGGCCACACGTAGAAATGATATTGTGTACTCGTGTCATGATTAATATATTTCATGCCGTAAAAAATATATTTCGGCCCATGATATACCTTGGCACGACATGCGAATAAACAATTGCTAGATATTAGGGGCACGAGTAAAATTTTTTTGTGTACTCGTGTCATAATAAAATATACAACGTGCCATGATAATTATTACTCGTGCCTACTAAAATACATAAAATTACTTCTTCTTCTTCTTCTCCGTTGAGCCATCAAAGTTGCAGACTTGTAGCTGCGACGAAGATGATTTCCCATGTTGGAAACTCCACCGCACTCTATTCCGTCGATTTAAGACTGCAGTCGAGGTTGTTGGGCAGATCCGTCGTCGCCTGTATATTTTTTGGTAAAGTTTTACATTGTAGAAATTTTGGTTCCTCAATTAAAGAAACAGATAGAAAGGGAATGAGGGAGAAGACTGAAAAGTCTGACACGAAGGGAAAGAGCGGGTACGGGGAGAGTGGGAGGAATAGTAGCAAAGTGTTAAATTTGAGGGTGATTCTATGGTACCAATGTGATACTGGTACCACTATGCTCTTTTAGCCGTTAGATTAAAAATCAACTGATCTCCACCGTTCAATTTTCTTTAATGAATAAAAAATTGTGAAGGATAAACTTGTCCGTGCAATTATTTTAAAATTTATAATGACAATAACTTTACAGCAGTGAATTTATTACTCTGCTACTTTTTATGAAAAATTAATAATCCTTCAATCTTCCTTTAACTTTCTTTAGAGATGTTATTCTCCCTACGTCTTCTTCGTCATCTCGAATTCCCCAATTTCAACCTTCCCCTTCTTTGATTTGAAACATTGTCTTCTTTGATGCCAATTAATGAAAAAGTTGATGATTTTACAATGAAGAGCTTTATATATATACATATATATATATATATTAATATTATATCTTCGCGGGCAAAACATGAGGTGAGTTTCCAACAATACCCACATCTTCAATGAAGAGAGCTTCTCATCATACCCCACAAACATGGTGGGAATTTTGGGTTTCATTTTAGGGTCTTGGAGAGTACTTTATGATCTTTTTTGTTCTTAGTCAATCAGTGAGAATGGTAAACTGAATGAATTAGAGGAAAATATCAAAGTTGCAGAAAGCATTAATTGAGGTGTAAATAAAAAATAAATACTTTATTAAAAGAAATATTTAAATGTTATTTTATTGTAAGAGCCCACTATATTAACTTAAAATACCAATTTTGTCCTTCAGTGGTATCAATACCACATTGGTACAATAGTTAGACTCTAAATTTGATATTAATTGAAAAGACTGTTACTTTTATATGTTTTTCAAAAATAGTGCTAGATAAAAAAATTCCTTAATATTATTATGATATCATTGGTGATTATGTATCATATAATTAAGGGGAAAACGCAGTTGTACCCTGGCAGAAACATTAAAAATGTTTCCTGTCATTTTGACTTTTAAATTGCAAAAATACCCACTTTTCGACTGTGATGTCCATTATACCCCTCATCTAATTTATTCTCAGCCTCACTGCCACCCACTTCGTACATGATACACGACATTCTTATGTCACAGTTAGTTGAGGTTAAAGTTCTCCAACAAAAAGAGGAGACAAATATAATAATACAAATATTTTTACACCTTATAAGTTAAAGTGACAAAAACTAAGTTTAAAGTTTCTGATTGAACCTGCCACCCAATTTCCACTATAATTAGTTCTTTACAGCTAGGGATGTAAACGAATTGAATCGAACCGAATATTAAGAAATTCGATTCGAATTCGTAAATATAAACTCGAATTCGAATCGAATATTAATCGAATTTAATTAGCTGATTCGAATTCGATTCGTGAGAAATATTCGAACTATTCGATTCGATTCGAGATTCGAAAAATTATTTTCTGTTTTTATATTATATATTATTTATTTTTTAAATATTTAAATATTCTTTTTTTTTTTAATTTTTTTCAGTTATAAATTTAAATAATATATATTATATATAAAATTTATTTAAATATATAGCTATAGAAATATATTATATACATATATTTAGTATTATATGTATTATTTAATTTTAAAATATATTATATTATAAACGAATTCGAATTATTCGAATCGAATACAATTATATTCGAATTCGAATATTATTCGAATCTTATAATTAATTCGTATTCGAATTCGAATCATCTTAATGAATTCGAATCACGAATCGAATAAAAAATATTTGATTTGCTTATCACCCTATTTAGAGCAAAAGACATTGCACCTGCAATTGTAAAATATCTGAACCGATATTTCCACTAACTGCTTTTCAATATAATTGATTTCTTGATTGCCCCTTTCTAGGAAATTTCGTTTGACGTGCTGACATATCGGATGATGTCAGAGGCCTTATCTAATGTTTTTCTTTTTTTTTTTTGATAATTGCCTTATCTAATGTTTGACTTTATTATTTCAGTCGAAAATTACAAATTTGCTACTCCTTTTCCCATCAATGAGCCTCATGCATGCACGATCACACCATAACAATTTTATAAAGGGTATTTCTTTTGTGCACAAATGGTACGTATTTTAGATTCGTATAATATAAATTATGAGCTGGTTTTTGCAAGAAAACATTATGATATTTATTTGTTCTTTTCTTTTGTCGTAATATAAATTATGAGCAGGTTTTTGCAAGAAAACATTATGATATTTTTTTTTCCTTTTCTTTTGTCGAAATTTTTCGCTAAAAATTGTGAATCCGTGGAGTATGAGTTGCTATTTGATATAAAAAATAATTTAAGTATAAAATAAAACAAAAAATCGCATAGTTCATGCATGGTGCAAATTGATATTAACTAAAAATTTAAATTTTTACTTGATTTAGTAAAACGAGACATTAATTTTGAAACAAGACTCTTATTTATTTGGGACAAGAAAATCTTTTCAAACATGACTCTTTTAATGAAACAGTTGAAATGTCTTTTTTCTAAAGAAGTATTACATTTTAGTGTAAATGATGATATATTTTATAGGTATGTTCTTTAATCCTGATTACACGAATCTAAAATTCTGGTGCACGCGAGAATTAGTGTTCCATAAACATGATAAAATGATTATATTAATAAAATATATAGATGAATGAGTTGATTGAAAATTCAGTCATTTCCATATAATATTTTTAATTCAAATTCGCTTTTATGTGATATATTAAATTATTTTTCTCGTAATCTTTAATTCAATTTCGATATTACATATATTAAAATATAATATTACATAAAAATAACAACGAGAAAAGATATATAAAAAGCACTCTATGTTGAATTGAGAAGTTTTGTCAAAACATTAAGCACAGAATTATTCCTTATTGATCACAAATCAAGCTGAAGAAAGCTGGAAAAGCAGAAGGAAAAGAAACAGGATGAATAAATCGGTTTCTGGAAATTGGAAAATGACAACGGTTTGTAACAGAATTAACTGTCAAAACCGTTGCAAAACCGTTGTCGTTTTACTTGTCATCTGTTGTCGTTTGCAGTCATTTTCAGAAGCAGTTTTTTGTGTGCAGTTTTGGATTCTTGTTTGATGTACGGTTACAAACGGTTTTCAGCTGGATTATATAGGTAAGGGAAAGTTAGTTTGTTATGATAACTTCATTCAATTCATTATTTTTCTAGAGATAGAGTGAGAAGGAGAATCAAGAGAGGGAAGAAGTCATAGTTTAGATGAGCTTGATCTCTTGAGAGTTATCTTCCATTCTTTGTAAACTCATTCCTGAAATAGTAAACAATTTCTTCTGGCCCGTGGATGTAGGCAATCTGCCGAACCACGTAATTCTTTGTTGTGAGATTGTTTTTCTTGGTTTTCATATTTTGAACTTGATAGAAGAGATCATCACTTTGGAAAGCAAAGTGTGTGATTGTTATTGTGGTGTTCAAGCTTGCTTATGTTGTAACAAGTGACGCCGTATGTGGGAAGACTACCACGAGGAGAGAAGCTCTTGATCATCAACAATGTCTATGTCAAAGATCAAGACAGAAAAGTTCAATGGGAAAAACGACTATGGACTATGGAAAATAAAGGTAAAGGCACTGCTGACTCAGCAAGGGCTTGGTGCAGCACTGAAGGGGGAAAAAGCTTTCCCAGAGAAGATGGAAGAGGCTCAAAAACTGGATATTCTTGAGAGGGCTCACAGTTTGTTGATACTGTGCTTATCTGATAAAGTATTATGGGAGGTATCAAAGGAAAGGAGTGCTGCTGAGGTGATACAGAAGTTGGATAACCTGTATATGGCCAAATCCATGGCAAACAGGTTATACCTGAAACAAAAACTGTTTTCTTATAAATTTTCTGAAGAAAAATCTGTGGAGGATCAACTAGATGACTTCAACAAGACACTTGATGATTTGGAGGCCACTGATGTCCAGATGAGTGATGAAGACAAGGCCATCCTCTTGATAAATTCCTTGCCACAATCATATGACCACCTAAGAGATGCAATGTTATATGGAAGGGACTCAAATATCACATTGACAGAAGTTCAATCAGCTCTAAGGGCAGGAAATGCAAAAACTGAGTCATGGAAAAACAGATGGTGCTGGAGAAGGTTTAAATATCAAGAAGGGAAAAAATCAGAAGTGGAAACAAAACCAGAAAGTTGATTCATCCAAGAAATCAGAAAATAATAAAGAAAAACCGTCTGGTCACAAGGAAACAAGAAAGTGTCATTTCTGCAAAAGACCAGGTCATCTCAAGAAAGATTGCTTTGAGTGGAAGAAGAAACAGGCTCAGAAAGGAAACCAACCCTCAAGCTCAGCAGAGGTGGTTGAAGCTGTAGAAGAAGATCCTCAGGTACTAAATATCTCTGAAATCAAGATTGATACAAACTGGATTTTGGATTCTGGTTGTAGTTTTCATATGAGTCCAAATCTAGAATGGTTTAAAGACTTTAAGGAACAAGAATCAAGAATAGTCATGCTAGGAAATGATCAATCATGCTCAGTTAAAGGAATTGGAGACATAATGATTAAAGTGCATGATGGTTCTGTTAAAATCTTGAAGGATGTCAGATATATCCAAAACTAAAGAGGAATCTTGTTAGTCTGGGGACTCTAGAAAAGAGAGGGTGTAGTTTCAAATCTGAAAATGGCCATTTGAACATACTAAAGGGGTCCAAAGTGGTAATGAAAGGAATTAGAAGATCTAGTCTCTATTACCTGGTTGGAAATGCCATAATTGGTGAATCTGAAAGTGTAATCAAGGATAATAACAAACTATGGCATACAAGGTTAGGACATGTCAGTGCAAGTGGATTAACTCAGCTGGCAAGGCAAAAATTGATTGATTACAGAGAAGATAGTGAGAAACCAGTTATGTGTGAAGATTGTATATTGGGCAAAAACAAGAAACTACCATACTCGGTAGGAAAACACACTTCAACCATGGTATTAGAATACATCCATGCTGACTTATGGGGGCCTTCAAGAGTTCAAACACTTGGAGGAGGAAGATATTTCTTGAGTCTTATTGATGATTTCTCAAGAAAACTCTGGGTTTATGTGCTAAAGACCAAAGCTGAAGCTTTTGAAAAATTTAAAGGCTGGTGCAATGAGGTAGAGAATGAGAAGAGTGTCAAGGTCAAATGCCTGAGAACTAACAATGGATTGGAATTTCTATCAGAAGAATTCAGTCAATTCTGTAGACAAAAGGGAATTAAAAGACACAGAACTGTACCAGCAAATCCCCAACAAAATGGGGTAGTGGAAAGAATGAACAGGACAATACTTGAAAGAATAAGATGCATGTTGTCTAGTTCTGGACTAGATAGAAGATTCTGGGGAGAAGCAGCTTCAACAACTGCTTATCTGATAAATAGATGTCCAGCAACAGCAAATGATCATCAAACTCCTGAAGAGAGATGGACAGGAAAGTCACCCTCTTACTCACATCTCAGAACTTTTGGATGCAGAGCTTATGTTCATGTCAAGCAGGATAAGTTAGAAGCAAGAGCAGTAAAGTGTGTAATGCTTGGATATCCTTCTGGGGTAAAAGGATACAGGCTATGGAGCACAGAGCCTGGTGCTGGAAGGATCATGATTAGCAGGGATGTAGTCTTCAGAGAGGATGTTTGACCGCACTGTCGCGATGCGGTAAAATTAATTAAACCTAGCTACCCTTCTAACTCGTAGAAGTGGTAAGTAGGGTCGATCCCACAGGGAGCAGGAAGACTCTTAGTGTTTAAGTAAATACTAATACTAGCAACATATAGAATTATATAAATAATGGGGGTTTATGAATTGACGTATACTAACTAAGGAACTAAAACAGAAATTAAGCAAATTAACTATGACTTCTTCTACTTATCAAAATAACGAATCCCAGCCCTTAATCTTATCTCCCCCTAGTTATTACTACCCTGTGATAGATGCAATTATTAACCAATTTTATCCTTAAAACTCCTACCCCGAGGTTAACAACAAGCTCTGCTAACCTCGTTATCCCTTATGTTTAACTAACCAAAACAAGCTCTTTGGTTAGTCTATCCAGTTGAGTGACCTCAGAATAAGCTCTCTGGATCTCATTAACCGGACGCCTAGAGAACTAGGATAACGGGATAGACACGGTGTGGACCTCGTAAGCTCGGACCCATTCAGACCGAGCTATATACTACCCTAGCGATATCACTCGCTATTCGCTACTAAGTGGCTATAGGTTCGTAACAATTACGGATTACGATTATAACCTAGCGTTACTTATGCAATTATAATCCTAGGTGATCAATCTAGCATATAAACACACAAGCATTGAAAGATAAGTAAATAGTATAACAACGTTTTAAGAAATCAACCGATTAATAATCACCGTAATTATCACAAAATAATAACAACTAGGGTTCGACTCGACTAAGGACTGAAATAACCTACTAGCCGCTCATGGCGGTGACAAAAGACAAATTAAACTGAAAATACATAATTGAAAAGACTTAAGGACTAGAAAACCCGAGTATTGCCGATCTTGATTGCTCGTCTCCTTCGGAATCTCTCAATCTTGCTCTCTCGTAATGTTCTAGTCTCCTATTTCCGAGCATAAGGATCCCTTTTTATAGAGGAAGTCAATTTGGGTTGATTTTGGGCTTTAAAACGGAATTCTTGTGGCCCAAGGATTAATTAACCGCCTTAACGGGCCGCGACCGCGCCCGCTCCTGGTCCAGCACCACGCCGCGGCCGCGCAAGTATGCCTCGGCCGCGCTACTTGTCCAGAGATTTTCTGCTTATTTCTTCACTTGGACCGCGGCCGCGCCATTTTGCCGCGGTCGCGGTACTCTGTTCTTCATTTTCCGGCGATTTTTCCATCCTTTTGACATCCGGGCTTCATTTCCTCGTTGTGCATCCGGCCGAGTACGAATACTTAGCCTTAAATCACCTATTTAACTCAAAATGAAAACACAAACGTCAAATAGTCCAAAGGCACTTAAAACAACCCAAATACTCTCCATTCTACACGCAAACATCACAATTCATCACTCTAACAGACTTAAAGTGCATAAATAAACGCGTGTACCAAAATCCCCCAAACTTAACCCTTTGTTCGTCCCGAACAAATCTAAATCAAACAATAATCAAGACACGGGTTTTAAGGCACTTTAAGTGGCAATTACGAGTTTCAGAAAGGTTTTCCAATAAAGCATAGCAACATGATGTAACCGAGCATATTTGACAGAGCAACTTCAACTACTTTCATTGCTTATGATTTTCAACAATTGATCCTCACCGGAATTGTGTATCACTCTTCTCTCAAGTGTTTAAGGTATGTAAAGTACTACACTCACATTGACTTATATGCAACGACCACCATATGCTTGCCTATTATTTAAGTCGGACCTAGTACTCAGCATGTGTGGCAAAGAATCAAAAAGGTCTTTAATTCGGTTGTAATAAAGGCTTAGGTAAGGTAGGATAAAATTTGGATGAAAGTGACTAAAATGTGGACTAACCAAGTTATTCCTACTCAACCACCCCTCAAAACAATTACTCACATCTCACTCTCCAAAACTCAGTAAATCACCTCAAGGGATGACTTCTTCTCCCCACGTCCGCATCCGTTACAACCAAGTGCTTCTCTTTTTTTTTTTTTTTTTTTTTTTCTCTTTTTTTTTTCACGTGGGTACCACATTTTCTGGGACTACCCGATTTTTTTTTTTTTTTTTTTACTAAGCACTTTTCTCTAAGCACTTTTCTTACTCCCATCCTCATTTCTTTTCTTGCTCTTGCATTGTACACATTAACAAGTCTAAGCTTTTTAGCACATAGGATGGAAACCTTCTTGAATTCTCTATCACCAATTCCCTTTTCATTTCTCATTTCACTCCCCTTTTTCAGCCCATAGGAATCCCAAATAACATTCCCAACTACCTCTCCTTTCGCCTCCCTCTTAACTAGATTAGTCCAATAAGGTCAAAGGCCAATTGGAAAGATATTCGGCTTGTAATATTCGGCTAACAAGTGATAGGCTCACGGCTCAACTGGGCTAACTAAGGGAAATTACTTTTTCAAGTTTGCGGTCAAAAAGGTAATTATGTTGAGTGTCTGAAATAAGCTGATCAAGAAATGCCTAAGATCACTTTCTAAGCCACAACACACATTGACTTATTCACGACAGACATGCAAGGCAAGTTCTAGGGTCTATATGCACATAATCAATGAAAATCACACCGAAAGAATTTGTACAAGTTACTCCAAGACTGGAGGTACAAAATAGGCTCAAAGTCCTCACAAGGCAATTTTACTGATCAATGTTGCGAATTACAGCTCAATTTCATATCCATTACCCGTCATGCTCTATCATATGCTATTCAAAACAAGTTGTAACAACAATCATCATAAACTCATTGCCAACTTATCATCACCTTAATGTGTTAATTTTATCTTTACAGCACAATTCAGTTTTCTTTTCCCTTTCTAGACTCAATCTAAACTCTACCAAAATAAACACATAGAGACTCCACAAAACACAATACTAAAACAAAAACCGCGGCTCACAGGCCCAACACACTATCACTTGGCACACAGGCCCAATCATCAACCAATTGGCTCACAGGCCCAACAATAATGCATAATAAAACAAATAGAACCGGGCAACATCCTAGAAATAAACAAACGGCTTACTAGAAACGCGGCCAAGTCGCCCCACGTCACACCCCCCTCCCCCAAACTTGGTTGAAAACCAAAGTTTGAGGGAAGAAAAAGTGGTGCGGCTTGGTACGTACTTACAGTGTTTTACTGAGGCGGAGGCGGAGGTGGATGACCCCCCTTTTCCCCAAAAAGGATTGCATGTATCTCCACTGCGCTTCTTGCTGTCCTCGCCATTAATGCTGTTGCTCCTGCCATGTCTGCTGCTGTGTCCAGCGGTCACCCTCCGTCTTATGTTTTATGGTAATCCTTATTATGTAAAAAAAATGCAAAAACATGAAAGAGAACTAATCTAATGCTGAATAAAAAAAAACGAAATAAATAAAGAACCGTAAACATCGGGTTGCCTCCCGACAAGCGTTGTTGTTTTACGTCGTTGGCTCGACGGCTGCATCTTCCCTTAGCGTTTGTGCCAAGGTGGTTTCCACATGGGCCCAGACCAATTCAGGCACTTTACCCCATTCCTCCTTTCATCTTCCTTTTTACGATGCCGCACCAATGCGGACCAATTCAGCTTACTCCTGCACCTATTCTCACAATCATTCTCAATAAAAGGGTTAGTCGCATCAGGTGAGAAAACAGAATTAGCATCTTCAGGATGTCCGATAGCATCATAAATATTTAACTTAACGATGTGGCCATCAAATTCCATAGTCAGAGTCCCTTTACCGACATCAATCTTTGTTTGGACGGTGTTCAGAAACGGCCGCCCTAACAAAATTGGAGAAAATGTAGAGGAATCTCCTTGCATGTCCAAAACATAGAAGTCAGCGGGGAATACTAGGTCACCTACTTCAACTAAGACGTCTTCGATTAGACCATCGGGGTATGTGTTACTATGATCTGCTAACTGAAGTACTATCCTAGTTTCTTTCAGTGGTCCTAGTTTTAATGCATGAAATATTATTCTTGGCATTATGTTAATGGATGCTCCTAGGTCTAGCATGGCACATTCAATGTTTATGCCCTCTATTCTACAAGGAATGACAAACATACCTGGGTCCTTACATTTTGGTGGCATCTTCTTTTGGAAGATTGCTGAGACGTTTTCTCCCATCAGGACCTTTTCATCCCCCTTGAGTTTACGCTTGTTGGTGCATAACTCCTTTAGGAACTTGGCGTATCTGGGAATTTGCTTGATAGCATCGATCAAGGGGATGTTGATGTCAACCTTTCGAAACACCTCTAATATCTCCTTCTCTTTGTCAGGTCGTGTCGGTCTGATCATGCGACTGGGGAAAGGAAGTGGCGGAGGCGGAATAGATGCAGAATGTGTTGATTTCTGCTGAACAGGGGCCGCGGCCGCGCTGGGTTGCCGCGGTCGCGCAACTTCTACAGAGAATTTCTCTTCAGGAACGTCGAGTTGGCCACGGCCGCGCATGTTTGCCGCGGTCGCGGCTCTGTCTGCGGTTTTCCTCTCCGAAATGTCGTTCTTATCATCTTCCAATGGTTGCCCGGGCTTCTTAAGCTCTCCAAGCTGGTTACCACTCCTCAATGTGATGGCACTGACATTTCTAGGGTTCATTTCAGGTTGTGATGGCAGTTTGCCACTCTGCATATTCTCTAGTCGACTTATAGCAGTTGCCATCTGGCTCATCTGTGTCTCGAGATTCTTGATGCTTGATGTTGCATCCTTTTGAAATTGCACAGTGTTTGTTGCTAAAGTCTTCACAATATCCGCCAATGATGAGTCGGGTGCTTGTTCGGCTGGCTGCTTTGTATAATACATACCTCTAGGTGGTGGAGGTCTGTTTTGCCCACTTGACTGGCCTTGCTGATTTCCATAGCTGAAATTCGGATGATCCCTCCATCCTGGGTTGTACGACTGGGAATATGGGTCGTACTTTCGGCCTTGGAAGTTTCCAGTTCCGACAACATTGGCGTGTGCTTCTAGCTCATTACCCAGAACTTCGCAATTATCGGTTGTGTGATCGGTAGTATCACATATTCGACAGGGTCGGATATTTGAGCTCCCCCCCAAAACAGCCTTCTGGACCATTTTGGTAAGCTGATCAATCTTCGCGTCCATTTGAGAATCGTTCACCTCCCTCACTATCCGTGTTGAAACATCCCGTGTCCCGAATTGTTGAGTCTTAGCCGCCATTTTCGAAATGAGTGCTCTAGCAGCTATCGGGGTTTTGTCACATAGGTCTCCCCCACTGGCAGAGTCCAGCATGTTCCGGTTTGACTGCGTCAGCCCTTCATAGAAGTACTGGATGAGCAACTGTTCTGTGATCTGATGTTGGGGACATCTGGCCACCAGCTTTTCAAAGCGTTCCCAATACTCGTACAAAGTTTCTCCGGGCAGTTGTACCGCTCCACTGATTTCCTTCCGGATGTTCGTGGCCTTAGATGCCGGAAAGTACTTCTCCAAGAATTGGGTCTCCATTTCCTCCCAAGTTTTTATAGATGCTGAGGGTAGGTAGTAGAGCCAATCCTTGGCCATATCCTTCAGAGAAAAAGGAAATGCCCGCAGTTTTATCTGTTCTTCAGTGACTTTCGTCGGCTTCATACTCGAACAGACGATGTGGAACTCCTTCAGATGTTTGTGCGGGTCTTCTCCTGCTAACCCATGGAAAGAGGGTAACAGGTGAATTAACCCTGATCGGAGTTCGAAAGTGGTGTCCTCCCCCAAGTCAGGGAAGGTTATGCACAGAGGCTGGTGAGTAGTGCCAGTGGTGGCCAATTCCCGCATAGTCCTTTCGGCTGCCATTGCTTCTTGCTCAGGTTCAGACGCGGAATTTTCGGTGGCGAAGGGTAAGGCTTCAAATTCTTCTAGATTCTCTCTTGCTTGTCTTCTTAGGATGCGATCTCTACGAGTTATTTCAGGGTCGAAAAGCAATTCTTTATTTTGGCGTGAACGAGTGATCATTCACTGCTAAAACAAAAAGAAACTAAAGTGAGTTCAAGTGTAACGGAAATACTAAAAGAAATAGAATTACGAGACTCAATATAGAACTAATAAAAATAAACACTTAAAATCTTGCACCGCTCCCCGGCAACGGCGCCAAAATTTGACCGCATCGCGACAGATGCGATAAAATTAATTAAACCTAGCTACCCTTCTAACTCGTAGAAGTGGTAAGTAGGGTCGATCCCACAGGGAGCAGGAAGACTCTTAGTGTTTAAGTAAATACTAATACTAGCAACATATAGAATTATATAAATAATGGGGGTTTATGAATTGATGTATACTAACTAAGGAACTAAAACAGAAATTAAGCAAATTAACTATGACTTATTCTACTTATCAAAATAACGAATCCCAGCCCTTAATCTTATCTCCCCCTAGTTATTACTACCATGTGATAGATGCAATTATTAACCAATTTTATCCTTAAAACTCCTACCCCGAGGTTAACAACAAGCTCTGCTAACCTCGTTATCCCTTATGTTTAACTAACCAAAACAAGCTCTTTGGTTAGTCTATCCAGTTGAGTGACCTCAGAATAAGCTCTCTGGATCTCATTAACCGGACGCCTAGAGAACTAGGATAACGGGATAGACACGGTGTGGACCTCGTAAGCTCGGACCCATTCAGACCGAGCTATATACTACCCTAGCGATATCACTCGCTATTCGCTACTAAGTGGCTATAGGTTCGTAACAATTACGGATTACGATTATAACCTAGCGTTACTTATGCAATTATAATCCTAGGTGATCAATCTAGCATATAAACACACAAGCATTGAAAGATAAGTAAATAGTATAACAACGTTTTAAGAAATCAACCGATTAATAATCACCGTAATTATCACAAAATAATAACAACTAGGGTTCGACTCGACTAAGGACTGAAATAACCTACTAGCCGCTCATGGCGGTGACAAAAGACAAATTAAACTGAAAATACATAATTGAAAAGACTTAAGGACTAGAAAACCCGAGTATTGCCGATCTTGATTGCTCGTCTCCTTCGAAATCTCTCAATCTTGCTCTCTCGTAATGTTCTAGTCTCCTATTTCCGAGCATAAGGATCCCTTTTTATAGAGGAAGTCAATTTGGGTTGATTTTGGGCTTTAAAACGGAATTCTTGTGGCCCAAGGATTAATTAACCGCCTTAACGGGCCGCGACCGCGCCCGCTCCTGGTCCAGCACCACGCCGCGGCCGCGCAAGTATGCCTCGGCCGCGCTACTTGTCCAGAGATTTTCTGCTTATTTCTTCACTTGGACCGCGGCCGCGCCATTTTGCCGCGGTCGCGGTACTCTGTTCTTCATTTTCCGGCGATTTTTCCATCCTTTTGACATCCGGGCTTCATTTCCTCGTTGTGCATCCGGCCGAGTACGAATACTTAGCCTTAAATCACCTATTTAACTCAAAATGAAAACACAAACGTCAAATAGTCCAAAGGCACTTAAAACAACCCAAATACTCTCCATTCTACACGCAAACATCACAATTCATCACTCTAACAGACTTAAAGTGCATAAATAAACGCGTGTACCAATGTTATGCCTTTGAAGGATAACCATAAGGAGAAAGTGGTCTCAGAGTTAGTAAGGGACAAATTACCAGCTGAGGTGGAGCCATTGTCTGAAGATGAACAAGAATCATCTGAAGGATCAGAGAAAGAACAACAAGTGAGTTCAAGTGATGAATTAAGAAACTATCAGCTGGTAAGAGACAGAGAAAAGAGAACTGTGAAGAAATCTACTAAGTATGCTGATGATTATCTTACAACATATGCTCTGGTTGCAGCTGAGGATATTGATTGTACTGATCCAAGAGATTATAAAGAGGCCATGGTGAGTAGTGACAGAGACAAGTGGATATTAGCCATGAGAGAAGAAGTTGATTCACTAGAGAAGAACAACACTTGGATTCTGGTTGACAAACCTCACAAGCAAAAACTGGTTAGCTGTAATTGGATTTTCAAAAGGAAGGTAGAAATAACTCATACTGAGTCTGTCAGATTTAAAGCTAGGCTAGTAGCAAGAGGGTTCACTCAGAGGGAGGGAATAATTACAATGAAATTTTCTCTCCAGTTGTAAAACATTGTTCAATCAGGATCCTTCTTGCCTTGGTGACTCAGTATGATTTAGAGTTGGAAAAGCTGGATGTAAAAACAGCATTTTTGCATGGAGACCTAGAGGAAAAGATTTACATGACTCAGCCAGAAGGTTTTGTCATGCCAGGGAGTGAAAACAAGGTGTGTCTTCTGAAGAAATCCTTGTATGGACTTAAGCAAAGTCCAAGACAATGGTACATCAAAACACACATATGAGAAGGATTGGATATGTCAGGTCCAAATATGACAGCTGTGTGTATTTAAAACTAGCTGAGAAGAGAGTTTTGGTGTTTCTGTTATTGTATGTAGATGATATGCTAGTTGCAAGCAAGAGTAAGGATGAAATCAAATATCTCAAAGGGGAGCTACAGAGTGTATTTGATATGAAGGTGCTTGGAAATGCAAAGAAGATACTGGGAATGAACATAGAAAGGAACAAAACCAGTGGAGTTTTATGGTTGCATCAGAAAGATTACATTCAGAAAGTATTACAGAGATTTAATATGCATGAAGCCAGAAGTGTATCAGTTCCACTAGGACAACATCTAAAGCTATCTGAACTACAGAAACCAAAGACAAGACAGGAAGCAGTTGAAATGAGGAAGATTCCTTATGCAAATGCAGTAGGAAGTATAATGTACTCAATGATATGCACAAGGCCTGATGTTGCACATGCAATAAGTGTAACAAGCAGATATATGGCTGATCCGGGAAGAGCTCATTGGGAGGCATTAAAATGGGTATTTAGATACTTAAAAGGTTCAAGGAGTGTTGGTATTCTGTTTAAGAAATCAGTTGATGGTGAAGGATGTAATGCACTGCAAGGTTATTGTGATTCAGACTATGCAGCAAATATGGACTCGAGAAAGTCTCAATCAGGATATATTTTCACTTTGTTTGGAGCAGCAATTAGTTGGAGATCAATATTACAGTCTGTGGTTTCTTTATCAACCACAGAAGCTGAATATATGGCTGTTTGCAGAGGAAGTGAAAGAAGCTATCTGGTTAAGAGGTATCTTGGGTGAGTTTGGAATTGTTCAGAAATCTGTAAAAGTGTTTTGTGACTCTCAGAGTGCCTTACATCTGGCAAAGCATCAAGTATTTCATGAAAGAAGTAAACACATAGATGTTAGACTACATTTTGTGAGGGATATAGCAGAAAAAGGTACTGTGGTTTTGGAAAAGATTGGAACTGAAGACAATGCTTCAGATATGCTGACAAAGACACTAGCTGTAAACAAATTTAGGCATTGTCTGCAGCTGGTTCAAGTTTCTCAGATGGATTAGAAGGACAGCTCTTGGGATAAGAGCTGTTAGAGGTTAGGTGGAGTTGTGCTATAGAAAGGTTGAGTTGCTGTTATGGTTAGCTAAATGTTTAGCCAAGGTGGAGAATGTTGAATTGAGAAGTTTTGTCAAAACATTAAGCACAGAATTATTCCTTATTGATCACAAATCAAGCTGAAGAAAGCTGGAAAAACAGAAGGAAAAGAAACAGGATGAATAAATCGGTTTCTGGAAATTGGAAAATGACAACGGTTTGTAACAGAATTAACTGTCAAAACCGTTGCAAAACCGTTGTCGTTTTACTTGTCATCTGTTGTCGTTTGCAGTCACTTTCAGAAGCAGTTTTTTGTGTGCAGTTTTGGATTCTTGTTTGATGTGCGGTTACAAACGGTTTTCAGCTGGATTATTTAGCTAAGGGAAAGTTAGTTTGTATGATAACTTTATTCAATTCATTATTTTTCTAAAGATAGAGTGAGAAGGAGAATCAAGAGAGGGAAGAAGCCATAGTTTAGATGAGCTTGATCTCTTGAGAGTTATCTTCCATTCTTTGTAAACTCATTCCTGAAATAGTAACCAATTTCTTCTGGCCCGTGGATGTAAGCAATCTGCCGAACCACGTAATTCTTTGTTGTGAGATTGTTTTTCTTGGTTTTCATATTTTGAACTTGATAGAAGAGATCATCACTTTGGAAAGCAAAGTGTGTGATTGTTATTGTGGTGTTCAAGTTTGCTTATGTTGTAACACTCTACCTATCAAAATGTAAAACAAAACAAAATGTAGGGTAAGATCCATAATTAGTACCACCTCCGCTTTTTTATAGATGTCATTTTAGATTTAGATAAGAAAATTAAGAGGTATGATTAATGGACAAATAAACCTTCAATTAAATTGTATAGGTATGATATGTCTGATAATTAGAGATTATTTAGGAATAATTATAATTATAAAAAATATGGAGAAAAAGCTAAAAGGACAACTATTTATAAATAAATCATAAAATTTAAAAGAACATCTATAAAAAATGGAGGTAGTGTAGAACACCACCTGTTCAGTTATCAATGTCGGCTCAATATATATATTGGGTTTTGATCCCGACTCAATATATACTTCCTCCATTTAAAAAAATGTCGTTTTCGACTAGATAATTTTTTTTTAAAAAAAAATATCGCTTTAGTAAAAATACTACAATTATTTCACTTTTATCTTAAGTAATGTACTAAATTAAGTTCGTTATTTTTCTATTCCACAAAATATATCACGATTAAATATATTATATTTGGATATATTTATTATTTTTATCTATTATTAATTGTTTCAACAAAGGCTAAAGCCACGACGAAGTTGGATAGCTCAAGTGACAGAGCATCTACTATCTAGACTTTTGATCCTAGGTTCGAATCACCATGGAGAGAGGGGAGGAATTTTTCTTTGCTTCTTAGATTTTTCTCAAAGGGTAAAGCCACACTTTTTTAAAAGGAGGAAATATATACCACTATACTAGTGAGCTAATTGATCAATTGACTATTGAGGTTTAATTGTTTGTTTAATGGAGTTGGTTTAATTTTATCGGCTCTTATTTATTTAGTAAGGTGGGCCTCGTTTAATGGGGTGGACTTAATTAGTAAGACTTTGAGATGAGCTTTGGGTATTTTCAACTAACAACTTGAAAAAGGTTATTTTATGGTATTTGTAAAATTAACTACTGTTTTAAAAGAAGTGTTTCCAATGTAAAAATTAAAAGCGGAAATTTAATGTTTTTCTTTACTTAATGGTAATTCTGTAAATAATATGATATTTTTTAAAAGGCATAATGCCCCATTTGGATTGAGGGGTTTGATTTGTCGAGGGATTTAAAGTGAATAGATTTCAAAATCCTTAGATTTGAAATCCATTGACTTGAAATCCCTTGTTTGGATTTATAGTGGATTTGTGAAAGGATTTTTAAATCCAAAATTTTCAAATCCATTGTTTGGCTAAAAATTGATACAACATTTACAAAATTCAATTTTTTCTTTAAGTTCAAACTCACAACTTATATTTTTCATTAAATAAAATAATATTTATCTACATCTAAATTAATCGAACAATTTTTTTTCAATTATATATACACACATATATATATATATTTATATATTTTATATCCCAAAAAATTATTGGGAGATAAAAGAAAAAAGAATAAAAAAAGAATTAAAGAATTAAAGAATAAGAATAAAAATTATTGGGAGCAATTCATTGGAGAACAAGAGAGAGATAGTGATGCGGAGAAGAGAAGAAGAGAGAGAAAGAGTCGATGGGAGAGAGAGCGGGGGAGGAGAGAGAGAGGGGGAGGGGAGAGAGGGATTTGTAAATGACGATCTTTGTCAAAAGATTTGAAATCCACCAAAATATAGTGTAAAATGGTCAATCTCAAATCTTAGATTTCTAAATGAGTTGATTTAAAAATCTGAATGCACAAATCCACTCATTTAGTATTTTATCTAAACACATGGAGTGAATTTGACAATGGATTTATAAATCCATAGCACAAATCCCTCCATCCAAATAGGGCCTAAGTGATTCTATGGGGGTGTTTGCATTAACTTTTTTCTAAATGATTTTCAGCTTATAACTTGAGAAAAACTATTTTGTAGTGTTTGCAAAACCAACTTTTGTTTTAAAATAAGTGTTTTCAATATAAAAGTTAAAAGCAGAAATTTAATGCTTTTAACTACTCAATGACAATTCTGCAAATAATATGATATTTCTTTAAAGACATAGGTGATTATATGGCAAACACTCCAACTTCTACTTTTATTGGAAATCGTTTTTTTTGCAAACACTACCTACTTTTTACATAAGTGATTTTTATAGAATCTCTAACTTTGATCACTTTTTCAAAAGCAAAAGCAATCGCAAACACCCCCTCCTATAGCAAACACTCCAACTTCTACTTTTATTGGAAATCAATTTTTTTGCAAACACTACCTACTTTTTACATAAGTGATTTTTATAGAGTCTCTAATTTTAATCACTTTTTCAAAAGCAAAAGCAATCGCAAACACCCCCTTAATATTATTTTTTTTGGGTGGGCTTAAAGAACGTAATTTTTAGAGGACGTCATTTGTGAATCAGTTGTATGGATCTACGATCTATGTAATTTGGGTCATGAAAAAAAAATATTAATATTTATGTTTAAATGTATTACGTGTCCAGGGTAGATGTATCATGGTGAAAGATTATTAATGTACATGCTTAAAATTATCATTTGTTCTGGGTAAATGTATTATAGTGATACCTTTAAATATAAATCGTCATACACACTTCGAATTGCACTGTGCAACTGAGACTTTGCCTAATTTTTATTACTTTTCTTATGTGAATTTTTAATACATTTGATCAGGATTTTGATTGGTTAAAATTTTACATGGGAAAAAATATATATATGAATTTAATGGATGTGAGCAAAGTAATATTTAATGTTGTTATAACCGGACCGGTGATCAAACCGATTTTTCAAGCGGTCAGCGATTCAATCGATCAGATCGATTTAACCGGTGATCTAACCATTTTAATTATAAAAAAAAATAACAATATATATTTTTATAGTATAATATGAAATTTTGGTAGTTTATAGTAACTATTATTCTTAATAAGATAAACAACTTCAAAATAAAAATTAATAATAAAACACCATTATTTTATATAGAAAGGAGAAAACAAATGTTCAGAATTAAAAGAAATAAAAAATCAATAATCCAAAATAAAGAAAAATATGAAATATCTCTCCTCTCTTCTCACCTAGAACATTACGCCACCCATATCAGAATTGAGATAACCCCTTTCCACTCATATCTTTTACACAGTCTCTCTCTACCAGTTTCTCTCTCTCACAGTTTCACACACAATTTTGTAAATACAGATCTGTGCGGTTGCCTTTCCTCGCACACCAACACTTAGCAGATGCAGTGTTAGGAAATAAACGAACAAGCAAATAATAACCATGAAGAAAATAAATAAAAGACACTAAGAATTAACGTGGTTCGCTAACAACTTGTTAGCTACGTCCACGACCAATTAGTAGCTAGAGCGGTGTTCATACAATTCTATATGACATGTTATATGAATGACAATTAATTTCAAGCATAATCAAAGCAAATAATAAGCAATAATTAAACAAGAACAAATTTAATGCCATCATAAACTCAAAATTACAGAAAAATAAAAAACTAATTGAACCACAACCCGACCCAATATTTCACGGTCCATCTGTAATTTTCTTGGTCTAAAATGATTTAATTTTTGAATTTCCAGCAGCCCAAGTGACAGGCCCAACAACTTAATAAATTCAGTCAACCCATTATTCAATTGAATCCCAACAAGCCCATTTATTAAAATTATACAATTGAATACATATGGACCCACCAATTTAACCCATCTGCAGAACCCACGACCCACAACCCACAACCCGAGCCGAGCCAAAACTGACCCGACCCGGGTCGCGACCCGGTTGCTGAATCCTAACAGCTGAGACAGCTGCCGCCATCACCTTATTGCCGGAATCTGAATTCCGCCGTCGAAGACCGGCGCCCTGGCGCCACCTCTTCACTCTACTGCTGTGGTGCCAATGACTATACCACCGCCGCTGACGATGGATCGCGACAAGACGCGAGCCCCGCCACCGTTGAAGTCGCCGCTCAGCAGTCGCATATCAGTCGTCCTCGTCATCACCATCACAAGGCGGCAGGTAGTCGCCACTACCACTCCAGGTGTCGCCGCCGCTCTTGAAGGGCTTCAATGGTGAATTTTGAAGTTTTTGCAGAAAAGCCCTCAAACTTTTGGGGAAGATGAACATGAATCCCCACCTCTTTTCAAAAACTTTTGATTTTTTCAGTTTTGACCCAGAAAATTCGAGTAAAATACTGAACACCCCAAATCCGAAAAGTACAACAAAATTTACATATTTTGTACCCTATTTCAAAATCTAACAAGGGGAAAACATGGAGTCGTAATCCACCCCCCTTGTGTACAACTCGAAAATATACAAAATACAATTTCACCAATAAAACTAGGCCATAAATTGTTCAATAAGAATTAAAACATTCATCCTTAACAACAATAAAATTGCAAACCTAAACATGCTCAACACTATATCCACAATTAAATTAATTAATAGAGAACAGCAACGCCGGAGATCATTGTTGCAGCTTCCGGTACACCTCAAGCGCAGACCACTGTTGCAGCTCCCGCTTCACCTGAAGCTCGTACTCCTCGTTTCCAAATCAGCAATGATAAGGTAATAAGAGGGTGTTTGTAAACTCAATTCCAATGTCAAAATCACTTTTGAAAAGTCATTCTAGTTTAAAGTATGTTTGCAAACTAGTATTTGGACAGTAGAATCACTTTCCAGAAGTGATTTTCAAAATCCAAGAAACCCAGCTTTTGGCTAGCTTTGGTTGTTTGTAAATAAAAAGGACAATGATTTTTCTAGGTTTAAGAAAGCACAATGATTTTTCTGCAAACTTCCATCGTCTTCCTTGCGGCAAAGTCCTTGTTCATCTTCTTCTTTCTGTCACATTCATAGCTTACATATTTTAGCCCCAATTAGATTAAAGTTAACCGAAAGTAACAACTTACAAACACTGATTTTCAACTAATATGAAAAGGGTGTTTCCCTTGCTTAGGCTTGGCAACGGGGTGGGGGCCTGGGGTTAAGTCCCCGTCCCCGTCCCCGCGAATTAAAAAGGATTTTTTTGGCTCCATTTCTGTTTCGTGGAGATCCGCGTTTTCATTTATTATTTATTATTTTGATTTAATATATCTACTAATAAATTTTAAAATAATAAGTAGACTTAAATTTAACAAAGTCAACAAAAAATATTTATAATATAGTATATATAAGTCATTTTAGTATTACAATAATAGAAATATAATAAAAATAAAATATATTTTTACCACCTAATAAAATTAAATAATACTATCGGGTCCCCGCGATAAATAAGAGGAGTGCATTCCCCGCCCCGTTTCGGCTAACGGGGACAATTCATTCCCATCCCCACCCGCAGGGGAACAATCAGGATTCTCTGCCCCGTTCGGGGGAGATTCCTGAGGGGAACGGGGATTCTTCGCCCCATTTGTCAAACTTAGGTCTTGCTTCAACTTTTAAAAAAGTGATTAAAATTATAAATATGGTAAAATTACTTATTAAAAAAAGTAGGTGATGTTTGGAAATAAAGTGATTTTAATCAAATGTAAAAATTGTGTTTATCAAAGTAGAAGTTGCAATTGACAAACACTTAAAATAGTCTTTTTTTTTTCAATCCAAAAACTGAAAATTACTTAGAGAAAACTTTAGGAAAACACCTCTGAAATTAAAAGCTTAAAAGCACTTATTTTAAGCATTTATATTAGAGCTTATAAACTCTAATTAAAGGTAGAAATCGTGGAAAATTGTTTAAAACTAAAAATATATAGCATTTAAAAACAAAATAAAAGTTGGTAAAATATAAGATCTAAAATTTTACTCCCTCCATTTCATATTAATTGACGTTTTAGGATGAAAGGAAAGAATTAAGAATTTTATATTTTGACATATATATCCTCAGCTAAAGATTTGACCAAATCCAAATATCTCTAATAGATTGAAAAGTAGAGATATTTTAAAAATTAGTCCAAGGAAAAAACTGGTAGATTTGGTGAAAAATATGAAAAACGTCAATTAATTGAAAGAGAGAAGAACATCCTAAAAAGTCAATTAATATGAAACGGGAAAGTAATACTTAACAAGCTTTTATCTCATAATTAAAATAACAAAAAAAGATTTATTTATTTATCAAAATACTAAAAACTAAAAAAACGAGCTGTGAAAAATGGGTCAATTGCATCAATGTGTAACCAAATTGAGTTAGAAATGCTGGAGTGTTTCAGGAACCGGACTTATCAGCTGAAGAACCGGACCGGAGTAACAGTTTCTGGAAGAAAGCCGAAGTCATAACCACCGGTTCAGGGTGGTTATGAAACAGTTGCAGAGGAACAGAATTAGACAACGGTTTTGAAACCGTTGTGAAGCAGTTGAGCTGATAACTTCTTTTCCCGGATAATTTGAGCTAGTTTTTCAATTCAGAGCAGTGTTATATGATGTATAAATACTCAATTTACAGTTTTCCCTCTAGCTTAATCAGTATCAAGAGAGAATTGAGAGATAAGAATTACGGTTATTCAGTTTAGGGTTCTTGACTGAGGGATTATGTAATTCTAGAGAGATTCTTGTATTCTTGAGAAATTGATAGTGGATTGAGGTGTGCTGATCCTCCGTGGATGTAGAACAATCGTTCGAACCACGTAAAATTCTGATTGTGTGATTGTTTTCTTTCTTGTTTGTATTTCTCTGTTTTCGGTTTTCTGGTTCGTCCAAATTGATTCTCTGTTCTCGGCCATTGTTCTTCGATTGTTGGCCGAACGTGTTGAAGAGGATTTGAGTGTTGAATCCTTACAAAGTGGTTGCTGGATTTCCTCACAAAATCAGTTCCTGGATCGAAGTTTGTTCATTGCTCAAGCTTAGTCAAGCTTGAGTCATGTTTCTGAAGTAATACATGGAGGATATTGAGGATGGGATGCACACTTTGATTTATTGAGGTGGAGATTTGTGAAAAATGGGTCAATTGCATCAATGTGTAACCAAATTGAGTTAGAAATGCTGGAGTGTTTCAGGAACCGGACTTATCAGCTGAAGAACCGGACCGGAGTAACAGTTTCTGGAAGAAAGCCGAAGTCATAACCACCGGTTCAGGGTGGTTATGAAACAGTTGCAGAGGAACAGAATTAGACAACGGTTTTGAAACCGTTGTGAAGCAGTTAAGCTGATAACTTCTTTTCCCGGATAATTTGAGCTAGTTTTTCAATTCAGAGCAGTGTTATATGATGTATAAATACTCAATTTACAGTTTTCCCTCTAGCTTAATCAGTATCAAGAGAGAATTGAGAGATAAGAATTACGGTTATTCAGTTTAGGGTTCTTGACTGAGGGATTATGTAATTCTGGAGAGATTCTTGTATTCTTGAGAAATTGATAGTGGATTGAGGTGTGCTGATCCTCCGTGGATTTAGAACAATCGTTCGAACCACGTAAAATTCTGATTGTGTGATTGTTTTCTTTCTTGTTTGTATTTCTCTGTTTTCAGTTTTCTGGTTCGTCCAAATTGATTCTCTGTTCTCGGCGATTGTTCTTCGGTTGTTGGCCGAACGTGTTGAAGAGGATTTGAGTGTTGAATCCTTACACGAGCTGACGCCTATATATAAAGAGACTTAAAAATCTTATTTGTTTGACCAACAGATCCATTATTTGGGCGTGGTTACTTCGAAAGATCGGGAGAGGCTCATTGTTGTTCATTGTTGGATATTTTAAAAATGGGGAAAGAGTTCCGGAAAGAATTTGTTCGGGTAGAACTTCTTTTTTCTTAAAATTCAAACTTTTTTTTATAAATGTATTTAAGAAGTATTAATAAACATTTATTTGTGAAGACGGTAATTCAAATTTTAACATTAAGAATCTCAAAAAATAAATTAAAAATTAATTAGTTTTTAGATCACTTTAAAAATGATAATTAATATTAAAATTTGATCTTGTTAGAAGATGATAGAAAAAAAATAAAAATAAAAATAAAACACAATTTTTCATTTTTTCTGTCCGAGCAGATTTTGTCTGAATCCATTAAAAAAGTACTTACTGTACTATTTCATTTTTTATTTTATTAATTTATGTGCGACTGATACAGAGATATAGATGCATCTACGATTCTACCTCGAGATTTGAAAGTCAACAAAGAATATTTAGACTTGAGTAGAGATAACGTTGAATAAAGAAATACAGTAGGTGAGCACAGGATCTTCAATTTCTACTGGAGGTGGCGAGACCGAGCCTGTTGGATCCGATAATTTTATGGGTCAATAATTATTGCGTCCAAATTAGCTTATTTCCTTAAACATATAAATTTTTTTGGGTCAGTCCGTAGTTCATCGAGCCAGACTTGTTGGGTCCGATAGTTCTGTGAACCTGATTTTTATGGCTCAACTTATCTAAAATGTTGGATGGACTGGACCAGTCCATAGGACCGGACGGATTTGTCGGCTCTAATTTCTACTGCAAATTGTACTACACCTTTTGCTATGGTAAAACAATACAATGATATATGTATATATAATATAGAGTAACATTATTAATACATCACAAATAAATATATGCATATATTTTTATAACTGTACTCGGAGGTATAACATCATGTGTAGTTCGAAAGGATCAAAATCTCGCGAGAAATCGGCGTCCCGAGACGATAAGCTACTGATGTAGCATTTTGTTGGAAAATCACGAAATCTCGCGATATATTGGCGAGTTTCTCGTGATTTGGCGATTTTTCGCTAAATCTCGCGAAATTCTTTTTTTTTTTTTTTAATTTCAGCAAAAAAATTTAAAATTTCGCCCAACCTTGGATTAAGACCTCTTGAATGAGGCTCCAAACTTTAACCACCAGGCCAAGTCAACAACATGTTATTATATCTACATAACATTTATATAACCTATTTAGTAAAATTCTACTTACAATAATATATACCATAAATTATGAAAATGAAAATTAGTTATCAAAATAAAAATTATAAATAATTGGGCATTTTTGGTCTATAATTAGTTATCAAAATGAAAATTGGAAATTTAAAAACTAAGTATAAAATAATAATTGGACATTTTTTTAAATCTTTTGTTTTGTTTATAATTTTAAGATGAATTTATGTATTAAAGTTGGTTATAATATTTTTAAAATATTTTGTTAAACTTTTGAATTTTTAATATAATATTTCCGTACTAGTAATTAGTAATGTTGTATGAAAAACCATCAAAAAGTGTTTTATATTGCCACTCATTGTTTATATTATTTTATATTTATGAGTTAGTTGTAAATAAATCTATTTCTATCAAATTTAAGATGCGTATAAGTATTTGGGTTTGTTATAATAATTGTAAAAATATCATGTTAAATTTTTAATATATTTTTTAATATTTTTCAAAAAATTGCACCGATATTTCGATATTAATCGATATCTCACCGAAATCTCCGTAAATTGAAACACCGATATCTCCATAAAAACCGATATTTCCGTCCTTGGTAGTTTTTAGGGGGTGTTTATGATTGCTTTTGCTTTTAAGTGTGGTTGAAATTAGAAATTTTAGAAAAAATCACTTGTAGAAAAAATAGTCAGGGTTCGTTTGCTTAATACTGGAGAGTATTGGGTCAAACCTGACTGAGGAGTTAATGAGTGTGCTTTATTGTGATTCGATTCTCTAAATTTACTGAGTCCAATCTTAAGCAAACGAACCCTTAGTATTTGAAGAAAAAAGTGTTCTGAAACAATTGAGTAGAAAGAAACAATAAATTTATACATGAAGCTTTTATCTTGAAAGTACTTTTCTAAAAGTTAGAAATTATTTTTACAAACACTCTGACACAGCTTTCCCAAGCTATAAATTAAAACACACTTGCAAAAAGTAATTGTTACGAAACTTCAAATAAGCTGCCATAACATTTAGAAATAAATTTCGCGATAAAATGCAACAAATGACATCAAGAGACGAGTTTATTATTGCAAATTTGAACATTTTTCTATTCAAATCAATCATGAATATAATACAATCTATAGAACTTTTAATGCAAAGATTCATGACATGCAGCCTTGTCTAGATTAATTATTGATGAGTTCTCTCCCACCTAGTATATTTTTTAAGGGTCCGCTTGATTGAAGGGTTTAGGGATAAGGAATGAGAATAAATGAAGACTCATTTTTATTTATGGTGCTTGATACATAATAAATAAGTTAATCATTGTCTCATTTTATTAACAACTTTCCCCATTTTATTCCACAATATGATTGACCCCTCATTCATACTCATTGTCATTGATGATTTGCAACCAAGCGAATACTAAGTAGACTTAGGATGTGCTTCGAATTTTAGAGCCTTTAGTTCCTTTCAGGATTATCAAGTTTCCTTCGGGAAGGTTGTAGTTAGCAACTACATCAAACTATAAACATTTTTATATACAAGTTATTAATTTTTTTTAAAATTTTGTTGCATTGAGCTATACTAAATGTAAGGATTTTGATAAATAAACCATCACGATTCTCGATCATTTTTTACTGACATACTTACTAACTATTAAGGATATTTTTGTTCCTACAATTGAGTGGTTTTTCTTTACGGCATATACTTAGAAAACTTTATATCTAGATTAATGGGAAAAAAACTTTAAAATTTGTTATGGGCAAGTCATGGACAGAAATTCGATGAAAAATGAGCGAAAAATAAGTTTAAAGATTTAGTTATTAAATCCAAAATTTATATATATCGATGTAAAAAAAATTAATAAATTTATATACAAAAATGCTAGTTTTTAGCGGGGTTAACCCCAAAACTAACCAAATACATTGCAAGAGGACTTCTTGGTCAAGATTTGAACCAAATATAGAAAACATTAATTCATTGGTTGTCAAGTTACATTTCACAATAGAGCCCAATAACTAATTAAATATTATTCAACAAAGCTTATTCAAACACAAACATTCCAAATCAAACACTATCATCTTGCTTGTTGTCCCGAAAGTACTTTTATAAATTGAAGTTGGCTTTTAAAATACTTTAGAACAGTTTATTCCAAATTATAAATTGAAAATCACTTTAAAAATGCAGCTGAAAACACCTCTTAATTATAAAGACGGCCAGTTTTTAGGGCAGTCTTGAAGAAAGTGACTAATCTATCCTTATCAGCTAGATTTTTCTTAACAAGGCTGTTATTACGGTACTCATCGGCCCATTTGCACAAATTGGGAAACTTGTCTTGTGTGAAGAATTGAAGGCCCACCAATTCTGCAAGAGTTTCTGTCCAATGAGGCATGAAAATGGCAACAATATCGACCAATCCCATTTCATCACCTCCAAAAAATTTCTTTCCGCTTAGTTCGTCGTCAACATGTTTAAGAGCTTCCATTGCTTCTTCCTTTGCCTTCTCTCTCTCGTCTCCTTTGCTCCAACATGCCTTCCAGATTGCACCTCTACACTGCAAATTAAAAAAGAAAAATTCAAATTTCATTTCATTCTAACTCATAATTCCAAAGTTCAGTTTGCCTCCGCACGTGAAGATCACGTGACATTTTCGGTCAGCTAGTCTTTGAGTTTTTTTTGTGAAAGTAGCAAGAAAGGGAAAATGTCCGACCTTTTCTTCGATGAAGCGGGCCCAGAAGCGGGTCCGGGCTCTTTGGTAAGGATCTTTGGGCAGCAAAGATGGACCTTCAAACACCTCATCAATGTATTCAAGAATAACAATGGACTCAACAATGGCGTTGCCATTGTGAACCAGAACAGGCACCTTTTTTTCGACCGGGTTGAGCTCGAGAAGAAGAGGCGATTTGTTCGTAAGATTTTGTTCTATGTATTCGTATTCAACGCCTTTGATTTGCAGAGCCATTTCCATTGTCTTCACAAACGGACTGAACCAAGCTCCGTGCAGCTTCACTTCCGCCATTGTTGTACTTCTTGATTTCTTGTTTTGTTGCAGTATGGAGTTTGTTTCATGTTCTTATAGAGGTGGGTAAGTTGTTTTGTTAAGAAAGGGGATTAAGATATGGATAAATTGTGTCGAATTATTCAATGAGTCAGCAGCCAACTTGCTCACTAAGACTCCTTTTTCCCAAAAGAAAAGTCTAGGGTCCAGTCGATATTTTAGATGTTTTGAATCATAAATTTTTTTTGTCCGAACAGGTACAATTTGATAGGCCAATAGCTTGACAAGTTGCAAGTCGTTCAGATAATTTTAGTATATTATAGGGGATATGTTGGTTGGGCTAACTAATTTTAGATCCGTTCAAATTTTGACCTGACCTGACCCAAATAAGGTTTGGCCGGATAGGACCGAGCTGCCTTAATTGTCACCTAAAGCAGGAGCTACAATTTCTAATCTGACACGATAATACAAATTTAATATGAATTTATTGAGTGAAACATGAAATTAAAATGACACGAATACAATTAATCAGATTTTGATTCGGATCAATCTAAAGTTAATAATTTATCTTAAAAATATAATAATTATATATTTCAAAAACATAAAATCATTTTGCGTAATGTGTTGTTTAAAATTTACAGATTTTTTTACACCAAATTATATAAAGTACACAAGATTGACACTTAAACTATCGAAATTAACGTTCAATCATTTCAATTTGGCTTTTCAACACGTGAGTGCCACGTGGCATTTTTCTAGGGGTACTTTTGTTCTTACATCATTTTGAAATGGACAAAAGTGTAAAAATATTATCATGCTGCACAAAAAGAAAAAAAGTTCCTAAAAAGGTCGTGTGGCACTCGTGTCAAAATACCGAACAAAAATAACTGAAAACTAAATTTGTTGATTTAAGTGTCAAACTCTTATACTTTGTATAATTTGGCATCAAAAAACAAAGTTAGATGGTTTATATGTGCCGTTTGTAGTTTGATGAGGTTACTCAATTAGCCAAGTGAATAAATACATAAAGTTGGGTTAGCTCTGTCCCGTATTTTCAAGTAGGGAATATTACAATATACAATTCTAACTTTGCGTGTTTTTGCAATTTGCTATATAATTTTTTTTGTTGCAAATTGTCATATCGAACAAATCTCAACCATTGATTGTCTAATTATGGATGGTTGAGATTTCTCTTAGATGATAATTTACAACAAAATCATAACTTGAGATGGTAAACTGTAATAAGAAATAGTATTTATAGCAAAGTACAAAAACACTAAAAGTTTTAATTGCATGACCCATATATTATAACATTATATTATGTGAAAACCCCCAAATGTGTCACTTTATGTAGTGAACATAAATATATTAAATTTAGCACTTTTTGTCTTTTTGTACTCATCCCACTCTCGCCCCCTCTCCGCAAAATGTCACTCCCATCTTTTTCATCACTTTTTTTCTCTCCTCTCTTTAACTATTTTTACCTTTTCCCTTTTCTCTCACCCCATGTTATTTTTTTTTTTTTTTTTTTTTTTTTTTGTTTTTTGTTTTTCAGACTCCATTTTTACTTCTCTCTCTTCCCTCTTCATTTTATAGAGACGCCATTGTCATTTTCAAGCTTTCATTTTTTTATTTTCAACATGGCACGATCGGCACAATGTCAGAATATTATATTACTGGACATTAGTGGGTACACGTAGAAATGATATTGTGTACTCGTGTCATGATTAATATATTCCGTGCCATAAAAAATATATTTCGGCCCATGATATACCTTGGCACGACATGCGAATAAACAATTGCTAGATATTAGGGGCACGAGTAAAAAAAAATTGTGTACTCGTGCCATAATAAAATATACAACGTGCCATGATAATTATTACTCGTGCCTACTAAAATACATAAAATTACTTCTTCTTCTTCTTCTTCCCCGTTGAGCCATCAAAGTTGCAGACTTGTAGCAGCGACGAAGATGATTTTCCATGTTGGAAACTCCACCGCACTCTATTCCGTCGATTTAAGACTGCAGTCGAGCCTGTTGGGCGGATCCGTCGCCGCCTGGACAAATCCGTCGTCGCCTATATATTTTTTTGTAGAGTTTTACATTGTAGAAATTTTGGTTCCTCCATTAAAGAAACAGATAGAAAGGGAATGAGGGAGAAGACTGAAAAGTCTGACACGAAGGGAAAGAGGGGGCAAGGGGAGAGTGGGAGGAATAGTAGCAAAGTGTTAAATTTGAGGGTGATTCTATGGTACCAATGTGATACTGGTAGTCTGGTACCACTATGCTCTTTTAGCCGTTAGATTAAAAATCAACTGATCTCCACCGTTCAATTTTCTTTAATGAATAAAAAATTGTGAAGGATAAACTTGTCCGTGCAATTATTTTAAAATTTATAATGACAATAACTTTACAGCAGTGAATTAATTACTCTACTATTTTTATGAAAAATTAATAATCCTTCAATCTTCCTTTAACTTTCTTTAGAGATGTTATTCTCCCTACGTCTTCTTCGTCATCTCGAATTCCCCAATTTCAATCTTCCCCTTCTTTGATTTGAAACACTGTCTTCTTTGATGCCAATTAATGAAAAAGTTGATGATTTTACAATGAAGAGCTTTATATATATATATATATATATATATATATATATATATATATTATATCTTCTCTGGCAAAACATGAGGTGAGTTTCCAACAATACCCACATCTTCAATGAAGAGAGCTTCTCATCATACCCCACAAACATGGTGGGAATTTTGGGTTTCATTTTAGGGTCTTGGAGAGTACTTTATGATCTTTTTTTGTTCTTAGTCAATCAGTGAGAATGGTAAATTGAATGAATTAGAGGAAAATATCAAAGTTGCAGAAAGCATTAATTTAGGTGTAAATAAAAAATAAATACTTTATTAAAAGAAATATTTAAATGTTATTTTATTGTAAGAGCCCACTATATCTATATCTATATATATATAAAAACAAAATGGATTTATACTACTTTTGGAAAAAAAGTGTTTTTCCCGCCCATTTATCATTACTTATTTGGGAAAGAAAACATGTAAAAACAATGAAATCGTACTGATTTGATGATCCCTTAAAATAGCCGACAAAATCTCTTTTATTTGGTAATTTGTTACAACTTTATAAATTAGTTTGAGAACAAAATCAATTTCCCCCTATAAAATATATGGTTGAGATTTTCACTCTTTGTTGATATCGAAAGAGTATCAATTTTAATTAAAATGAATTAATCTATATCTATATCTATATATATATATATATAAAATAACAAAATGTATTGTTTCCACAATTAAAAAAATATTTTTTTTCCCACTCATTTTACATACGTAATTGGGAAACAAAAAATTGTGCAAAACAGAACAATCTAATTTAATTGGCAACCTGTTTGATGTATCTGGAGAAATCTCTTAATTTTAACAAATTAATCTTTTTATACATTTAACCTAAAACATAATTAATTTTATTCCAAAATAAATTTGTTGAGATATTCCCTCTATTTTAAAAACTGAAAAAATCAATTCATAATATAGTAACTACAATGTGTCTACATTCATCTATATTGATAAACAAATCATTTTCTTAAAAAAAAATCTGTATAGATTTGTTAGCAAAAAAATAGGGGTTTTGAGAACACATTCAAACCCCAACAATATCAAAAGATTCTAAATAAATATAATTGCACATAATTAGGGTGCAAAAAACTAACATCAAACCCTAGCTGTTAGTTTAAATACTAGATCATTTTTTTCCCTAAAACACACTTCCATAACTCCATATACTCTCGGTCGAATCGACCTGAATCCTATCGCTACTCTTCTTGCTTTCATCCGACAAAGTCTTTGGTTAATCATTAGAAGAAGAATGCGATGGTTCACCATGCTCGCGAGAAGTAACACGAGTAGAAGATATGAGTGCAGGAGGTCTGTCATCAGCTTTGAGGCACGAATTTGCAGGTGCTGATGTGGCATCTGGACGAGGCTCGGAAGAAGCTTTAGCCCAAACAATCTATTTTTATTTCCTTTCCTTTAGAGCTTTCTGGACTAAGAATGTTGTGACCACTGTACATGTATATTTAGTTATTTACATGTATATATAGTTTTATTTTAATCTTTTCTAATTGAATTAACAATAGATGTTAGATTATAAATTTTCCTTCTCGACACCAATAAATTGAGGATGATCGAGTTCAAATTGAGACTCAATCTTTCAGTTTTCCAGTCATCAAACTCGAGCATATACATTGATTCGATTACATTTCTATATAATAGCATAAAAAACTAACATGCATCACATTTTTATTCATTCCATTTTCTCTTCAGTTGATATGGGTTAAATGCAATTCTGCAAATTTTATGCACTTCTCTTTCTTCAACAATTTCTTTTTCCCTTATGAGCTATCAAGTTGTTTTTAGAAAAATCTTCCTATCAAGTTAGAATAAAAATTTCAGACTACAATAAGGGTAAGAAAACCAAGGGCTAAATAAATTACCACTAAACTATACAAATTTAAAAAAAAAAATTAGAAAGATGTATATGTGAGTTTATCAACAGAACTGTAACCTCTCTAACTAATCCTCCGGGTTAATAATATATATTTTTTAGAGGATTTAATAATTTATACTAATATATATAGTGATACCAAAGGATTATACAATATAGAAAAAAAAAAGAAGAAATTTCAGAATAGTGACTAGGAGCTAGGGTGAGTACCGTGCGTAGCGGTTTGGAAATTCGAAATTTTTCGGAACTAAACTAAAATTCAAAAATATCCGGAGATTTCTAATAAAATCTCCAGAATCACTCCACCTATCAGTTCCTTCTGCAGATGGGATCTATTTACTTCGAGTAATCGGTGATTTTTGAATTTTTAATTTAAAATAAATATTGTTATTTGAAAAAACTACATGAAATGATTATTGTATTGTTGTATCTAAGATAAAACTATATTCTCTATAAAAAAGATTGTACAATAGTATCTTAAAATATAGTATCTAAGTTATATCTTACAACAACTCCTAAACCTAAGCTTATAAAAATAAACTTTACAAGTTAGTAAAGTAAACGACTCATCTAAAAAGGAATAACACTAAATTATAAAGTTGTTAGCTTTGGTTAATAAACCTCTTTTTCGTATACCTTACAATAAAATTTGCCTCATACATGAGTTTTCGTTCTCTTTTAGTTATAAATAACTTAAAATGACTAACTATGGTGAAATCATAATTAACTTAAAAAGAAATATGAGATTTCACCAAAAAAATGGGGAACCGGAAGCGTTAGAGTTCATGTTTATGAATTCTACCTTTATATATTTTAATAATGAACTATTAGATTATAATAAATTTTATTGGCAAATTTGACTAAAAAGTAAGTTAAATATAATTTAAACAGATTATTTATGATCTATTACTTTATATAAACTACAAACATATTTACTATCTATATTCAATATTTTATATCTATATATATAATAACAAATGACATATTTTTTTTTATAAATCATTTTATCGCCCATATGGCTTGCCAATTTGGGAAATAAAAATCACCAGGAGAAAAAAAAAGATTTCCCTCCATTTTTTCCGCCCAAACACTAGGGAAGTTTTAGATTTTGACTAGATTTCTTGGAAACAATGACATATCCACTTTTTTCGCAGCACTTTAACATTCTAAGTTAATAAAAAGTTATGACGGTTTCAAACAAAAAATAAAAAGATATAAACTTCAAATCTTTTCAAATTAATGCATGAGATAACTAAAATATATGTTTGGATGTGAAATAACATATCATGATTCTATTTACTAGACAAAAGCTTAATAGTGAGTACGCAAGTGATTTTCTTTTTGTGTGGAGTACGTAAATGATATTTTGATCAAGATGCACAAACAATATAAAATAACGGTTAATTTTACCCTACTCCCGTGAGTAATATCCGTATACAGTATTAACCATTGGATTAGTCCATGTGTAGATGTGAATCAAAGTAATATTAACCTTTGATTTTATCTCTACACATGCACCAGTCCAATGATGTATGAAGTATGCATGTAAAATTTATATTACTATAGATACGTACAATCAATTAAAACGTCTTCCCACGCATCGCGTGGGTACCTATCTAGTTAACTTAAAATACCAATTTTGTCCTTCAGTGGTATCAATACCACATTGGTACAATAGTTAGACTCTAAATTTGATATTAATTGAAAAGACTGCTACTTTTTATATGTTTTTTAAAAATAGTGCTAGATAAAAAAATTCTGTAATATTATTATGATATCATCGATGATTATGTATCATATAATTAAGGGGAAAATGCAACTGTACTCTGGCAGAAACATTAAAAATGTTTCCTGTCATTTTGACTTTTAAATTGTAAAAATAACCACTTTTCGACTGTGATGTCCATTATACCCCTCATCTAATTTATTCTCAACTTCACTGTCACCCACTTCGTACATGATACACGACCCTGTGGTCGTGTATCATGTCATGTGGTTGTGTATCATGATACACGACATTCTTATGTCACAGTTAATTGAGGTTAAAATTTCCCAACAAAAAGAGGAGATAAATTTAATAATATAAATATTAATACAACTTATAAATTAAAATGACAAAAAACTAAGTTTAAAGTTTTTGATTGAACCTGCCACCCAATTTCCACTATAATTAGTTCTTTACAGGCTACAGCAAAAGACATTGCACCTGCAATTGTAAAATATCTGAACCGATATTTCCACTAACTGCTTTTCAATATAATTGATTTCTTGATTGCCCCTTCCTAGGAAATTTCGTTTGACGTGCTGACATATCGGATGATGTCAGCGGCCTTATCTAATGTTTGACTTTATTATTTCAGTCGAAAATTACAAATTTGCTACTCCTTTTCCCATCAATGAGCCTCATGCATGCGCGATCACACCATAACAATTTTAGATTCGTATAATATAAATTATGAGCTGGTTTTTGCAAGAAAACATTATGATATTTATTTGTTCTTTTCTTTTGTCGTAATATAAATTATGAGCAGGTTTTTGCAAGAAAACATTATGATATTTATTTTTATTTTTATTTTCTTTTGTCGGAATTTTTCGCTGGAAATTGTAAATCCGTAGAGTATGAGTTGCTATTTAATATAAAAAATAATTTAAGTATAAAATAAAACAAAAAATCGCATAGTTCATGCATGGTGCAAATTGATATTAACTAAAAATTTAAATTTTTACTTGATCTAGTAAAACGAGACATTAATTTTGAAACAAGACTCTTATTTATTTGGGACAAGAAAATCTTTTCAAACATGACTCTTTTAATGGAACATTTGAGATGTCTTTTTTCTGAACACGTATTATATTTTAGTGTAAAAGGATGATATATTTTATAGGTCTGTTCTTTAATCCTGATTACACGAATCTAAAATTCTGGTGCACGCGAGAATTAGTGTTCCATAAACATGATAAAATGATTATATTAATAAAATATATAGATGAATGAGTTGATTGAAAATTCAGTAATTTCCATATAATACTTTTAATTCAAATTCGCTTTTATGTGATATATTAAATTATTTTTCTTTCGTAATCTTTAATTCAATTTCGATATTACATATATTAAAATATAATATTACATAAAAATAACAACGAGAGAAGATATATAAAAAACACTCTACCTATCAAAATGTAAAACAAAACAAAATGTAGGGTAAGATCCATAATTAGTACCACCTCCACTTTTTTATAGATGTCATTTTAGATTTAGATAAGAAAATTAAGAGGTATGATTAATGGACAAATAAACCTTCAATTAAATTATATAGATATGATATGTTTGATAATTAGAGATTATTTAGGAATAATTATAATTATAAAAAATATGGAGAAAAAGCTAAAAGGACAACTATTTATAAATAAATCATAAAATTTAAAAGAACATCTATAAAAAATGGAGGTAGTGTAGAACACCACCTGTTCAGTTATCAATGTCGGCTCAATATGTATATCGGGTTTTGATCCCGACTCAATATATACTCCCTCCATTTAAAAAAAATGTCGTTTTCGACTAGATAATTTTTTTTTAAAAAATATCACTTTAGTAAAAATACTACAATTATTTCACTTTTATCTTAAATAATGTACTAAATTAAGTTCGTTATTTTTCAATTCCACAAAATATATCACGATTAAATATATTATATTTGGATATATTTATTATTTTTATCTATTATTAGTTGTTTCAACAAAGGCTAAAGCGACATTTTTTAAAAGGAGGAAATATATACCACTATACTAGTGAGCTAATTGATCAATTGACTATTGAGGTTTGGCAAAAACTTGTGTGCACCCAACCAGTGTTTGTGGGACCGGGCCGGTGATCGAATCGGACAAGTCACCGGTTCAAGGTTCGACCGGTTCAACCACCGGTTCAACCGGTCAAAGGCAAGTTGTTGACTTTTGGATTTCAATAGTTCCTTATGTGTAATACAATCTAATTTGATACTAGAATTTAACTTGTAAAAAAAAATTCAACATATTTCAATATCAATTAATTCAAAGATATTTCTAACTCTAATTTTTTTAATAACATCCTAGTGCCAAATTTAAAATAAGATGGGAATAATAAGGGCAAATGAAGATATAGGTGAAAATCCTTTTTTTTTTTTTTACTTAAAACAGGTCAAAACACAACTTTATTTAAAAGTAAATAAAAAATTTGAATATAATCCGGTTCTACCGGTTCGACGGTTCAGCGGTCGAACCGGTTCTCACCGGTTTTGACCGGTTTTCAACGGTTTAATATAATTTCCGGTTTTTTAACTCTATCGGACCAGTTCTGGGCCCGGTTCCCGGTTGAACCAGTCGAACCGGCCGGTCCGGTCCGGTCCGGTTCCACAAACCATGCACCCAACACACAATTGCACTATTGTGCACTCCCCTATTTAATTTGAAATTAAGAATATATATAAGGGCCTTGTTTGGATGAATTTATAACAACAATATGTGGTGTAGTGGTGAGACATGCAGATTGTAGGGTTTGGTGCGCGTGGAGGTCAAGGGTTAGAACCTTGCTCTCGCGTTGTTTTTACCTCTTTTTATGTTGTTCAATAGTATATGTTATATTGCGTAATAGTATATGTTATATCGCGTAATAATATATATATATAGTTACATGTATAATTTTTTAATAATATATTATGTTGTTTGATAGTATATGTTATATTGCGTAATAGTATGTGTTATGTTGTGTAATAGTATATATTATAGTTACAGGTATAATTTCTTAATAAATATATTATTTTGTTTAAAAAATTATAAGAAGTGTTTAATAGGACTTGAACCTAGGCAGTACAAGCAAATGTTTATCCACTAGGCCACCACCTCATATTGTTATCTTAAACGTGGCGCAATATATTAATAATAATAATAATAATAATAATAATAATAATAATAATAATAATAATACATGCAAATATATAGAAAAAATTTGAGAAGAATAAGGGCAAGAATATGTTTCAAACTCAGGCCCTAAAGAAGAACAACCCACGCTTTTACCACCTTGGCCAGTGTCACTTATGTGCCATTAAACGTGCCTTAATATATATATATATATATATATATATATATATAGATATTATTTGTTTTACAGAATTAAAAAAAAAATCAAGGTTGCGCGCTGCACGAGGCTCAAACACGAGACCTCAGCGTGCGCGCAACAACACTATACCACTGCGCCACCATCAGTTTGTTGATGTCCAAACACAGCCCTTATTATATATGTAATTCCAAAATTAAATTGAGGAATGCACAATAAGCTTATTGCGTGGTGGGTGCAACCAAGATCTACTCTTGAGGTTTAATTGTTTGTTTAATGGAGTTGGTTTAATTTTATGGGCTCTTATTTATTTAGTAAGGTAGGCCTCGTTTAATGGGGTGGACTTAATTAGTAAGACTTTGAGATGAGCTTTGCGTATTTTTAACTTATAACTTGAAAAAGGTTATTTTATAGTGTTTGTAAAATTAGCTTCTATTTTAAAAGAAGTGCTGATGAAAAAGAAGAATAGACATGAAAGAGGAAACAAGCCATTAAAGTATTACTACAAACTTTCTAAATCTGTATTTTCATTTTCATTCAAGATGCTGTTACATTGTATTTCTAACATATATATAGGCTAAGCTTGTAGCTGCTGACTCAGCCCTACATGGACCACACAATAACAGAATACATACTGTAAACAACACACACTATGCAGAAACAGAATTCTGCGCATTGCAGCTATATGGACCACCTCTTTGCTGGCATTGTTTTGCTGCTGGCATTGAGCTGGCCTGATGTTCTTCTTCAGCTGATGTGGAGTGTGGAGCTGGAATGCTGAGTTGGCTAACATCCCCCCTCAATTCTTGCGAGGCTAAGGAAACAATGTTTAATTTGTTCCGTAATCGAGCAAAGAATTGAATGCTCAACGGTTTTGTAAAGAGATCAGCAACTTGATCAATAGAGGGAACATGATGTACTTCGAGCTCGTTGGCAGCAACAACTTCACGTACAAAATGATAATCGAGGTGGACATGTTTGGTTCTGGAGTGAAGGATGGGATTAGAGGCCATGGATATAGTGCTCATGTTATCGATCCAGGCAATAGGTGTGTGAGACAGAGGAATGCGAAGTTCATGAAGTAATGAACGGAGCCATGTCAGTTCAGCAGTGAGGTGGGCTAAACTCTTGTATTCAGCTTCTGTGCTGGACCGAGAGACGGAGTGCTGTTTCTTTGAACTCCATGAAATCAGTGTGTTACCAAAATAAACACATAAGCCTGAAACAGATTTGCGATCATCAGGATCTCCACCCCAATCTGAATCGGAAAAACCCACCAGTTGAAGTTTAGTATGAGGAGTAATGAGTAGGCCAAAATCTGAAGTACCACTGAGATATCTGAGTATGCGTTTGACAGCTTTCCAATGAGTGTCAAGGGGGTTGGACATGAATTGGCTAACTTTGTTGACGGCATATGCGATTTCAGGACGGGTGAGGGTAAGATATTGTAAAGCTCCCACAATACTACGGTAATGACGGGGGTCAGAGACAGGATTACCATCAAATTTAGATAGAGGTGGAGAGGTGACCATATGAGTGGCTATGGGGTTGGCATTGGGCATGTGAGCTTTGGTAAGAAGATCTGTGATGTATTTCTTCTGAGAAAGATGAAGGCCATGTTGAGTATAAGCCACCTCAATACCTAGAAAATGATTGAGAGGGCCCAAATCTTTAAGAGAGAAAGCTTGACCAAGCTGCAAGATCACTTTCTGTATATCAGCATTATTGTTTCCTGTAATCAGAATATCATCCACATAAATTAGTAGATAAATAACCGAGCCTTTGTGAAACTGAACAAATAATGAAGTGTCAGCTTTGGATCCGTGGAAACCGAGAGTGAGTAAAACACTCTTGACTTTGTTGTACCAAGCTCTAGAGGCTTGTTTGAGACCATAGATAGCTTTGGAAAGCTTGCAGACGAGGTTATGACCTTTTTCAAAACCTGGAGGTTGCTTCATGTAAAGATTTTCAACTACATCCCCATGCAAAAAAGGCATTATTGACATCCAATTGTCTGATTGGCCAATGGAATTGAACTGCTATGGTGAGGATCAACCGGATAGTTGTAGGTTTGACCACAGGGCTAAATGTATCTCTGAAATCCAGGCCTACACTCTGGGAGAAACCTTGAGCAACCAATCTTGCTTTATATTTGGATATAGAGCCATCAGCATGCCTTTTTATTTTGAATATCCACTTACAGCCAATTAGATTTTTGTCAGGAGGGAGAGTAGTGAGATGCCATGTGTTGTTCTTTTGGAGAGCTGTATATTCTGCTTCCATAGCAGCTTTCCAGTGAGGATGTTGGAGAGCAATGTGAACGGATGTGGGTTCAGATTCTTCAGTTGTGGCAGTGAGGTGAAGCTTTGGCTTGAATATGCCAAGCTTGCTTCTGGTGGTCATAGGATGAGTATTGGTCGTTGGTGGTGGAGAAGAGACTTGAGAGCCTGAACCTGCATAATCATCACTCACAACAGGCAATTCTTGAGATAAAGGGTTAGTTGCATCAGCAGAAATATCAACATTTGTAAGAGATTTGTTGCAGGAAGAGTTTGTAGGAGTAGTGGGGTGGGTTGGTGAGGGTGATGAGATTCCAGGTGCAGTTGATGTATTAGGCAGTATAGGAAGAGGAATGGATATAGTGGAAGGAGTAGAAGATTCTGTAGGAACACTAAAGGGAAAATGTGGGGATTTGTAGGGAAAAATGAGTTCATCAAAGACAACATGTCTGGTGATTATGATGCGACCAGTAGAGAGTAATACTTTATATCCTTTATGAGAGTTATGATAACCTAAGAATATCCCTGGGGAAGATCTGTATTCAAGTTTGTTTTGGTTATATGGACGGATGTGAGGATAACAGAGGCAACCAAAAACTTTAAGCCTGTGATAATCAGGTTTATGACCATATAGTAGTTCTAGAGGAGTTTTAAACTGGAGAATTTTGGCTGGTATTCTGTTAATGAGGTAGCAGGCAGTGGTAAAAGCATCATCCCAAAAGGATATGGGAAGAGAAGCATTGGACAAGAGAGCTAAACCCATTTCCACTAGATGTCTATGTTTTCTTTCAGCTAATCCGTTTTGCTGAGGAGTGTAAGGGCAGGAGATTCGATGGTGAATGCCATTCTCAGAAAAATAAGTAGAAAGAGACTGATATTCCTTACCCCCATCAGTTTGAAGCATTTTGATGTTAGTCTGAAACTGAGTTTATATCATCTTATGAAAATGAATAAAAACAGACTTGACATCAGATTTGTGGGTGAGAAGATATATCCATGTAAATCTGGTGGTATGATCAATGAAGTTGATATAGTAGTGGTAACTATTCCTAGAAGTGATAGGAGCTGGTCCCCAAAGATCAGAGTGAATTAAGGTAAATGGTTGGGTATATGTAGAAGTAGAATCAGGGAAGGGGAGTTTGTGAGATTTGGAAACAGCACATGATGAACACAAAGTAAGATCATTCTCATTACTTGAAAAAGAAACATTACAATTTGTCAATGCCCATTTTACAACATCATAAGCACAGTGGCCTAGTCTTTGATGCCATAGTCTAATGCTTGGGCCTAAGCTGACTTGATTTATACTAGGAATAACAGAAAGCTGAGAACTGGATCTAAAGCTAGGAACAGAAACAGAGTGTAGTGAAGGGTGGCTGGTGTCTGTTGCTGAGATATTCTTGATATTGTGAAGGTTGAAATGATAGAGCCCTTCTTTAACCATCCCTTTGAGAAGTACTGCCTGAGTATCCAAATCCTTCACAAGACAAAAATGAGGATGGAATTCAAAAAAGACATGATTATCAAGAGCAAATTGAGAGACACTAAGAAGGTTCTTTGTGACAGTAGGAACATGCAACAAATCTTTTAAAATGAAGGTTCTGTGATGAAAATTATCCTTTAACTTAGAACTGCCAATGTGAGTAATGTTTATACCTGTTCCATTTCCCAAATGCAACTTCATACCTCCATAGTTTTCTGTAGCAGTGTTGAGGTTGGCAAAGTCATGAGTGACATGATTAGTAGCACCAGTGTCTGGAAACCAGGAGCTTTCTGAGCCAGCATCAGAGTATTGAAAATTAGAGGACTGCACCATATTGAGGTTGGGAGTGTTATTGGAACCTCTGCCATAGTTTGGGATCTGTTGAGGGTATGTTGGTGGAGTGTAGTTGGGTTGATTGGCTGGGATTGGGTAAGTTTCATCAAACCTATGCCAACATTCATAGGCAGCATGTTTTGGCTTCTCACGGAGTTGACAGAACAAATTGTTTCTATTAATTCTGCCACCTCCTCTTCCTCTAGCTGGTGCTGGATTTCCTCTACCTTGAGGCCACCTTCCTCTGCCTTGATTTTGAGGTGTCTGTGGTGGTCTTCCTCTACCTCGTTGAGCATTGTTGTTGTAACCTCTCCCAGATCCAGATCTGTTGGCAGTAGCAGTGTTAAGACTTGGTTGAGAACCATCAGTATTTAGGGCAGTATTGGAAGATGCTTCCAATCTTGATTCATAGCTCAACAGAAGAGCTTGAACTTCTGGTACAGACCACGGCTGAGTTCTTTAGGTGATGGAGATCATTACCGCATCATATTCACTGCCCAATCCAGCTATGATGTGTAGAATCTGATCTTGTTCTTCCAAGACTTGCCCAGCAGAAGCAAGTAAATCAAAGCACTCTTTGATTTTATTGAGATATTCTCTCATTGTAGACCCTCCCTTCTTCAGCATCTGAAGTTTATATTTGTACTGCATGAGTTTAGCACTGGATTGACTGGAGTAGCTGAGGGCAAGAGCTCGCCAGATCTCTTTGGATGTATTCAAGCCAACCACTTGAACTAATACTCCGGTGGAGAGGGATGACAAGATCCAAGAAGCAAGTAGTTGATCTTGCCTTCTCCATAACAGGTATGCAGGATTTGGTATCTGTTGTGAGCCATCCATGATGTGCTCATCTGGTGAATCTTGCTCCTCATCAATGAATTTTTCGAGGTCATAGCTTCTGATGGTGATAAGAACGTGCTGCTTCCAAACTAAATAGTTTGTCTCATCAAGTTTAAAAGAAATGAGCTGGTGTGGTAAAGGTACCACTGTAGTGTTCATAGTTGTGATTAGGTCTGTTGATGTGGACATGACAGCATAAAGAATCAAAGAAAGTGAAGGAAAGGGAGGATATCAGACGCAGGAAAGCCTGCTCTGATACCATGATGAAAAAGAAGAATAGACATGAAAGAGGAAACAAGCCATTAAAGTATTACTACAAACTTTCTAAATCTGTATTTTCATTTTCATTCAAGATGCTGTTACATTGTATTTCTAACATATATATAGGCTAAGCTTGTAGCTGCTGACTCAGCCCTACATGGACCACACAATAACAGAATACATACTGTAAACAACACACACTATGCAGAAACAGAATTATGCGCATTGCAGCTATATGGACCACCTCTTTGCTGGCATTGTTTTGCTGCTGGCATTGAGCTGGCCTGATGTTCTTCTTCAGCTGATGTGGAGTGTGGAGCTGGAATGCTGAGTTGGCTAACAAGTGCTTTCAATGTAAAAGTTAAAAGCAGAAATTTAATGTTTTTCTCTACTCAATAGTAATTCTGTAAATAATATGATATTTTTTAAAATACATAAGGCCCCCATTTGGATTGAGGGGTTTGATTTGTCGAAGGATTTAAAGTGAATAGATTTCAAAATCCTTAGATTTGAAATCCCTTGTTTGGATTTATGGTGGATTTGTGAAAGGATTTTTAAATCCAAAATTTTCAAATCCATTGTTTGGCTAAAAATTGATACAACATTTACAAAATTCAATTTTTTCTTTAAGTTTTAAACTCACAACTTATATTTTTTATTAAATAAAATAATATTTATCTACATCTAAATTTATCGAGCAATTTTTTTTCAATTATATATACACACACATACACACACACACACATATATATATATATATATATATATATATTATATCCCAGAAAATTATTGGGAGATAAAAGAAAAAAGAATAAAAAAAGAATTAAAGAATAAGAATAAAAATTATTGGGAGCAATTCATTGGAGAACGAGAGGGAGAGATAGCGTTGCGGAGAAGAGAAGAAGAGAGAGAAAGAGTCGATGGGAGAGAGAGCGGGGGAGGGGAGAGACAGGGGGAGGGGAGAGAGGGGTGAGTGGGGAGGGATTTGTAAATGACGATCTTTGTCAAAAGATTTGAAATCCACCAAAATATAGTGTAAAATGGTCAATCTAAAATATTGGATTTTTAAATGAGTTGATTTAAAAATCTGAATTTACAAATTCACTCATTTAGTATTTTATCTAAACACATGGAGTGAATTTGACAATGGATTTATAAATCCATAGCACAAATCCCTCCATTAAAATAGGGCCTAAGTGATTCTATGGGGGTGTTTGCATTTGCTTTTTTCTAAGGTCCCATTTGGATGGAGGGATTTGATTTGTCAGGGGATTTAAAATGAATAGATTTCAAAATCCTTAGATTTGAAATCCATGGACTTGAAATCTCTTGTTTGGATTTATGGTGGATTTGTGAAAGGATTTTCAAATCCAAAATTTTCAAATCCATTATTTGGCAAAATACTGATACAATATTTGTAAAATTCAATTTTTTTTCTTTAAAGTTTAAACTAACAATTTATATTTTTTATTAAATAAAATAATATTTATCTACATCAAAATTAACCGAATAACTTTTTTTCTAATTATATATATACACATATATACATATTATATATTTTATATCCAAAAAATTTATTGGGAGCATTTAATTGAAGATAAAAGGAAAAAAAAAGAATTAAAAAAAATATTAGGAGCATTTTATTGGAGAACGAGAGGAAGAAATAGCGATAGGGAGAAGAGGAGAAGAGAGAGAGCGGGGGAGTGGAGAGAGAGAGAGGACGAGAGAGATAGAGAGGACGAGAGAGAGAGAGAGAGAGAGAGAGAGAGAGAGAGAGAGATAGAAAGAGAGAGGGGGGAGGAGAGAGAAGTGTGAGGCAGGAAGGATTTGTAAATGACTACCTTTGTCAAAGGATTTGAAATCCACCCAAATATAGTGTAAAATGGAGAATTTCAAATCCTAGATTTCTAAATGAGTTGATTTAAAAATCTGGATTTTCAAATCCACTCATTTAGTATTTTATCCAAACACATGGAGTGGATTTGACATTGGATTTATAAATCCATAGCACAAATCCCTCCATCCAAATGGAGCCTAAATGATTTTCAGTTTATAACTTGAGAAAAACTATTTTGTAGTGTTTGCAAAACCAACTTTTGTTTTAAAATAAGTGCTTTCAATATAAAAGTTAAAAGCATAAATTTAATGCTTTTAACTCTCAATGACAATTCTGCAAATAATATGATATTTTTTTAAAGACATAGGTGATTATATGGCAAACACTCCAACTTCTACTTTTATTGGAAATCGGTTTTTTTTGCAAACACTATCTACTTTTTACATAAGTGATTTTTATAGAATCTATAACTTTGATCACTTTTTCAAAAGCAAAAGCAATCGCAAACACCCCCTATAGCAAACACTCAAACTTCTACTTTTATTGGAAATCAATTTTTTGGCACACACTACCTATTTTTTACATAAGTGATTTTTATAGAGTCTCTAATTTTAATCACTTTTTCAAAAGCAAAAGCAATCGTAAACACCCCCTTAATATTAATTTTTTTTGGGTGGGCTTAAAGAACGTAATTTTTAGAGGACGTCATTTCTGAACCAGTTGTATGGATCTAAGATCTATGTAATTTGGGTCATGAAAAAAATATATTAATATTTATGTTTAAATGTATTACGTGTTCAAGGTAGATGTATCACGGTGACAGAGTATTAATGTACATGCTTAAAGTTATCATTTGTTCTGGGTAAATGTACTATAGTGATACCTTTAAACATAAATCGTCATACACACTTCGAATTGCACCGTACAACTGAGACTTTGCCTAATTTTTATTACTTTTCTTATGTGAAATTTTAATACATTTGATTAGGATTTTGATTGGTTAAAATTTTACATGGGAAAAAAGATATATATGAATCTAATGGATGTGAGCAAAGTAATATTTAATGTTGTTATAACCGGACCGGTGATCAAACCGATTTTTTAAGTGGTCAGCGATTCAATCGGTCAGATCGATTTAATCGGCGATCTAACCGTTTTAATTAAAAAAAATAACAATATATATTTTTATAGTATAATATGAAATTTTGGTAGTTTATATTAACTATTATTCTTAATAAGATAAACAACTTCAAAATAAAATTTAATAATAAAATACCATTATTTTATATAGAAAGGGAAAAACAAATGTTCAGAATTAAAAGAAATAAAAAACCAATAATCTAAAATAAAGAAAAATATGAAATCTCTCTCCTCACCTAGAACATTACGCCACCCATATCAGAATTGAGATAACCCCTTTCCACTCATATCTTTTACACAGTCTCTCTCTACCAGTTTCTCTCTCTCACAGTTTCACACACAATTTTGTAAATACAGATCTGTGCGGTTGCCTTTCCTCGCACATCAACACTTAGCAAATGCAGTGTTGGGAAATAAACGAACAAGCAAATAATAACCGTGAAGAAAATAAATAAAAGACACTAAGAATTAACGTGGTTCGCTAATTAGCTACGTCCACGACCAAAAGGGAAGGGTCCCAAATTCAATATTCAAAGGAGAGTTCAAACAGAGACCAACAATCGAGTATCTATCAATTGATACTCGACCCAAACAAACTATCAATGCTCGAACAATCAAGTCAAACTCAAAGCCAAACAATTCTAAACTCTCTATCTATCAAAGACTCCAATAGGACCTATTTATAAGCCCCCCAAACCTAATCCTATACAAGAAGGAATCAATTTGAGCCTAAAATCACGTAGGCCCAAAAACTGCCCCGCCTAATAGACTCGGCCGAGTCTACCTCGTCTCGGCCGAGACACCCCTCCAGCAGCAAACTTCTTTTTCCAGCCACAAAGTGACGCGGCCGTGTTCCAATTTCTCAAATTCAATTCTACACCTCGATACAAACGTCGATTCATACCCAATTAGATTCAAGGCACAAATCCTGACAATCTCCACCTTGCCTAATCCACAAACGATGCAGCTTCTTCGAACAAAGCTCCACCTCAAATCAAACTTTCTCACAAATTCAAACAAACCAATTTCAAATTTGTGCCAGTTGTACCCAATGTACCAGATGCGCCTTAAGTACCACATTTGTCCCAAACAATGGGACACTAACAACTTCGAACAGCAGCAGACCTAACCAAAGTAGAACTTTGCATCAAATACAAAGTTCCCTTCTTAATGCCCTTCAAAATTACATTCGAACCTTTGCAGACGTTCAAAACTCCACCTTCACCTTTGAAACTGAAACCCCTGTTGTCTAGTCGACTCAGTGAAATCAGATTTCTCGTCATGAGTGGAACATGTCTGACATCGTTCAATGTACACATCCTACCATCATGCGTACTTACCTTAATTGAGCCTATCACAATCGCCTTGCATTTGGAACCATTTGCCAATGGGATATTGCCACCTTCCTCCTGCTTATAGGTTGCGAACCACTCCATACGCGGACATATGTGGTACGATGTCCCAGAGTCAAGAACCCACGAATCAGATTAACCTGTCTATTTCTTAGCAACTAGGACCTCATCTCCATCAGAGTCTGCTTCAACTTCCACAACAGAATCAACAGTTCTTTCCTGCTTTTTCTTCAACCTCGGACAGACATATTTCAAATGCCCTTTCTCCTTATAATAATTGCAGACATCTCCTGGTTTAGGACCTTTGGGGCCGGAATTCTCCTTGAACCTCCTCCCTGAATTTTCCGAACCTCGATTATTGCCAACTACCAAAGTTTCACCCGATTCTCTAGACAAACCATGCGCTGATGGCGCAACTCTCTAGAGTGTAGCGATAACCTCACTTCTTCTAGAGACACATAATCTTTTTCAACAACAAACGACTGCATAAAATTCTCATACGATGGTGGTAGAGAAACCAACAAGATCAACGCAACATCCTCATCTTCTAATTTAACATCAATATTACGCAGTTCTAAAAGGATTTTGTTAAGTTGATCTAAGTGATCGCGAAGAGACTGACCTTCGCGCATACGCAGTCCGAACAGACGTTGCTTCAGAAGCAACTGATTGGTGAGCGACTTTGCCATGTACAAACTCTCCAACTTCGACCACAACCCCAGTGCAGTTTCTTCCTCTACTACCTCGATGATGATGTCGTCAGCGAGACACAACATGATTGTTGAGTTCGCTCTCTCATTCAAAGTGGTCATCTCAGCAGACACCGGGACCACAACCTCTTCCTTATCGCCCGCCTTGCCCTTCTTCGGCATCAACGACGCCCACAATCCTTGTTGCTTCAACAAGGCTTTCATTTTAATCTGCCATAGACTAAAACGGAAGCTTGATCCAAGCTCTTGATACCACTTGTTGGAAAATAAATGAACAAACAAACGAACAAGCAAATAATAACCGTGAAGAAAACAAATAAAAGACATAAAAAATTAACGTGGTTCGCTAACAACTTGTTAGCTACGTCCACGACCAAAAGGGAAGGATCCCAAATTCAATATTCAAAGGAGAGTTCAAACAAAGACCAACAATCGAGTATCTATCAATTGATACTCGACCCAAACAAACTATCAACGCTCGAATAATCAAGCCAAACTCAAAGCCAAACAATTATAAACTCTCTATCTATCAAAGACTACAATAGGATAAGCCCCCCAAACCTAATCCTATACAAGAAGGAATCAATCTGGGCCTAAAATCACGTAGGCCCCAAAACTGCCCCACCTAAGTAGACTCGGCCGAGTCTACCTCGTCTCGGCCGAGACACCCCTCTAGAAGCAAACTTCCTTTTCCAGTCACAAAGTGACGCGGCCGTGTTTACTACCTGACGCGGCCGCGTCGTATTCAGCTCCAATATGACGCGACCGCATCACCACGCAACGCGGCCGCGTTGCGTTTTTTCAGCTGTAGCAATATGGCACGGCCGAGCCCACTCTCCAGCGCCAATTTCCGATTTCTCAAATTTAATCCTACACCTCGATACAAATGTCGAGTTAAACCCAATTAGATTAAAGACACAAATCCTAACATGTAGATCTAATAGCACGCTTCCCCTGGTGATGTTTTTATTGGGTCCGAAATAAGAGACAACTGATCTTCAGTTTTTGCCAACTCCATATCTTCTTCCAGTTTCTCTTACATTTTTTTCCATAAGGAGCGGCGGCCGGGCGGCCGGTTATACCGGATTTGGGTTCATCTAGTCTAACCGTTTCTTACCGGTTGAATCCGGATTTTCACGGTCTGACAACCATTCCGGTTATACAGCACCATCCGGACCGGACATGTGACTGGTTCCCGGTTAAACCGGTTGAACCGTCCGGTTTGGTCCAGGTTTTAACATCACTGGTAATATTAACGTAAGGATTATAAAATTAGGACCCGTTTGGCTAGGGGGTTTAGGAGGTAGGAAATGAGAATGAATGAGGATCCATTCCCATTTATGATGCTTGGTACATAGTGAATAAGTTAATCAATACCTCATTTTGTTAACAACTCCTCTCACATTATTTCATAATATGATTGACCCCTCATTCATACCCATTACCATTGCCATTGATGATTTGCAACCAAGCGGACCCTTAGTTATATTAATATCACGGTTGGAGAGAATCCGATATTACGCAACCCTAGTCAAATATTCATCTAAAGTCAAAGCTACTAAACAACTAAGGGGGTGTTTGCGATTGCTTTTACTTTTGGAAAAGTGATTAAGAGGATGTTTGCATTTACTTTTTCTAAGTGATTTTCAGCTTATGAAGTGTTTGCATTTGCTTTTTCTAAGTGATTTTCAGCTTATAAATTGAGAAAAACTATTTTCTAGTGTTTGCAACGCCAGCTTCTGCTTTAAAAGAAGCGCTTCCAATGTAAAAACTAAAAGTAGAATTTTAATGTTTTTCTCTACTCAGTGGCGATTCTATAAATAATATGATATTTTTTAAAAGACATAGTGATTTTATATCAAACACTTCAAATTCTACTTTTATCATGAATCATTTTTTTATTCAAACACTACCTACTTTTTACATAAGCCCCATTTTGATGGAGGGATTTGATTTGCCAAGGCATTTAGAATGAAAAGATTTCAAAAACTTTAGATTTGAAATCCATGAACTTGAAATTCCTTGTTTGGATATGTGGTGGATTTGTGAAAGGATTTTTAAATCCATTATTTGGCAAAAAACTGATCAATATTTGTAAAATTTAATTTTTTTCTTTAAAGTTTAAACTAACAATTTATATTTTTGATTAAATAAAATAATATTTATCTACATCTAAATTAACCGAGCAATTTTTTTTCCAATTATATATATACACACATATATACATATTATGTTTTTTATATCCCAAAAAATTATTGGGAGCATTTCATTGGAGATAAAAGAAAAAAAAAAGGCTTAATTGCGAAAACAAACACGAACTTTCATTAAATTACAAATTTAACACAACTTTTCAAATTTTGTAAAATAAATCACGAACTTAACATAATTTTGCAATTTCATCATTTTTCAAAGATAAATTGTCAATGTGTATAACTATTTAAGCCATGTAATGCGATATAGGATGTTATGCTGAGCTACAAAATAAAACTAAAAAATAATTAATGAAATTACGTATGAAGTTATTCTTAATTAGATCGGAAATTGCGATGAACTTGTATTCTCAACTTGATAACTAATTTCTCATACCTTATTGATGATTTGATACTAATAATCACAGATAATTTATGCCATGTTTGTGATAAAGCGAAGACTAATTTTATGACTCACACAACAATATAATTGGATAATGCTCATTGCATTAGTAAAGAGAAAAAATGATTCGAGTTGAGAAGAAAAATCTATTATGACTTGTTCAATTATGTACTACTTGATCTGGATTTTTATCCCACAATTATCCTGTCTCAACTTTGTTCCACTTCAAAATCGAGCCATACAATATAAATTGTGAATCCCGAACACATGAATCATGAACCCTAAACTATGCTCTATTGAATTATAAACACTAAACCATTAAATCATGAATCATGAACCGTGAATCGTGACATCGTAAGTTTACAATAGAAAATATACCCTAATCCAAAAAAGTCGAACCCTAGACTTTAAACATGAAATCTATACATGGATCCTGAATCCTGAACTTAATAATAAACTTTAAATTCATAAATTGCAAAAAAGTAATTATAATTGGCTCGATTTTAGAGTAGGACACGAATGAAATAGGATAAAAGTGGACTAGAGGATCCTAAGTTCATCTTACATGGTGTAAATAATCAACATACTGAGAATTTATCACTAGAAATTGGTTGATGATTAAAATTGCAAAAGTTTGCTAAGTTCGTGATTTATTTTACAAAATATGAAATGTTATGTTAAATTTGCAATTCTGTGAAAGTTCGTGTTTTATTTTGCAATTATAAATAAAAGAATTGAAAAAATATTAGGAGCATTTTATTGGAGAATGAGAGGAAGAGATAGCGATAAGGAGAAGAGAAAGAGAAAGAGTGGGGGAGGAGAGAGAGAGAGAGAGAGGTGTGAGTGAGGAGAGATTTGTAAATGACTATCTTTGTCAAATGATTTGAAATCCACCCAAATATAGTGTAAAATGGAGAATCTCAAATTTTGGATTTCTAAATGGGTTGATTAAAAATCTGAATTTACAAATCCACTCATTTAGTATTTTATCCAAACACATGGAGTAAATTTGACAATGAATTTATAAATCCATAGCACAAATTCCTCCATCCAAATGAGGTCTAAGTGATTTTTATAAAATCTCTAATTTTAATCACTTTTCCAAAAGCAAAAACAATCGCAAACACCCCCTATAGCTTGAGAGAAATTATTTTGGAGTGTTTGCAAAGTCACCTTCTGCTTTAATAGAAGTACTTCCAATGTAAAAGCTAAAAACAGAACTTTAATGCTTTTCTCTACTCAATGACAATTCTTTAATATGATACTTTTTAAAAGACATAAGTGATTTTATATCAAAAACTCCACCTTCTACTTTTATTAGAAATCATTTTTTTTTCAAACACTGCCTGCTTTTTATATAAGTGATTTTTATAAAATCTCAAATCTTAGTCACTTTTCCGAAAGCAAAAGCAATCGCAAACACCTCCTAAGATTAGAGATTCTATAAAAATCAGTTATATAAAAAGCAGGTAGTGTTTGAAAAAAAAAGTGATTTATAATAAAAATAGAAGTTGGAGTGTTTGGTATAAAATCATTTATGTCTTTTAAAAAGTATCATATTATTTACAGAATTGTCATTGAATGGAGAAAAACATTAAAGTTCTGCTTTTAGCTTTTACATTTGAAGTACTTCTTTTAAAACATAAGCTGATTTTACAAATACTACAAAATTATTTTTCTCAAGTTATAAACTGAAAATCACTTAAAAAAAACAAATGCAAACACCCCCTAATAGCCGAAGAAATGGGTGTGTGATAAGTGATGACCTTAATAGCCCAAACACGGTTTCTAAGACTGATAAGTAAAACGGTGTATTTTTAGGTTTCATTCATAACATACTGGATTTATAATAGGGTTGTGCAAAAATCCTTCTAAACCAGTTAAACTAATCCAATTCAACTATGCGTGTGCATGAGACAATAGGTTTGAGGATTTAAAAAATTAAATACCGTTCCAAAGTTCGGTACTTAAAAAATCTAAGGTTCAGAACATAATCAAACTTATGAAGATCCGTACAAAACTGTCCCGAAGTATTTCAGATCTAACGAATCTAATGATACAATTTCGTTCAATGCGATATATCCGATTATTCAGATATTTTTCAAGATTTTTAATATCAAAGTTAAAGTTAAAAAATAAAACGCAAGATTCTCTCGCCAGAGTTGCAACTAGAATTAAAAAAATTAGTGACATAAACATCAAGTCGTAAGTAAACCTTTCAAGTAAGGCCGTCCAAAAGTAATAATGCATCAACATTATGCACAAAATTTGTAAACTACTCTATGTCTAAAATAATTAATATATTTATATATTTTTATAATCTTGGTTTTCAGTATGAGATGGTTCAAACCAGTTCAGTACAATTTAATTGGGTTCTCGGTACAAATATTATTGAATATTCAGAACTATACTATAATTTTTTTTCGGTACAGTTCGATTTAAAAAAAGTCAAAAGTCAACGTTCTTTTTCGATCCGATGTGCTTTCAGTTTGATTTTTAGTGCAATTCGATAATTCCCAAGTTCTATATACATCCCTAAATTCAACCAATCCAGGTTGCAAATTACTATTTATAATTATTTTAGCTTAATTACGGTTAACAGAATAGGTAACCCAAAGATATGGGTTGGTTTGTGGTTTCAAACTTTCAATGATATAAATCAATCCAAACAAAACAGAGAATATATATATATATATATATATATGTATATGAGAAAAAAAGTTAGAGATATTCTTTTAAACAATGAAATGTTAATTTTATACAGTATAAGAAGTTTTTATCTTTATTTTTTTCATATAGAAATTATGGGTTTGCTAATTAATTACTTGTTCGGTAGTTATTTTGGCAACCTCTCCAATGTTGTGCTAGTTCTAGAAATTATAGGGTTTTTTTTTTTTTGTTAGGCATGTTTATTTTTTTAAATCTAAACCGACATTTTGTAAGATCAAATATTAGTTTGATTATTTGGTATTTTATATGCTTAATATGTTTACTAATAATGTGAATTTGTACTTATACTAAAATGTTAGTATATATAAACCTTGTAAAGCATTTATTTATATGAAAAATGGCAAATATTATGTAGGAAATTAAATAATTTGTTTAATTCTTGAAGAAATAAAATGTAACAAAAAGTTATGGTTAAAACAAAACTAAATTAACTTTTGTCAAATCAATCCGAAACCATTAATTTCATGAACTATTGGTTTGATTTATATGTCATAATTTTACAAATCAAAAAGTTAATTTGATTTAACACATGTCTTATAAGCCGCTAAAACCAACCTATGTGGTAGTTTTTTTTGTAGTTTTCCTCTTCTACGTTATTCTATTGGTTTCCTTATTGGGCTGATTCACTAGAGTAGTAGAGTTTATAGTGTCTACTAGCCCAATACAATTACGTGGGTTTAGACAACTAAACCCATTATTTTACTTAGGCCTACCTGAATTTGTTAGCTAAAACTATAAAATTAGTCCCCTAATAATAGGTCGTTCGTAATTTCATTCTCATATAAACTAAATTTTGCAATTAAGTTATGTAATGATTTAAATTTTACGGATCTGATCATCATCTTTTAGAAAATTTGATATTTGACTGCAAATTAATACTTGCGGCTCACCTCCATCATCTAAACTCAGCATCTGAGGTAATTAACGAGACGTGCAGCTCATTGTTCAATTAATTTCATGTGCGAGATGAATGCTATTTCTTTTTTGGCTAATAAATTATTTTTCCAAACTCGAGACTGGAGCTGACAAAATTGACCTACTCGAATGGGCCATCCCAAACTGCCTGATATTTTAAGTGAATTGAACCATATAATTCTTAGATTATCGGATCCAATATGACTAATCCAATAGACTAAAAGTCCAACATCACACCTGCTTGCCCAAAAATTATAGAATATTATATGGGGGTGAGCCGGACTTTGCTTACTAGTTTTACAAATGAGATCCTCTATTCCAATCAGTGTTCCATCTTGTGTTTCAAAACAACCACTACACGTCACGTGTATATGATAACATCATTAATTAACACATGACGTGTAGTAGATATAATGGAATACTAGATGGAACATAAATTTGAATAGAAGATTCAATCCGATAATTTTATGTCCGATAAAAATATGAGCAGATCCAACCTAATTCAATATATGGCATTGACCCGACAGGATATTACCTCCTCTACTCGAGACGAGACTGAATTCATGCGAAACAAAATCCTCAATTTTTCCAGAAAATTAGGATTGAATACGTGAAATCAAAATTATTAAGGACTTAATTGCAAAACTTGATTTGTAGGGGACGAAACTGCAAACGAACAATTGTTAAGGAACTACTTTTGCAATTTTCTCGGATTTGTTGCGTCGTAGCTCCATACGACACCGTAATGCTGTTCTTCCCTGGCTTGAAATGCATACAACTGACAACCCTCCTTCAACAGACAACTGACAATCCACCCCGATCTGCCTTCCAATACTTCCTGCTAATTTTTTCTTTGGAAGATTTGCATCTTATTGGAAACTATTTCACCATTATTCTATTGATCTCCGACATTTATTGTGAAATCAGTGTAGTTCGACATTTTTTTCCGATTGAATTACCCCCGGTTTGATGATTCAAAGAGTATAGTGCGTTTTTGTTTGTTACTGTAATTTTTTCCATCAGATGGCTTCTTGGCTGAAAGCGGCTGAAGGTACGCCGGTTATCCATCCTTTTTGCTAATCGAGATTGACGTTTGATATATCGTGCACTGTGGATTTGCACTATTGCTGGAATCGTAGTCTGATCGGAATTATGCATATTTTTTTTTCCGTAAATCTGCGCTGATTTTTACCCTATAATGTTTTTCTTTTTATAATTAACTTCGTTTCGAGAGCTAGATATGGTGACTTAGCTACCTGAGGTACTAATGATCATGGATGAAGAAATTGTAATCGAGCATTTATTTGCGTTGATTATTGTTTATTTTTGGTGAACAGAATGTCTGTTTATCTCCAAACTTATAGGAAAAACAATGACGCTGGAGATAAGTTTTGTGACAAGGAAACTACAACTTATGCACATTTTTCTATCTTCTGCTTGTTTTACCAGATTTATTTGAAGTAGTGGATCGGAAGGCAAAGCTAGCGGTTGGTGATAAACCAGACGAGCTTCCTGGCCCCACCCCAGGTTTGCATCTGAGTGTTTTGATTCCTATTTCTGTTGATAATAACTGAAAATGGTGGGATTTACTAGTTCATTAAGTGATGGCGACTTAAACAATATTTGATGAATGATATTTTGGTGAAAGTGGTGAAAATCCTATGTTATGCCCACCTTTCTGGCCTTGCTCCCAAATTTGGGAAAATCACATTTACGCATCACCTAGATGACTTAATATCCTGCTTATTTAGAGTGTTCGGCGTTTTGGTATATATATTTGCCACATGTTAATAAAGCCTTGGTGATTCTTCAATGGACTTGGGCTCTACTCTGAGCCCCCTATATTACTGAATCACTGTTGGATCATTATTGCAGGGATGAACTGTAAGGTTATATAGGTGCTAGGACCAGGGCATGTCGACCTAAACTTGTTTTAGGAAGATGTATTAAGAATCCACTTTTTCTTGAAATCACAATGCAATTGTATCATATACAATTGATTCCGTAGCCCAGATTTAACCAGATTTGCAGCTGGATTGAGGGATGTCAAATGAAATGATTTCGGAAGCACCTAAATTAAATACTTAAGTGGATTTAAAATCTTCATAAATATCTCAAAAACTAGATCAAAGCGAGTCTAAAGGATTCTATCCATTAGGGAACGTTTTTATCCAAACAAACCACCTATTAATAATCTTGATAAGAATTGGGTAACCTTTATAATTCATGTTCTTCAATTTGGATGAGACAGGTAGACTCAACTGGAACTGGACGTGAACCAGATATATATAACTAGAAATCCGACATCTAGCTTCCGCCTTGCCAGTTCTTTTCTTTTTTCGTTCCTTTTTAACATTATAGTCTTTTCTTGAAGAATTTAGAAATAGTACTTGGTAATTCAGATATTGGACTTTGGTTTTGTGGGATGTATTTTTGGTTAGTTGTTAATTTTTTTAAATCTTTAATTTGTGCATCATAGTTAGTCTATTGCATTACATTATATTAAAGGGAACAAGTCAATTTTAATAGACTGGTCAAGAAGGTGTTGGAAGCAGCCCAGCTGTGGAACTGCTGATAGGCAACAAAACACTGCTTAAACGAAATACTTCGACTAGCTATCTAAGAATCTTTCACCTATGTGAGATTTGAGGCATAGGGAACTTATGTACCAGCACGCCTATGCCTATTGACTATGTGACTAAATCTCGAATTAGTGATGAATGATGCATATGGACGTGCAATTGGTGGGGGTGGTAACAACCTTATCCCAGTTATATCTGTTAGTAAATATTTCTATTAGCTATTAGAGAATAATGTTGTTTGCTGATTTTTTGATTTGTCAAAGTTTAGCAAAAAAGGGTAATTGTATAAGAGCTAGAAATTTTAGCACAAAGTCGTGTGTCAAATGACAAGTGAGTGCTCAAAATTTTGAAGGAGTAAATTGGAACAGTTACAATATATTCCAACTTAATTCAGAGTTCAATAGCCTAGAATGGAACGTTGAATCAGCGGACAGCAACAAGACGCAGAACAGAATGTTTCTGAGCATTGAAGGATGTCAGACTACTTCAAATCATGCTAAAGATATGTAAAAGCTATTAGGGTATGAAACCAAGATTTGTTGTGGTGAACCAAGATTGACTCATGGTTGGATGGTTTATTCCAAGATCATGATAGAAAGTGATTGCAGGAAATATAACTTATTGTACGGGATTGATTTAAATTAGGATAAAAGGACTTAAGAAGCATGTGATTGCGTGATTATCTCCATAGAAGTAAGTTCTATGTTAAGATTTCACTTAACTTTGGTTTTGGAATTTGGTCCCTTTTTCCAAAACAAAAAAGGAAAAAAGAAAAAAGAAAATGTTTCAGTTTTAATATTATAAGTTTTTAGAAACAAACGTCTAGGATTCCTCATCATTCCTGGGGTGAAATGCACCCTGGCAGGCATTGGAAAGAGTTGGGAGTAAAATGGTTTCCTGTAAGACAAGAAATGGATGTGATGTTTACTATTGAGATAGAGTTAAGATTTGTGTATTTAATTTTTTTTTTTGGTTGTTTAACTCTTATCATAAGGTTCTAATGGGCGAGGATCTCAAGCAAAGAGAGCTAGAGCAAGAGCAAAGGTATGATTCTTGTATGTCCTTAATTCTTAGTTGGTCCAGAATTTTTGTAATCGCACTTAGAATCTGAGGTTGGATTGTTTTAACTATTAAGTTTCTTACAGACCCAGAGGAAACTTTTGACCAGTGAAGCTCCTTCTGCCGTAGATATTGGAAGAGAGCAAACTATCCATGAAACATCACAATCACAAGCAGAACCTGATGGAAATGAGGCCACGCCTCTGATTGAAAATATTGAAAATATTCCAGGTGGTGCTAGTGGCAGTGTTGACAATGATGAGCAACACAAGGGTGACAGGGATGGCTCCACAGTAGAGACTTCTTTTCCTGAGACAGTATTTAATAATGATGCCAAGCCAGTTGGTGAACATCTGGATGCAGAAACATCTTCTAATATAGAACCTATGGCTTCAAATTTAAATGGTGATGGTGATCTCAGGACGGAAGAAAATGGAGATATCCCAGTTGGAAATCCACCAAATGTTACCAAAGATGTTGAGGTAGTGAGTAGCGATCCTCCTGTTGACTCCACCCAAAATAGGACGTCACAAGATGCAGGATCTTTCAAAAGTACTGAAATTTCAGAATCTCCAACTCTAAATGAAGATACACCAACCAAAACCAATGCCCAACCAAAGGATGTGGATTTAATAACTGAACCTCATATCCAAAACATGCAGCACCAGAAACATGGAATTGGTTCCCCTTCCTCCACAGTCAAAGTACAAGAACAGTTAGATGAGGTAAACTGGTAAAGTGTGAATCTTTGTGAAATTCTTTGTTCTGTTTCTTGATTTATGAAGTTCTAAATGGGTAGGATAGGTTTTTGCACCATGACCTAAATATTTTGTTTAACAGGCTCAAGGACTACTTAAAAGTGCAATTTCAACAGGGCAGTCAAAGGAAGCTAGGCTAGCCCGGGTAAGAAATCTAACTCTTCTCTAGTTGTTTTTTTTCAATTGATAGGAAACAAATAATTCACGTCTACCTGAAATATAAACTTCTGTTTCAGATGTTATCAGGATTTATGATTCACCTTTTTATCAGTTTTTTACTTTATATAGTTTCTAGTAACTTCTTGGATGTTGCCTACTTGTCACGTCAATGATTGAACTTGCAACATTTATTTAGAATGTCTACATATCTTGATCGTATGTACTTAATTAGATGACCTAATTGCTAGATCTGTCGGTATGTTTTCAACACTTTGGTGTTTGCCAAAGCTTGGCCTGTTACAAAGTATGAAGGTGATGAAATTTATTTTAAAAAGAGACAGCTACCCCGTAATACTACGACAATTGTTTTCATTTGGGAGTTCTCTGACAAAGGTTGTAATTTTTTTTCCAATTCCTTGTTAACTGGGAATTTAAATAGAAAACTATCAATTGTAGTATTAGTAGCAGTAGTAATTTAATGCTCCATTTCTTTACCAATAGTTGGATGGATTTTGTTTTCTGATTTTGCACCTAAATATTTCATATTTCGTTCTATTATACCGTAATTGTTGATATATGTGTGTATGTATGGCTGTCAACTTGATTTACACGACATGATCAGATATTTTTTTTTTAGTACAGATTGTTAGGTGTTAATTGTGGTCTATAATTTAGCTATCGTTCTTCAATACCACTGCTATCTGATCATTGTCAAGTTCTACATCTTCTGAAAAGATATGTAACAACGAGTATGAGTAGTCGTAGGTAGTAAAAGGTTTGGAATGGAGAGGAGGTAGAAAGGATAAGAAGGTATTTGAAGATAGTGAGGACATATTAGAGGAAGTTGGAAAGTTAAGGGTAGTGTTTCAGTCCATAAAGAATGGAAAACCTTCTCTGTATCAGACATTGCTGGAGATTGGACCGTTTTGCTGTGGCGTGTGCTTGTTTGGGACCCCTTATCCCTTTTTAGTTGTCTTGTTTTCTTTAATAATAAAAGTTTATAATAGTGCTTTGGATAAGTACAATGATAAGATACTGAAATGCTAATAGTTTGTAACCATATGATGAATGAAAGACCTCAAGAAATCAGAATTATTTTCCGTGACAATGAAATTTGTTTAACTGGAACACGTTGCTAAGGTAAAAGAAGAACAGGATGTGGATCTATGTTAAGGTAGTTTCTGGTTGCTCAAAGACTTGGTTTTTTGTTAATATAGTTATCCTCATCAGTTTCTTCCTAACATCAGCTTGTTTGCACTTGAATCCAAAACCTTTTCATATGAAACTGTCAGTTTTTGACTATGCTAATTATACTGTATCAATTTATCTATGTAAATACTAAACAGATCATTGTAGTGTCAATGTAAGAGAAAATGATATAAAAATTTTGCCATTTAAACATCTTATCCGTTTATGTAGGTGAAATGGCCATGGTCACTGCTTTTGTGTTTCTCTTTCTGTCATCTAATGATACAATTTAAAAGTAAAGATTGTGGGGCACTTGATTTGAGGGGAGATGCTGGATGAAGGATGTCAAGTGACTCCTTATAGAATGATTTCAAACCCACCAAACCCACTCAAAAAATTAAATAGATAATGAGAGCTTTGAATTTCAACTACTAATGAACCTATGCAAACAACTTAAATGAATTTGTTGATATTGGATTTGAAATTCATGGCTTATATCCATCCATCCATCCATCCAAGTGCAATCAAAGTTATGGTTACTAACAGTTGAGCAGATCTCAGTATCACTGTAGCAGACAAAAGAACAGCTTTTGCCACATATAACATGCAGACATTTTACTTACTTTTCCATGGCCAGGTTTGTGCTGGACTTTCATCGCGCCTACAAGAGTACAAATCTGAGAATGCTCAATTAGAAGAGCTTCTCATGGCAGAGGTGAACAACAAACTTCTACTTGAAAAAACAAGAAGCTAAATCTGATTCCTTCTTGAGTGTAACATTAAAAAGAACTTAATGTTTTATGTGGTTATATATAATATTAACAGAGGGAGTTGAGAAAATCTTATGAGGCACGCATAAAGCAGCTCCAGAAAGATCTATCTGCATCCAAAGGAGAGGTGGGCCGAGTGGAGGCCAATATGTTGGAGGCTTTATCTGCAAAGAATGCTGAAATTGAGGTGCTTGTCAATTCAGTTGATGCACTGAAGAAGCAAGCAGCTTTGGCTGAAGGAAATCTGGCATCACTTCAGGTCAACTAATTTCATTGTACCATGGTCTCAAATTTTGTCCAGACCTTAATGCAATATGCCCTCAAAATTGTGGTATTCTTATTGTCGATTGGGAAACCCCATCTTTTTTGTTTTCTCTCTGTTCTCTGGCTTCTCTCCTCCAACAGGAACGTCTCATGCATATTTACAACTCATGGGGGAAATGTTAGATAGATAATTGAGCTTCATGTATTGATCAACTTTTTTAAGAAACAGAACCTGAACTGGAAAACCAACACCGAATCGAGTGGTTTGGTTCGGATCGGTTAGCATACATATGCAGTTTGGTTGTAAAAAGAACTGAATTTTATTTCAATTTGGCTCGGTTTTCACCCAAAAGAAATTTGGTTGCTGAAAACCGAACCGAAATTAGTGTATTAGTTTCAATCTTTTTATTTTATTTTATTATAGTCATATAGTCCTGCTCCCCTAACCGCGGTGGGCACAAGTTAATGTGCCCACAAGCTGATGTGCAGCTACTTGTCTTATCCGTAATTTGGGGATGAGATCTTCACATCAGCTGTGGGCACAGAGGGGATGAACTATCAAACAGTTTACTTGCCCTAATTCTTATTTTCTAAAGAGTGCAAAAGTGAATACAAAATGAACTACGGGTGACTCTGACTATCTATCAGATACCATTAGCTATACTGTTGTATATAGGTAATTCTTGAAGTAAATTGCATGGAAGTTGGAAACCTCTTCTCTCTCCTTATTCTATTGTTATGTTCTTAATTCTGATCTAGAAGACATAGACCTCGATAATCAGAGATGATATCGAGTTTAATACTTTGAGTTCGATACATGTGTGTGTTTTCTTTTCTCTTCCTTTTTTATATCTTTCCAAATAAATCCAGGTTTTGATTTAATTTTTCTCCAATATATATACATATGTATGTATATTGTTATTAGAAAAGACCGAAACTTGAAAGCTCAAAGAATAGAGCCTTAACTGATATTAACTGACCGAACCGAACTGATATTGTATATATATTTATTGGTTCGGTTAGGCTCCGTTAATAGTGTATGATCTGTTTGGTTGTTTACATTATGAATTTCCGGTTACGGTTCTTGTTGGTTCAGTTCGGTTTTAAACCGAACTGACTGAATGCTCAATTTTTTATTTTTTATTTTTACGCAGATGTTAAAACTTTTTCTGTTCTTGTAAGTAATCCTCTTTTCCTGATTCTTCATCATCTGTTTGCATGATGGTTAGTTACCATGTCTAGCACTTATTCTCTTTATTTAAATGTTTGACAGGCAAGTATGGAGTCTATAATGAGAAATAGAGAACTAACAGAAACAAGAATGATGCAAGTAAGTCCACTTTTTTTCCCTCAAGTGTAAGGAACATGTTCACAGTGGAACTTTAACATATGTAAGATCGTTCTAATACCAGGCCCTTAGAGAGGAGCTGGCTGCTGCTGAACGAAGAGCTGAGGAAGAACGTTCTGCACATACTGCTACGAAGCTGGTCTGTCTCTGCTACTTCTCTCTTCCCTCTTTGTCCTCTTTCTCTAGCTATATGTGCACTTTCTTTTTGCATCCATGTTTTTGTTGTTGCTGTTGTTTGAACTTTGAAGTGTAAGGAAATTTTCTATTTGAAGAGCTGATTACATGCAGCATAATGAACTTTCATATCTAATAGGCAGCTAGAGAAAGGGAAGGAGAATTGGAACATAGAGCTATTGAGGCATCCACAGCATTAGCCAGAATTCAGGTAATGCAAGTATACGTGAATGTGACATATAGTCAGTATACATACTGATTTGCTGTCTTTTCCATTTTTTTTTCTTTAGAAATGCTTTTGTGTTTGGTATGGTGGGGTTTTAATAGTTTATATATTTCTGACCTAGCTAGGAATTGGTGCTATGTGTTGTAATTTGTTTTTCTTGAACCGTCCTTTCATGGCATTAGGCACTAAAGGAGCTAGGTCTGTTCTGGGTTGGACCATAATCTACCAAGGAATTGTTACAGTTAAATCTGGGAATTTTCATAAGCAAAAAGGGTAGAGGTCTTTAGGGAGTCATTGTTTAAGCCTTATGATGGTCTCTATGGTTGGGAAGCAAAAAGAGTGCGTTTGAAGATGTTGAGGAGTCCTTAGATGAGGTTTGGATAGGAATAAGTTTAGAGTTGTGTGGTGGGTTTCAAACTTTTAATCCATACAGGGTTTGGAATTTCCTTTGTATCTGTTATCTCTCGGGATTGAAGCATTATACTAGATTGTGCTATAACCTCCTTAAAATTCCTCATTCTTTTGTACTTTCGGTAGCTTAATTTAAGAAAATATTCTGTTTCACATCCTCCCTTCCCAGAAGAAAAGAAAACGAAAAAAAGGAACAACTTCCACACATTATTGTTGTCAGATGGAAAACAGTTAACTCAGAAACTTTAGGTGAAGCTATAACTATTTCAAAGAAGCTTCTTTTGGCATTGCATGAGGGATTCAGTAAGAGTTTGATTAGAGAACATTATTATTTGTATTTGAACCTTAAATTTTATATTGTATACTGGTGCTCTAGTCTCGATGGTCTATTTTTCTAAACTAAATTCTTCTGTGGCCAAAGAGATCTTCTCGAGGGGACCAACAGTTGTTTCCGGAACCTTTATTGTGCAAATTATGGGGTTCCTGATGCCAGTTCTCTTTACAAGAAACTTACTTTTGATGCTTTTTGCATCCTAACATTGTGCTCTTGATCTATTTTTTGCTGTCACGTTGTCTAAAGCTATTCTGACGATCGTCCATTGGTTTTAGCGTGTGGAATGAACTATGATTTTGAATTCAAGAACAGTGTTTCTAACAACTAATATGCAATATTACTGCATCTTATTGTTCGTAGTACAGTCATTAACATATCTATCTGTTTTTCCATCAGAGAACAGCAGATGATAGGGCTTCAAAGGCAGCAGAGCTTGAGCAGAAAGTAGCACTTCTTGAGGTAATGATTTTCCTTCCTTCATTTGTATGACTCTTGCCTATATCCCTACTGTCTTCAAAATGAAAGAGGAAGTTGAATCAAATGCCTGTACAATTTATATAATTTTTAGTGTGTGATCCTAGGCTGAATGTGCATCTCTAAATCAAGAACTACAAGATATGGAAGCCCGTGTTCGCCGTGGACAGAAGAAATCTCCTGAAGATGCAAATCAAGCAATTCAGGTTCAAAAATTTACAATGAAATTGTTCCATCTATTAGGATATAGTTGAGTCATCAATCATATAAGCCACGTACAATGATATATTGCTTGGTATTATATATGAGGAGGCTTTGTTGAATATTGTGGCTTTTTTCTTTATTTTGCAAGTGACTGACCATTACACACAGCTGAGTTACAATGATTATGGATGAGGAGGAAAGTGTGAAATTAATGGGCCTTGTCTCCTTATTTTCCTCCATTTTGCTGGTGTTTTTTCCTTGACTGGCCTTCAAGCGCTCTATTTAGGGCTTGGAGACAGGATAGTGTCTGTTAGGACCATTGTTGGACTTGTTTGACTAACAAGATGAATGCTATGTAATTTCTTTTCATGCTGGGGACTATTTCATTTGACTATAGTAAATCATGGGGATTGACGGGTTTCAGTTGCTTTTGCAGTCACTACCTTTCTTTCATGCCTTTCTTTTTCTTTTCTTTTTTTCAGTTGGGCCCCGTGAGAGGGGGTACTGGAGTGTTGGTGTATCATCATTTCTGCACAGAAAAACTATAATGTTTCTTTTCATATTTTTTATGTTCTGAACATGAAGGTCCAAGCATGGCAAGAAGAAGTGGAGCGCGCGCGTCAAAGTCAGAGAGAGGCTGAGAGCAAGCTTTCGTCAATGGAGGCAAGTGGATTTTTTTGCTTATAGATCATGTCTATTCTCCCCCCAGTTCAAAATTTCCATCTTTCTAGGGTGTTTTACTTGGATTAAGAAAGTCATACGATAGCTATAATTATAATTATATGCATGTAAAAAATGACCAAAATATTCTTTTGCTTTATTGTTAAACCTTAATTAATGAGATCAATCACAACTACTAAGAGGACAAAGTTGGGGAAAAAATAACTTCTTGGAAAACCAAAAGTGAGATAAATTGAAACAAAATGTTTTAGCCGAAATGACAAACATTTTGAACCGGAGGGAGTAATATATAACTAGACGAGGTCTTAAGGTAGTATGTCTGAGAAGCCATTACTGAATTATCGAGGTCTATACAAGGTTTTCTACCACTTATCGTGCAGGCTGAAGTTCAAAAGATGAGGGTTGAAATGGCTGCCATGAAGAGGGATGCTGAGCATTACTCACGTCAGGTAAAATGAGAGTATCAGCTTTCAAAATTCAAAGTTGTCTCCTATGAACAATTCAAAATGTTATTTTATCCGTAATTTTGTGTCATATATTTCATTTATTATGATTGTCGTAGTTTAAATTTGTCAGAGTAATAAGTGTCAAAATTTGTGCAATGTTTTTGGGCAGGAACATATGGAGCTGGAGAAGCGTTATCGAGAGCTCACTGATTTATTGGTAATCTTACTATTAATTTCACAGTCGTGTGATTTGCTATTATTGAGCGACTAGAACTTGTCTGATTTCCATTTATTGCATTTGTTTCTAGTATTACAAGCAAACACAACTAGAAACTATGGCCAGCGAAAAAGCAGCAGCTGAGTTTCAATTGGAAAAGGAAGTCAAGCGTCTTCAGGAGGCACAGGTCTGAACTTGGTATATTTCCCCTGAATTTCAAGAAACAATTTACTCTTCCTGTACTTTGTTTGGCATTGACACATAATTATTTGATTAACAGTTAGAAGCCGAAAGGAATAGAGCTTCTCGCCGTGCATCATCCTCGTGGGAAGAGGACACTGACATTAAAGCACTCGAGTATGGGACCCTTATCAAACTACTTACTCTAATATCTTGTCAGAAGTGATTATATGCTCTACTTCATACCATTTGGCAGCTTTATTTGTTTTTCCCTTTTGTACTATATCACAAAATTACTGAAGTCTTCGCCAATTTTATGCCTACAGAGCAGAAAGTTGCTCTTCAGCCTCTAAACATATTATTTAAAAGATTCTTAATTTTTAGTAGTATTTGAATAGCTTTTCCAGGCACATATATCTCAAAGCTCTCTCTTTTTATTTTAAAGTAACTGCCAATTCTTGCGACTTCTAAATTCCGAAAACTATTGGATTTTGTAAGCTGCGGAAGTGTTTGTGCTTATAAAGGCCACAAAGTATTGCTATTATCTTAGATCTGGTTAATGCCCTCAAGAAAAATAATAAATATTAGATCTGGGTATGGAGGGGTAGTCTCATTTTCTTACTATACTGGGACTCTTCACATTCTACAGTTTTAAAGCTTTTGCATCGTTTCTCCGTCTGGAGATCTGATTCAAGTTTTATGAATCTGAGACCGTCATTATAATAAGAAAATAAGGTTTATTGAAAATAGTGTAGGGATGAGGAGTCCCCATTAAAGTACATCATCAAAACGTGAACTAGCAAAAGCTAAACACAATTACAACATATAGCTCCAAATCCTAACAAAGTCCATTCATGGATACCGTTAAAAATCCTGTGGCTTGATATCGGAGTGCAACATACTTGATTCATTCCTAGACATCCTCCTCCGTTTAAAAAGATGAGACTGTCTCATCCTCAACCAATTAAAAACTTTTGCGCTCTCCCTCCAAAATATCTTTGTAATTTTTATGAATCTTATCGTGAAATTTCTTGTTCCTTCCATTAATCATCACATTTGATTTAATTTATTGTGCTTGTACTTAAGAAGCTGGTATTACTTCACTGCTTTCAGAAGTACTTTCATAATTTTCATATAGAAACCAGATATTTCATCTTTGCTTAATATGTGTAAATTCTTTTGTCTCATTCTGAACTTCCAGGCCTCTCCCCTTGCATCATCGCCAAATGGCTGGGGCAAGCTTACAGGTACTCTTGATTTGTCTTCCCCACAATTTTTTCCATGTTCATCCAGGTTATCTTGTAACCACTCTAATTTTACTGGCCAGTTACAGTTGCAGAAGGCAGCAAAACTATTAGATACTGGGGCTGTGAGGGCTACTAGATTCTTGTGGCGGTATCCTACAGCCCGTATTATCCTGCTTTTCTATCTGGTGAGTATATTTAATCAATTATTGGACTATAATTTATTCAGACTATTCTCTAGTAAAACTAGTCTGTGTACTTCGCTCTAGTACTTTGGGAGACAACTTGAATTGCAATGTGAGAATGACTAAAACGGAGCCCTAGAATTTGAATGATGAAAAACAAAGGAAAACAATGTAGTTAAAAAAATGAAAAATTGTTAATGTTTCCTATTTCAGAACTGAAAATGTCATAATTTTCCCCCCTAATATACATTTCAAATATCATATTAATAGCTGCCGCGCAGCTCCTAGAGAATGAGATGGACTTTGATCTGTGATGCCATTTCCTTCAAAGGAAGAGTGCTAGCCTGTTATGTGAGCCCTACCCTACATAGGGATGAAAACGAGCCGAATCAAGCCGGTACAAGGCTCGAGTTTGGTTCGTTTTGTAATTACTAAGCTCGGGAATAGTTCGAGTTCGGTTCGGCAAAAGCTCGATAACGTAATAAACGAACATAGTTCGAGCTCGAGTTCGTTAGAAGGGTAATTACTAAGTTCGCGAATAGTTTGAACTCGGTTTGGAAAATCTCCATAACATAGTTCGAGCTCGAGTTCGAGTTCGTGAAACATGTTGGTCCTTGTTGGTCTAGTGTTCTAATCGCGTTAAACACAAGTATATATTTTTTAATTAATATATATACTCAAGCTGGGCTCACGAGCTTGGCTCGCGAGCCTAGGTTTGTGAACAAGCTCACAAGCTTACGAACCAAAAACCTACAGGCTCGAGTTCGGGTTGAAATTGTGCCGACCTCGAAATTGGGTTCGAGCTTGCTTCGTTTAGGCCAACGAACGATCCTGGACGAATACTTTTTCGAGCCGAAATCTGAATAGTTTGCGAATAGTTTGGTTTGATTACATGATTACATCCCTAGCCCTACATATCTGAAAATTTCGCTCAGTTTGCTGTCAAAGCGTCTGCTAGTTTATACACTATTACAGATTCCCCTTAAATGCTTTAATCATATCAAGGTCCGTAAAACATTAAATATTGTACAATCTGCAGATTAACATTTCTTCTGAATCCATAGCAGTTGTTAATATTGCTACAGGAAACACAATAGCTATGGGGTATAGGCCTTGCTGAAACCAGACTTCATGTCAAAATAGATTAGAAAGTAGAATCTCAGACAATCTGCTTGTTGTTGGATCCTTATATTGCTTTTATGTACGGCATCAGTACTAAGAAATCAACTCTTTCTGTGTGGGTGCGTCGATTCCATAACATGTGGTCAATATGTTTGTTCCTTCATGCTGATCACACAAACTAATGAAGGCCACGGAAGGTTGTTTTTTGGTTGAAATTCACAGAAAAAATGGTTATATTTTATAATCTCAGGATATATTATTGTAATTTTTGTGATGAAATTTGACGAAATGAAGTTTTAATGGGTAGTTCTAGCAAAACATTATAAGCTTAGATGTTTTTGGCCACTTTTTGACAATAGAGTTTTTTGGCCACTTTCCCTATGAAAACCAGAATATCCATAACGAATGGGAAGTCTATAAATTCAGCATATATGACCTTCGAGATGGTGACCATCTTGAAGGACATGACCTTTGAGATAATTTACGTGGCTACAAAATGTTTTCACTTATTTTGATTGGCTAAAACTTCCAGAGCCCGAAATAAGTGATAGAGGATGTTGATGAGTATTATAATATGGAGCGTGGGTAGATCGTTAGTTCAGTAGGTAACTGGTAGTAGGCTAATGAGTAATGACAGACGTTGAGTGACTGAACTGAGCCACCTGCATACAGGGACGGATTTAGGATTTAGTAATGGAGTGGGCTAGAACGTAAAAGTTTTAAATGTATTGAAAAAAGTATATTAAAAAAAAGTTGTGTATTACTATACTTCAAAACAAAAATTATTAGTAACAAAATCTACAAGAAATAGATTCTTTTATTGAAAAATTACTAAATCAAATTAATAGATTGATTTTAAATGAAATAATTGGACATGGTTTTCTTTGAGATATTCGTGGCATTGAGCCAAGTATGTTAAAAAAAAAAAGGTGGACTTAGTTAAGAATAATAACTAAAACAATAAAATTCATAGTTTATTTAAAATGAAAGGTTACTAATTTTATCCTGGGCTGGAGCCGGTATTTGCCTAATATAGATCCACCCATGCTTGTATATAGTGAGGAATAAAGACGTCATTGTTGTAGCTTGTAGTGAGGAATAGAATCTAGGCGAAGCAAATACACTTTGAGCATCCCCTAGTTCAGTCCATTTAATATAATTTAGAGAAGATAAATGTTGCTTGTCTAATGATACTATATGTTAATGTTGCAGGTTTTCGTGCATCTCTTCTTGATGTACCTCTTGCATCGCCTTCAGGTATTTAAATCTGGTTTCTTGCTCAATAATTATATATAAAAATAGAAGAAACAATAGTGTAAATTTGTACAAGACAATATGGGAACATAAATCATGAAGTGTAGCGGAATTTTCTGCTGGCTGTCATAGCACAACCGTCCTCATTTGATTGTGAAGCAAAAACTACGGGCATGGGATCCATAACCTATAGGCAGGCTTTTGAGGGGAGAGGGGGTGTTAATATGCTATATAATCAGTGCACTTGATGTTGCAAATTCTTATCTTGAACAATTTATTTGGGGGAAAAGGACATTAAGCATCAAGGATAGAACTAATGCTTTGATTAGGCTTTGTTGTTCAATTATGTTCTTCACTCTTTTACTCGAAGGGCCGGCTAAATAGTGCAACTCCCCCCTCCCCCCCCCCACCCCACCCCCACCCATTATACACCCCCACCACTTCTGTTGGACAAAAGTGCCCTTCCGACAAGAATACTTAAAAAACAACTTACAGTTTTAAATTTAATCACATAGCTAAATATATACTCAAATCTAAAAATTATTGTGCTTAGCATTTACTTGGAAAAAAATCTGAACTTTTTGAATAGTGTAACATTTTTTTATCTATAAGAAGCTACATGTCTCAATTAACATGACTTTTAATAAAAAAATTACAGGTTTATTTCGTGATTCTAGCTTTATATTCTAAATAATATCCTAACATAAATTATAAGTTTTAGACTTAATTACATATTTTAGTTATTACTACTATTTTTTTATCTTAATTTAAATATCTTTTCTATTAAACTTTTGAGTTTGTATTTAAATTTCAAGATATTTGACCCGACACTGGTGTACATTTCAAAAATGTTTGACCGGTTCTGATCGGACATATAGAAGATGTTCGACCACTCCTGATCGAGCAAAATAGGTAAAATGTGATTTCTTGCCAGATGGCATTTTCGTCCAACAAAAAAACGAGGTGTATTAAGAAAAAAGGGGGCTATTTAGCCGGCGCCTTGATCGAAAAACCTTGGGGTGTAATCTTTTCGGTAGTGATAAATTTTCATAGATAGCAGTCTCTTTGTTTTGCTTCATATATACCCCAATAGTAGTGTAGTTTTACAATGTTTTTGCAACGTACAACATATGCCCAATATGTACGATATTTGTTGGTAGTGGTGGCAATTCAGGCGGCCCGTCCTGCCCCAGCGTATAGGGCCAATGTCATGTCGGGTCGGGCTGGTCCAAAATTTATTGGCCAAAAAATTAGTGAGTGAAGTCCCCCATACCCTTAAGATATACTATGACTTGCTGCCTGCTGGGCTTTTGGCCCTTCAGTCGGGCATGTTGCACCCGGTGGTAGTTCTGGACAAGAATTCTATGGCTCAGCCCATCTAAAATGTCGGGGGGGCTAGACTGACCTGATTTTACAACCTCTTTTTGTTGGGGATTGCAGTTCCATTGGCGTTATACTTTTATGTTACTGTGATCACATATCACTGAACATGTTTGTGTGCAATGCACAGGAACAAGCTGATTCATACACATCCAAAGAAGTTGCAGAGTCTATGGGTCTATTTAACAAGACAGTCCGATGAGTCGCCTAGCCGGATATCGTGCTGTTGCCTCCAGGTAATGTTAATGCTCATAAACGAACAACTGGCAAGAGATGACTGGGTATATTTTTCGAGTTCCCCACGAAATCTTGTAACAACATCGATGCCCACACTCTGACAGCGACTGTGTGCCGTACAGGTTTCGTCTAACGTTGTGCGTCTGCTAAGATGTAACTGAGATCCCTTTTTTTTTTGTTTTTTGAGCGGAGGAAATATGTGCCGAGTATGATGTATTCTTTGGACATTTAACTAACTATCCATATGGTAGCAAACTGAAACTTCTGCTTGTTGGGACTTGCAAGTTCCTACTAGAGCATAAAATGTATATATAATGTCCTATTGGGTTTATATGTATCGATTGGAAAAATAGTTTAATAGGTTTTATGTGGTGCCTACTGGCTTTATATGTTTGATGAAGAAACAGCTTAATGTTACATATTTGCTACTACTTAAAGGGATATATGGTTTATTTTGTGGTACATTATGCCCATTTGTCCGTTTGACGATCTAATTCAAATAATTTTATTAATTTTTGTACAGTTATTTAATATATCTTGATCACTTTTTAATGATAATTTGATAATATTTGATAATTTTTCACTTTATAAGCTTTAATACCTTACCAATTGGAGGATCTGAATCGGCCACATTGATCAACGAGCATCCATTAAGATATGGGCCAAAACGTCATTTTCCTAATGTGCATCTCCGTTATTAGGCATCGAACAAGCAACCATTCTAGCCTATGCACTAACACCACAAATTTTTAGATAGAATTACACATTAGTTGAATTCTAATCTCTACAGTAGCTCCGAGTTGGGCTACTCCATGAACCTGGAAAACAAGGGTACAGTAGTCAAGTATCATCAAGCAGGAATACGGAAACATCATTAAGTAAGGAAAAACAAATAAATGAAAATATAAGAGATAGGGAAAATAAAGCTTAGTAACTGAAGAATTGTTGTTTTGCTTTGAAATCCTCGAGCAAGCACCGAGCTTCTTCTCCAAAGATGGTCTTCTTCTTTGAAGAGGGAAGAAAAACCTAGCTAAAAATCTAAAAATATAAAGTCTAAGCCTAAGCGAAATATAGTAGAGGATGAGCTCAAGTTTAGTTGTTACAAATGAAGGGGAAATGAGTATTTATAGATCTCAAGCCCTAACTAGACAAAAGACATAAAACCTGCTAAAAATGCCCATGAAGTAAGGGTAAAAACGTAAAAGGCTAAAGGAGAGTGCTCGATTCAAGTTTAAGTTGAGTTGAACAAACGTAATGTAGCTCGAGTTGTCTTCTCGAAAATTCTGCGAATACTCCATTCAAAATTAGCTCTGAACTTCTACAAAGTTTTAGATCTATTCTTTAGCTTTTCGTGGGAGTTTGAATCGCCAGATTTTGACTTCAAACGGAGGAGATATGGTCGAAATATAAAACTATGACGGGTCGGAGTCGAAACAGGATACAATCGCGAGTCGGGTACTGCACCAATACCGGAGCGGTACCCAAAGTCAGTTATTATTACCCGTCAGAATACTAGTACAGGTACCGGTGGCGATACCTGTGGTGGTACCGTTGTCTGCGCCCGTTGTGCAATTTTTCTGCAGACGCTCGGCAGGTTGCATGCGCAAGCTCCCGTCACTCTGCAACTCTTGACAGCTGGGCGTGCAAGGCTCCCGTCACTTGGCAGCTTTCTCTCGGCACTTGGCAGCTGCTTCCCCACGCTCGAGCGCCGGGTCTTCCGTCTCCCGTCGTTGCATTCGTTCTCCTTCATTTTTACCTCTCTCCTCTAGTTTTCTCATCCCGATCTTTTTTTTGATTTCTATTCGCGACTCAATAAACTCTAAATCGAGCTGAGCATGAGCCCAGGTAGGGGTTGTTTGGGCCTCGAGATGTGGACCGAAATGTACGGATGAGTCCCTTTTTCTTAACCTTGAAAATACAACTCAAAACATTGAAAAGTGCATCAAATCATGTAAAAAAGAAAAATCAACCTAAGCTAAGTAATACGAATAATAAAACCTACCTATGGCGATGTAGACTTGGTCATATCAATGGGAAAAGAATAACAAGATTTACATAATTCGATTTCGAATCATATGGTGCTACTGAATCTTATCTCAAAGAAAAAATGACAAGTAAACTACTTTATGGGAAAGGGCTACGTGCCAAGGTCATGCTCGAGTTGATCCACACAGATATGTGCGGACCATTCCCAACTTAAGCAAGAGGTGGATATTCGTACTTCATAACTTTCACTAATGGTTTTTCAAGGTATGGATATGTGTATCTCATGAAGCACAAATCTGAAGCCTTCGAGAAATTTAAGGAGTTTAAGTTAGAAGTCTAGAAACAACTTGGGAAAAGTATTAAGACTCTCCGATTAGATCAAGGAGGGGAATACTTAGGCCGAGAGTTTCTTGATTACTTGAAATCACATGGAATCCGGTCAAACTAGACACCTCCAGGTACATCACAGATGAATGGAGTATCTGACAGGAGAAATTGAACTTTATGGGATATGGTTCGATCCATGATAAGTTTCACCAGTCTTCCTTTATTCCTTTGGGGTTATGCCTAACTTACCACAATTTGTATTCTGAATAGAGTTCCTTCTAAATCGGTCGAGAAAATACCATATGGGTTATGGTGTGGCAGAAAGTCGAGTCTTAACCATATGCGTTACTGGGGTTGTCCTGCTTTTGTTAAGAAGATGATGACTAATAAGTTGGAAACTAAAAATGAAAAATGTTATTTTGTGGGATATCCTAAAGAAACTAAAGGATATGAATTCTACTGTCCTGGAGATCACAAGGTGATAGTTACAAAGATTATGACTTTTCTTGAAGATACTTATATCTCCAAGGAATAAGGTCACAACACAGTAGATCTTGAAGAAATTCAAGAACCACAAGATAACATGCATGATGATGTATTGTCCAATGGAGTGGACAAGAGCTCAGTGAGATTTTTTTATGATTGGGAGATGAAATGACTCTTAGAGGGTCACCTCAAGATAATGAGATGCATCAAAGACAAAATATTGTATCAGCCCCACCTCAAGAAAATCATAGTGAAATTCTTGAAAATATTCCAAATGTTGAAAATCTGAACATGCAGGAACCTCTTCACGATCAGAATAAACCACCTGAACCAATACAAAACTAACTCAATAGGCCTCAAAGGAATCGTTGTGCACCTGAAAGACTCAATCTATTGGTTGAGAACCAAGATGATGAAGTTGATTTAGAAGACGACGAATCTAAAACCTATATCGAAGTGGTGTTGGGCACCGATTCGAAGATGTGGCTAACTGCCTTAACATCTGAAATGAACTCGATGTACCTCAATCTAGTCTGGGAACTAGTTGATTTGCCAGATAAGACTCACCCCATAGGCTGCAAGTGAATCTTCAAGAAGAAGAAAGATGCAAATGGCAAGGTACAAATCTACAAGGCTAGGTTGGTGGCAAATAGTTATAGTCAGCGCGAGGGCATTGACTAAGATGAAACCTTTTCGTCATCACTAAGATCAAGTCCATTAGGATATTACTTGCAATAGCTGCATACTATGACTTTGATATCTGGCAAATGAAAATAAAAAATTGCGTTTCTCAATAGAGAACTCGAAGGCACTGTGTACATGTCATAGCATGAAGGTTTTGTATCCAAAGAAACGCTGAATGGAGTATGCAAGTTAAATAAGTCTATTTACGGACTCAAGCAAGCATCTAGGAGTTGGAATATTTGCTTTGACAGAGTTATCAAATTGTTTGATTTTGTCAAAAGCAAAGAGGATCCATGCATTAATAGTAAATGTAAAAATGGAAATATTGATTTCCTTATCATATATGTCGACAATATACTGATAATGAGGAGCAATTGTTCCATGTTGCGATCTGTGAAAGAGCAGATGTTAGCAAAATCTCGGTGAGGAACATTGAAGAACTGTCAAGACTATTCTTAAAGTACCTTAGAAGGACTAAAAAATATTTCTTAAAGTCTATGGTGGGAAACTAGAGCCATCCATTACTGGGTATACATGGTTCTAGCTTCCAAACAGACCATGATGACTTCAAACCTCAGTTTGGATATGTTTTTGTTCTCAATGGTGGTGCAGTAAGTTGGAATAGTTCCAACCAGAGTACAACTGCTGATTCCATCACTGAATCCGAGTATATTGCTACATCTGAAGCTGCAAAAGAGGTTGTTGCTTTGTTGGAGTTTGTAAAAGAACTAGGTATCTTTCCAAGTGCCGACAGTCTAATATCGATGTATTGTGACAACACTGATGCGGTTGCGCAAATAAAAAAACCGAGAGCCACAAACAGGAACAATCATATTGCTGGCGATATAATCTGATCAGAAATAATAGATAGGTGAGATGTGAAGTTAGATAGAGTACCCACTGATGATATATTGGTTGATCCTTTAACTAAGCTATTGTGTATAACAAAGCACAACAAACACTTTGAGAGTTTGGGTGTTAGACATGTTGGTAGTTGGCCTTGATTTCGTGGATGTTTGTATTTGTATGTCTTAGAAACCTTTTCATAGAGACATTCAATACTTGATCACATTCTATGATAATTTGATTTACTTTTGGATTTTATGCATTTATTAGAATAATCATTTTGATGGTTTGTCAATATTCTTCTACATGTTCTCTTGGATCATGACTGTCATTTATGGTGTGAGACTCAATGATATAGTATGATTCTAAAATTGCCATAACCGATGGTCATCAAGAATGAGATATTGATGACATGCGATAGGTTAACATGTGGTCTGCATCACATTCTTAGAGAATATAGTAGGTCTCACGACTACGAGATATTATATATCCGTAATGGACACATGGATAGTTTGTATAGTATTGGTATACCCTACTATTAAACCGTCTGTTTCAGTGTCTACGATTTATTAGTGTGTGGAGTATGTAATGATCCTTTGACACGAGGTCAATACGCATTTTGTTTGTTAAATGATGCACTTTGAACAAGTACAACGCTTGCCTCCCAAAGGAGGATAAGACACGTCTTGTGTTGGGTTCATCATGAGACAAATGGAAATGGTAGTTGAACCAAGATTGAAATTCATTCCTCGATTGAAATTCAAGAGAACACTCATATTTCTCTATATTATTTGACAATAAAGTCATTGGCCAATGCAAAAGATATATTCAATTAAAGTAATTGAATATGATCGAACGTGTCATATAATAAAGATGAGAAAAATGATTGAACTATTTGAATAAACACATGACAGATCCTAGGCTCAATCGGGTGGTTCATGAATGAAGGGATATTATATAAATTTCATATAAATGTTGTTTACCAGATTCACGTAAACCTTCTTCATATATCAAGTTCGCTGCACAACGCAGTCTAGGAGTTTGTGCAAACTTTAATAAGATTATCGTCGATAATGAGGGCCTAAAGGGTCACACTTTATGTGTATTGTTATTCCGCTCAAGGGTACAAGGTTAGTGCTTCGAATTATATCTAATGCTAGTCCAAGTGGAAGATTGAAAGATATGGACTAAATTATGATATATTGTCTAAATTAATTAATTAATTAATTAATTTCAGACATGGATATTAGACCCATATACCTAGAATTATATGGTATTATATATACATATTCTCTATAGTAGAGAATTAAGAGTTTTTATGAGATAAAAATCTAGAAACACGTAGAATTTAATAAGTGATTTCCTAGCAATCACTTATCGAATAATTGTACCAGGGATAGCTGCTGCATCGGACAACATACGCGTGGATACCTGCAGTGGTGAATTCAATCGCGTTATTTCTTCAGGTTAATTACGCAACAAGTATTCGATCTTTCGCGTGATCATTACTCAACATCATACCATAAGATGAAATCAAGAATATCCAACACTTGGTGATAGGAATGTAGGCCCGAAGTATATCATCGGGCCTAATAGGCCCAAACCAATCACCATGAATCGACCCGAAAATATTAGTATTTAAGAAGATAAACTGAGTTGGACTTGATAATTTTAGCGCGAAGGAATTTGGGGCTGAGCCGGCATATAGTGCTTATTTATATTGACCATGCAGGACTTTGATCAATTCAGATTAGATGAAATTGAAGCGATGACGTACAATGTGGTTCCGGAGAGAATGGTACGATGTATAAAGGCCAATTTCAATGGGAAGACGTAGCAGTTAAATGTTATTCTAGGGATAAACATGATCCGGCGGAGGTGCGTTTTCCAGCAATAAACTATTTTAAAGAACTTATAAGTTAATAAAGTGTTTGAATAAAAGAACTTATAAGCTTGTAATTGAATAGAGTTATTTAACTATGAATTTAGAATTTAATTTGAAACTTAATATCAAAGACACATTTTGATTAGTTTGTGTAGTGTATTGTGTGTGAAATGTGTGTAGTGTGTGTGAAAAAAGTGTGTGAAGTGTGTGAAATGTGTGTAGTATTTGTGAAGTGTTGTGTATATGTGTGTAGTGTGTGAAATTTGAGTGTAACTTATAAGATTTTAAAAAATAAGATGAACTTGAGGAACTTATTTTTTTAGAGTTTATAAGCTCTAATAGTTTATATTTACATCTTATAAGTTGTCTTAACATATTATTTTGCCAAACACATTAAAAGAGCTTATAAGCTCTCAAACATCTTATAAGATGTTTGATGAGCTTATTTCAAACATATTATAAGCTCCAACATCTTATAAGTTGTTTCAAGAGTTTATAAGATGCAATTTCCCAAGAGCTTATAAGTTAATAAAGTGTTTTTTGATAAAATAGTTTATAAGCTTGCAGTTGAATGGAGTGCTTTAGCATGAATTCGGGGGACTATTGAAAACTACTACAAACACACATTATGACTAGTTTTAGAAGTGTATATATTGTATGTGATGTGTAAGAAGTGTGGTGTGTGTGTGAATTGTGTATTGTGTGTGAAGTGTGTGTGTGTGTAGCATGTGAATTTTGTGTGTAATTATTAAGATCTCAAAAACTAAAATGGACTAGAAGAACTTATTTATTTTGGAGCTTATTTTACACTTTATAAATTGTTTAACAATCTTTTTTTTTTTTTCAATACATTAATTAAAGAGCTTATAAGCTCTCAAAGATGTTATAAGACGTTTTGAGAAACTTATAAGCTTAGGCAAACACCTCTAAATCCCAATATTTGTTATACAAATAATTACTAATTATATTACTGTTAGTTCCTGCAGAATGAGATGAATGCGTTAGCTGATTTTCTACACATGGTGCCATTCATAGGGGCACACATCAATGATCGTTGTAAGTCATATATTGTCATGAGATTCGTTCCAAATCCTAAAAGGTAATTGCAAGTTTATTGGAATTAGTGTTTTATGAGGTACCCTTAAATTATTACTAATGATGTGTCCTTCAACAACTTCCGAGCTGAACTGGGAGCAGTTGTCGGTAAAAAATATGTGATCGCTGATATGAAGCCCGATAATACATTATTGGACGAGGTAATTCAAATTGCATAATCACATATCTGCAGCTTAAATTTATATATGTTTTCTTAACATGTTTGCACTTCCATCTTATTACAGGATCTTAATATTTACTTGTGTGATTTAGGTTCTGCATGCAAGAAAAGCAGGTCGACAGATGCAAACGTTCAATCGGTTGAACACTTAAACGGAAGTTGCAAAACTTGGTAAGTTTTGCCGATATAAAAATTTAAAGGGATAATTACAAAATGATCGCCGAACTATTAACACTTTTTCATTTCGGCATATAAACTATTAACATTGGCTAAACCGCCACCAACCTATTTAAATATTACTACTCGAAAGCTGCCGGCCATAATACCACCCAAATTCATTGCACACCCGATTTTGCAAAATCACCTTTCGGGACAGAATTTGGGCGGTATTCTGGCCGGCGGCTTTCGAGTAGTAATATTCAAATAGGTTGGCGGCTGTTTAGTGAATGTTAATAGTTTATATGCCGAAGTGAAAAAGTGCTAATAGTTTGGCGACCATTTTGTAATTATCCCAAATTTAAATGTATTGAATTTATGAATGTGTGACTTATATTATTATTTGCTTTACTTATATGGCTTGTATGAACTTATGAATGTGTGACTTAAAATATGATTACTTGTATATATGTTTGAGTTCGAAGCCCACCAAGGTTAGAATGTGCCACTTATGTGACTTTAGGTTATACATAATAATTTTCTTATGCCTATATATATATATGTGTGCGCGCGTTGTTTCGAATTAAATATATGTCATTAATGATTCAGAGGGTGCTCGGCTAAACTTATTTCAAATATCTTATAAGCTCCAACATCTTATAAATTACTCAAAGAGCTTATAAGATGTAATTTCTTGAGAGCTTATATGTTAATAAAGTGATAGCTTATAAGCTTACAATTGAATGGAGTGGTTCAGTTATGCAGTGTGTATAGTGTGTGAAGTGTGTGAATTACGTGTTAGTGTGAAGTGTGTGCAGTGTGTGTAGTGCGTCTAGATTGTGAAGTGTGTGAAGTGTGTAGAGTGTAAAATGTGTGTAGAGTGTGAAGTGTGTAGTGTGTGAAGTACGTGTAGTGTGTGAAATGCGTGTTAGTGTGGAGTCTGTGAAGTGTGTAGTGTGTGTAGAGTGTAAAATGTGTGTAGAGTGTGAAGTGTTTGAAGTGCGTGTAGAGTGTGAAGTGCATGTAGTGTGTGCAGTGTGTGTAGAGGGTGAAGTGCATGTAGTGTGTGAAGTGTGTGTAGAGTGTGAAAATGCGTGTAGAGTGTGAAGTGTGTGAAGTGCGTTAAGTGTGTGAAGTGTTGTAGAGTGTGAAGTGCGTGTAGTGCGTTAAGTATATGAAGTATGTGTAGTGTGTGAAGTGCGTGTAGTGTGTGAAGTGCGTGCAGTGTGTGAAATGCGTGTAAAGTGTGAAGTGTGTGAAGTGCGGTGTAGTGTGTGGAGTGTGTGTGGTGTGTGGAGTGTGTGAAGTGCATGCAGAGTGTGTAGTGTGTGAAGTGTGTGTAGTGCGTGTAGAGTATGAAGTGTGTATAGAGTGTGAAATGCGTGCAATGTGTGTAGTGTGTGTAGAGTGTGTAGAGTGTGAAGTGTGTGTAGTGTGTGAACTGCGTGTAGAGTGTGAAGTATGTGTAGTGTGTAGTGTGTGCACTGTGAAGTGTGTGAATGTGTGAAGTGTATGTAGTGTGTGAAATGTGTGTAGTGTGTGTGATATGTGAAATGCGTGAAATGTGTGTAGTGTGTGCTACAGCGTGTGTGAAGTGTGTGAATGTGTGAAGTGTATGTAGTGTGTGAAATGTGTGTAGTGTGTGTGATATGTGAAATGCGTGAAATGTGTGTAGTGTGTGAGTATAGCGTGTGTGAAGTGTGCGTATGTATTGTAGTATATAAAATCTGAATGTAACGTATAAGATCTTAAAAAGTGAGATGAACTAGATAAATTTATTTTTTCTTGGAGCTCATAAGCTTTAAGAACTTATTTTTACATTTTATAAGTTTCTAACGTCTTATTTTGCCAAACCCCCTCTTTTATGATTTAATTTATATGTGCACAAAATATTTGGACTACAAATTGAGTACCAGAATTTGAGTTAAGACACCTTATGGGTTCGAAATTATTTCTTAACATGAACACTTAGGTTATCTAATAAAATGACCTATAAAATTATTTTAGATTATTTTATAGTAGTATTAAACCTTTTAACAACAGCTAGCTAAAAGCATCATGATTTCATTTAGCAAACAAGTAAACAAAAAGTTTCCAAAAGGAAAAAGAAAAGGAGGACTGTGCAGGCTGAGATTACCCACAAATTCAAAATCAGGCCTATGTGATTCTTGTTTCATCTATCCGCATTTAAATAATATTCGGTATTGGTTTTTGGGTGGATCAAAATGATGAGAACCAAATTTAATCACATGTTTATTGTTTATTTTTCTAAATAATTTACAGTCTCATGCATTTATGTGTATTAAACTCCAACTAAATGTAATGTGACACATTTGTTGACACAAATAGTATAAGATAGAATTTAGGAAAGACTATGACTTGTCCTCTTAACACGTCGTGTGTGGCACTTAGCTTATTCCCGTCTCTCGCGGTAACTAAGTCAGTCTTACTCCCGAGTAAGTGTTGTGTGTGCTAAGTGAAAGACTAAGTAAAGAATTCCGAAAGATTGTGGGAAAGCTTTGTATTCACTCAAACTCAAAATGCTTGAATGATTTACATATGTGGTTCTAACCCCTATTTATACAAGGTCACCTCCTTAATGGACGGTGGTGATCAACTTAATCCAAAGACTATGGGTTGTTCTCTAGGACACTCCATATTTCTCTACAATTACAAGAATACTCTAGACTAATTCTAGAACTATGTAAAAAGTTCCTACACTACTCTAGATACATTATAGAATTCTCCCTACATGTGGGCTAAGTAATTGGGCCAATTTATGGACTAGACTAGGGAAAACCCCAAGTTTATAGGAAATAGGCATTCTTGGCCCAAAATGCATGACATTCTCCCCCACCTATTTCGGCGTCGTTCTCGTTACCGTGTGTTGCTCGAGTAGTTCCTTGAATTTCCACAAGTCGTCCTCGGGTTCCCACGTTGCCTCAGACTCCGACAGTCCCTTCCATTTGATTAAGACTCGGCTTTTGGTGGAATTCCTCATCGCCTCACAGTCCGTCCAGCGAGCACCTCTTCAACCTCCTTGTCGTAAGACTTGGTGACCACGGGCGGTGCTCAGCTTAATTGCCCTCGACTTAGGTGTAACGCCCCCTAAATTATTAAATCAATTTTCCTATTTAATTTTTTTTTTTTGTCTTATGATATTTATTACTAATTATGACAATTATTACTTCTATTTAGAGATAAAAGTATATTTTATGTTATTAGATTTTTCAATATTTAATTTGGACATAAACTCAATGCATTAGTCAAACTCAAACGATTTTTACTTAGGGAACAAGAAAATACTTTCTTAGTCTAATTATGAGTCATAAACCCTAGATATATAATCTATAAATAAGGGATTCTTGTCATAAATTAAAATCACAACCCAAATAATCTATTTTTCATAAAATTTTCGTCCAAAACAAAGTAGGGGCCTTCGGGAAGCCGACATCATCATCCGAACCTCGTTTTCCTCTTTCACTCTATTTTCAGGTATCTTCTTCATAAAATTCAAAAACCATATCTATACTTATTAGATTTCGTAAATTTTTAGTATGTTATTCCATGACATATTCTCAAGTTACAGTAAAAATTTCAACTCCATATAAGTCGTATTTAATTTATATTAATTTTCTATCTCCGCTGATCGAGATTTTAAATATTCTGCTTTTCCATGTAGAAAATTCGTAACATATATTTATAGGTCTTAAAATCTTATGATTTTCGGATATGTTGTTCTACAGTATGTATTTTATATCCTGTAAAAAAATTAAAAATCATCCATCAAGTAATTCTTTAATTATAAATATTTTCTCACGACTGCGCGTAATCTGAAAACTTCTCTATTCTATATTATAAAATTCAAAATATGTATTCCATGTACATGTCTTCTATAATATTGTATAATTTAAAAGATATACATTGACTAATGTTCGAGTTATAAAGGTTTTCCCATCGCCACGTAGAATATACTGCTGCAACTATTCCGGTTTCAAAAATTCAAAAGTCATATTTTACTTCTTATAAATTTATGAAATTTAAATATGAGATTCAAATATACGTTAAGTATATACATTCAACATTTTTATGAGATATTATATATTTATTTACTACTACGCACTATATATATAAGTATTAGAACTTTTATTTTCTTTCAAAATAATTCCACACTTTTTTTTTTTTTTTAAATCATGTCCAAGCTCTAAAATTCCTATTTATTTATTCCTAAGTCCAAGCTAAGAAAAATATATTATATTAATATTATGGTCACGACGTTATGGAGGCACGAAGGATTAGGATCATAATCTGCATAAACACATCCACATAAAATCCTCGAAGTGCATTCACGCATCACATTACACGTGGGGGTTCTTACTTTCCATATTAATTGTATATGATTGACTTCATTTATGTGATTAATTGTTATCTTATGAAATGCAAGATCTAAGTTGCATGTATATGTTTAAGAAAGGCAAGACCTAAGTTGCATTTACATGTTTGATTGATCAATCCCTATAAATTGGTGTGGTCCGGGGCAACCTGTGCACACATATGTTATGTTGGTGTGATCTGGAGAAACTTGTGCACACATATGTTATGTTGTAAGTTGATTGTTATTCATGTTAATGTTTCAACCATATATTCTAAGAGGCTAGTGATAGCTTATTTCCCCCCCCCCCCCCCCCGCCCCAAACTAACATTTTCAGGTTGACTTGGAGTTGCGTGATGAGAGTCGAGGCGGACGGTCAAGCATATGAATACTTTAGGGATATTTATGTTTAATTGAATTATTTATTTATCTTTCTTGTGTTTGTTTTTGGAATATAAATTGTCTTAGTACTGATTAGGATTATTTGATAAGTGCTTATTCACATATCCTTACTTTTAAGCTTATGGAGCGTTTGGTTATTTTATTTATTATTAATTTGTTAGAAAATTATTTTGCTGCTAGAGAATAAAATTTATATTTAAGTTGGTATGTAGGATTAGCTAGAAAATTATTTCTATTATTTATTCCGCTGATATGAATTAAGGTTTATAAAATTGGACTATGTGACATGTTTTGTATGTGAGAGGGAAATATGTTTATTTTGTATACTTATTATGAAATTATTTATGCTCAAAATATTTTTAATGACCTGATTTATGAATATTCTTATATTAATAGAAAGGCGTCAGTGTGAATTTATTATTTGCGTATTTAAAATGTTTCAAAATAGATATTATGAAAATCGGGTCGTTGCATTAGGTCTTCCCCGTCCTTGTTGTATGGTTTCAACATGCTCATGTGGAAGACCGAATGGATTTTCAAAGTATTCGGTAGGTCAAGTTTGTAAAAAACTTTGCCTACCTTAGAAATAATGGGAAAAGGACCCTCGTAATTTCGAATCAATCCTTTGTGCAAGCTTCAAAATGCCTTGAACTGTTGAGGTAGAAGCTATCAAGGACTCGGTCACCTACATTGAACTCTCGGGGTCTCCTTTTCTCGTCCACCCACTTCTTCATCCGCTTGCAAGCTTTCTCCAAGCATGACTGGGCTATGTCGGCTTGTTCCTCCCAAGACTTGGCCATCTTGGATGCTCTCGGATATCGTCCCTCGGCTAACAGTAATGTATGCAGGGTCAGGGGTTGTTGTCTAGTAGCCAGCTCGAACGGGCTCCTCCCAATAGCTTCACTACGCTGCAAGTTATAAGAAAACTGGGCAACATCAAGTGGCTTAGCCTAATCACGTTGGTTAGCACTTACGAAATGTTGGAGGTAATACTCCAACAAGGCATTCACTCGTTCAGTTTAGCCATCGGTTTGAGGGTGAAAACTAGTGGAGAAGTTAAGCTCCGTGCCGATGAGCTTGAAAAAATCCGTCCATAATTTGCTTGTGAAACGAAGATCTCGGTCGCTCACAATGCTCTTGGGCAACCCCTAATACTTCACGACGTTCTTGAAGAACGCCCTTGCTGCCTCCTTCGCAGTGCAATGCTTCGTGTAAGCGATGAACCTCCCATACTTAGAGAAACGGTCTACCACCACCATGATAGAGCCGAATCCCTCCGACTTCGGCAGTGCACTAATGAAGTCGAGTGAAGTGGAATGCCATGGTCTCTCAGGGACGGGTAATGGTTCGAATAGTCCCGTCAGTTTTCCATTCTCCACTTTGTCTTGTTGGCACACAAGACACGTCCGCACATAGCATTCGACACCATCTTTCATTTTTGGCCAAAAGTACACCGACTCCTATACCGTCAATGTCCTCTTTTGGCCCAGATGTCCTGCCCACTTAATGTCATGGCACTCCTTGATGAGATCTTATCTCAAGTTGTTCCACTTTGGCGCATATAAGAGTCGCCCCTTGGTGTAGAGTTAGCCGTCCTCTACCCAAAATATTTACGTCTTGCCTCCTCGGCTAGACTCTTTAATTTCAAGTTGTCCCACTTTGGCACGTATAAGCGTCGCCCTTAGTGTAGAGTAGGCCGTCCTCTACCCAAAATCTTTGTGTCTTGCCTCCTCGGCTAGACTCTTTGACACCTTTGCCATCGGGTCATGCTCAAGTCCTTTCTTGATGCGTTCGATCACCTCCCTTTTAACTTGGCTAATCGCTGCAAGTTCCCCCTTGCGACTTAGTGTGTCGGCTACCACGTTGGCCTTCCCAAGCTTGTGTAGTTGAACTCGGTGAGGAAGTCCTGCCACCGTGCTTGCTTAGGGGAAAGCTTCTTTTTAGTTTAAAAGTAGCTTGTCGCGATGTTGTCCATCTTAATGGTGAAGTGCGCCACGAGCAAGTAGTGTCGCCACACCCTTAAGCAATGAACTACCGTCGTCATCTCATTTTCTTACACTGTGTACCGTCACTCGGTGTCGTTGAGTTGTCAGGTCTCGAAAGCTATAAGATGTCCCTCCTGCATAAGAACGTCCCTGATAGCAAACTCGGATGCATCGGTATGTAGCTTGAACTGCTTGTTGAACTCGGGTAGAGCCAAGGCCGGTTCTTGACTCACAACGGCCTTTTATTTTTCAAAGGCCCGTTGGCACTCGTCAGACCACTACCACGCCTCATTCTTCTTGAGTAAGTCCATCAATGGTTCCGTCCTCGCCGAGTACCCCTGTATAAATTAGCGATAACATTTAACAAGACTAAGGAAAGATCGAAGTTCGGTTACCTTGGTCAGGGCCTCCCACTCGGTGATCGCTTTGATCGTTGCCTCGTCCATGTGGAGCCTCCCATGAACGATGATGTGTCCCAAAAAGTGAACCTCCTCTTACGCGAATGTGCACTTCGACTTCTTGACATAAAGTTATTCTTCCGCAGGACTCGAGACACGGTCCTCAAATGCTCTGCATGTTCCTCCATCGAGTTGCTATAGATGACGATGTCATCCAAGTACACCATCATGAACTCGTTGAGTAGGTCTGGAATATCTTGTTCATGAGGGTGCTAAATGTCGTCGGGGCATTGGTTAGTCCAAAGGGCATGAGTAACCACTCAAACGATCCATACCAGGTAATACACACCATTTTTGGCTCGTCTCCTTCCACTATTCGGACTTGGTAGTAGCCCTTTTGCAAGTCCATCTTGGTGTAGATCTTGGCTCCTCCAAGTCTATCAAACAAGTCGACAATTAAGGGAATTGAATATCGACTTTTTATGGTTACCTTGTTGAGCGCTCGATAATCCACACACATCCGAAATGTCCCGTCTTACTTCTTTTGGAACAACACTGGGGATCCATAGAGTGCTTTTGATGGTCGGATCTTGCCCGTGTCTAGCAACTCCTTAAGTTGTTTCCGCAACTCCTCTAGCTCGGGTGAGGTCATGTGGTATGGTGTCATTACAGGTGGTTTGGCATCCGGCTCCAATTCGATCTTGTGATCCACCTCTCGCCTTAGTAGTAGCTTGTTTGGCAAATCAGCAGGCATCACGTCCTTGTTCGCCTCATGGACTTCTTGGATGATTGGTGGCACATTTTCCTTCTCATCGAGTTGCCCTTCCTCCTTTACTACAGCCAAGTACGTTGGCAACCCTTTCTTCATCCCCTTGGTAAGTTGCATTGTCGATATTTGCTTGACCTCTTGAGCACTCCCGTCGGGTGACTCGATTGTCAGAATCATACAAGAAGACCCTTTCTCCAAAATGCAGACGGTACTGAAAGAAGGCATGGGGATAGCGGTTACCTGCCTTAGGAAGTCCATGCCGAGCACGACCCTGAAGTCGTCGAGGGCTGCGATTAAGAAATTCACTCTCCCTTCCAAGTCCCCAATTGTAGCTCTGCGCCTCAAGCTACACCATGTAGTGGTTGTGCCTTGGCGTTCACCGTCTTGAGCCAACCCTCGCCCTTCGTCCATGTGAGACTGAGTTTCTTGGCCTCGCTTTCGGCAATAAAGTTGTGTGTGGCTTCTGTATCCACCATGGCTTGTGTCGGCTTCCCATTGATGTTTGCTTCCAGGTACATGAATTCCTTTCTCGTTGTCGTGCGTACTTGTTTTGCTTTGAGGGCATTGAGGATATGGAGTGAGCTCATCATGTTAGTTTCCTCCTCGGCCTCGTGCTTGTCCACCACTGAAAAGAAACCTAGCTTGGGAGAGCTACTCATCGCATGTAGTCTCTTGCACAAGAAACATCCACCTTTTGGGGACGAAGGCCTTCTTCTTCTCCTCATAGGCATTGCAAGACGGTTGCTTGTCGCCTCTCTTCGGTTGTTGCCTCGGTTCGTCCCGTCGTTTTTGCTCTTGCCTCTCTCCTTCACCTTTGGCCGGGCACTTATCCCTCCTTTTTGATACGTCGGTATGGCTTGAGTGGGATTGAGTTGGAAGTCCTCCAGGGACTTAGCCACAACGATAGCCTCATCCACAGATTTCTTGTTTGGCCTAATCTTGCAACCCGTCGATGAAGGAGAATAGGAGGTCTTCTTCGACATGTTGGGGAGAGCATGAGGGTGGTGAATTCTTTCACATAGTCCCGTATCGACCCTCGTTGCTTTAATTCCCTTAACCTCTTTCTTGCATCAAAGACGACGTTCTCGGGAAAGAAGTGTTTCTTAAGTTCCCTCTTGAAGTCGTCCCACGTATCGAGTTGACATGCGCCTCGCTCGATGTCGGCATGTCTCCTACGCCACCAAAGCATAGCTGTATCAGTAAGGTAGAAAGTGTCAGTCTTTACCTGGGCGGCCCCGTCAGTAAGGCCGATACCCTCAAAATAACGCTCCTCGATGTTGGCCTTGAAACTGGCACGTAATGAGTGAATAAGTTCTTACATTTGTACGAAGATGTTCAATGCTGAAGCACTTAAAAGAACCTCGTCAAGCGCAATATGCACACAGTCAAGATTTCGGACCATGAAAGGCTTATAAATACCCCTTACAGTGTGCAAATATTTGAGGGAAGCAAGTCCGAGGGCAACATTGATTCATTGGAGCCAGGTAAAACCATCTACAAACAAAATAATTATTGTGTAATGTTACAAATTTGCATTCAATTAAAGTGCGGCACGTAATAAAGTATATATTGAAAATTAATATTATATTAATTACTTTAATGTTAGGAATTAATCACATCAAATTCCTAAGTTAAATAGTCAAATTCATTGATACTTTAATATATATTTTATTGACCTATTGGAAGCAGCCACGTGTCAAGATGTTGCAGAAATCATCAAATTTATCAAACCAACGGGCCGAAGTGGGTAATAGTAATGGGCATAAGTTCGCATGTTTGAGTGGAGTTGATATATAACAAAGGTGATGATGAGATGAAATAAATGATCCAGATTCTTAGATTGATTTCCACGCATGTGACTATTTAATAATCATCTCAAACATATTTGATAGGTTTGGTATTATGAAAGACCAATCAAATTGTTTCATTCAAACCTAGGCCCATTAGGGTTTTTCCATCGTACAACTATTAATAGGCTCTCATTGTTCCACCAAAAAATCACAACAACACAAGTTCAAGAAAGATTGTACAAAGCTAATCTTGAGATTAAGGGGTTACAAAGTCAAAATCCGGCGTTACAAAGCGGCGGTACAAAGCCGGTACAAAGCCAATCCATTAAAGTGATAACATTTGATTCAGGATTTTACTCCGGTCCTTGAATTTAACATTATAAATTTAATCTTGAATTTAACATTATAAATTGAATCTTGAATTTAATATTATAAATTGAAGAACTCATATTCAATGCGGATCAAAAGCCCAAATTTCGTCAAGAATCAAGTGAAGAATTCGGTGTGAATCATAAGCCCAAAGTTCATCGAATAGTTAAGAATCAAGTGAAGAATTCTGGTACAAAGGAATTTTGGCGTTCTTCCGTGTTCTTCAGCGTTCTTCGAGAAATCCAGCAAAAAACGGCGTTTAATTCAAAATTAAGCTTACAAGGTTTGAATTAATATTATTCAAGTCAACAAGTTCGAACACATATACAACTGAAGAGAAGAATCAAAGGGAATCAAAGGAAAACTAGAGAGAGGATCTACAAACTTGTAAATTTTACTCTTTTGATACGAATATTCAATTTTTTACATCTTTTTCATGTTTATTTATTTATTAGATGAAATTTTTTGTTACAGCTATCTTTGTCGATTACCACACAATTGCAAAAGTTCAGGAAATGCAAACATCTTTACGATGTCAAAGTTTAACAACTCAAATGAGAGGCTAATTACCTTTAGGAATTAGGTTAAAAACCGAGTCAAACGGCTTGAACTCATAAACAACACCGAGACAATCATCACATTCGCAGCAGTATCCATAAAACTTTAGCATGCCGGGATTATTCGACATCTCATGGCTAAGTAAAATGATTTCATCTTGTACAATACAAGCGAGTATTACAAAAGCTAGAATTGTTGGCAGAAAATGATCTGAAAGGTTGTAGGCACAAGAAAATACCATAAGTCTACGTTCATTCTCTCCATGTCGATATGCATATATCTTAGGATGTTCCCATATCTTCACCATCACATTCAGGGTCCGCCCAGCTTGTACAATCTTTCCATGATAAAGCTCGCCAAATTGGAAATGGCATATGTAGTTGTCCTCAAAAAAATCATCCGTATAACCAGCCAACTCCTCCCACGGGATCTCTACAACATCATTTAGCTCCATATCTAGCAAATGTTCAAAAATAACTTAACTTGAGCAAGATTTTTTCACTTTTGGTCCCATAGGACATTTTAGTTTTTCATTTTGGTCCGAAAAGTTGGAAAATGACCCCATTCGACTGGACAGTTGCAAGAATAGCCCTTTTATGCAAATATAGTCCCAAAAAAAATGCAAAAATAGTCCCAAACTGTTTTCACATAACGTTTAGTCCACATGCGTGCCATGTGCCCGTTTGCTGACTTCATAATCATTTTTAAAATATATAAAATGACGTCATAAATTTAATTTTTAAATAAAAAAACATTAAATGAAATAAACGGTAAAAAAAGGGGCAGATTTAGCCCCCTTTCTGGAACCCTAACTCTTCACACCCAAAATTAGCTTTGATTTTACAAAATGTCTTCAATCTTCCAAATTTTCATGGGTAATCAACGATTAACAACGAAAACGGCAAGATGGTGATGCGTAGGAAGTGGATGGTGCACTACCTAGCTCCAGACTATGAAGAGCGTGAGTTTTTCACTTCACTTCTTTTTTTTTTTTTTTTTTTTGTGCTTCCAAGTTATGTTCAGAGATTAGGCGATGTTGAGATCATTTTTTCAAGTACATTTTCCACAACTTTTAGTGTAGTAGTGCTGATGTGTGTTTTCTCAGTTTTCCATGATTGATTTCGAGGTTTGGATGCATGTGTACTGCATCTTTATATGCTTGTTGTTTAGTGTGGTCCATACCCATGTGAATAGGTTCCCTTTTACAGGATAGCCTGTCCCACTTGTGTTGTTGTTCTCATTGTTAATGCATTTTCAGTTTTCTTTGTGGCTTTATTGGTCTTTGGATTGAGCGGGTGGGTGTTTGACCCCTTTATTTATTATTTGACAGGTGGTACCCCTTATTGGTACACTTTTAAACTAAAACATGGGGGGTGTTGTAGTAAATGACTGGGAGGGTTTGAAGTGGATAGAAGGGACCTGTTCTGCTTGGGATTGTGTAGATTTAAAGAATATCAGCATAAGGTATCTGCAGGGTTTGGCTGAACAGTTGGGCTACATGGGCAGTAAAAGGTTCTATGGCATGGTGGAAAGAATTGGGTTGAAGGAAAATGAGAATGAATATGACCTGTGGATGGTCATTCAAAGAGTGAAAGGGAGAGAGTTCACACTCTTCCTTGAAGGAAGTAAGACTGAAGTTCCTGACCAAGAAGAAGAGATTGAGGGTGAGGTTGTGTTGCTGCAGGAGAGTGATAAAGTTGAGGATCTTGTGGAAAACCTGAGGAAGACAGTTCTATTCAAAAATCCAAGGAAGGTAAAGCACCATCAGAAGGCCTCTCTACCTCATGAACACACAGATGAGGATTCTAATCTAGGAAATCAGCTTGCAATTATTGATTTGGATGAAGTTGAAGAGAGCAGTGATGATGAGGATTATGAGAAAAAGGAGGATAATTGTGATGAGTTTCTGGATGATATTATATACCAAGAGAATGTAGACCTGGATGTTGAATGGTTGGGGCCTAGACTAGCAATAACAGCCAATGAAGAGGATGATGAAACTGAGAGTGGGGGCTTTGGAGATGACATACATAGCAATGAATCAGATTTTGAGTCTATTTGCAGTGATGAGGATGAAGCAAACAATCAGGATGCTATAGTGTTTAGAGCTTCTTCTGCAATGAATCCTGAGTTCAGGATTGAATAGATCTTTTGCAACAACGCATTGTTCAAACAAGCTGTTAACAGCTATTCTGTCAAATTGGGTCATTCCACAAGGTTCACCAAGAACGATGGGAGAAGAATATATGCCAAATGCAAAACAGAGGGGTGTGAATGGCATATAAATGCATTGAAGGTGAAAAATGAAGAATCTTTTCAGATTAGGCAAATGGACTTGACTCATACATGTCCAAAACAATACACTGCGGACAATGCAAATTCAAGGTGGTTGGCAGAGAAGTTTGAGAAGGAATTCAGATCTGATCCAAAGAGAAGTGTGAAGGGGTTTAGAAGGGAAGCCCCTGAAAAACTAGGTTGCTACATCTCACCATTCAAGGCATATAGGGCAGAAGGCTTTGAAAATGATTGAAGGTGAAGGCACAGATCAATATGCTAAACTATGGGACTATGTTGGTACTTTGATTGAGAAAAATCCAGGATCCACAATAAAGCTTGAGGTTGACAATACACCAACTGGAAACAGATTTAAGAGGGTGTATATTTGTTTACATGCATTGAAACAGGGTTTCAAAGTAGGCTGCAGGCCTTAGATTGGGGTTGATGGCTGTCATTTGAGAGGTCCTTCACCTGGAGTGCTTCTTACAGCTGTTTGCATGGACCCCAACAATGATCCTTACCCACTGTCTTATGTTGTTGTTGGGGTAGAGAATGAGGACAACTGGGCTTGGTTTTTTACTTTGATTAAGGAAGATTTGATGGGTGAGAGGGAGGATGTTTATGCTTTTATGTCTGATAAACAAAAAGGTTGATAAATGCATTTGAAAAGGTTATACCTGGCGTTGAAAACAGATTTTGTGTTAGGCATTTACATGGGAATATGAAGAGGACAGGTTTTAGGGGAAATGAATTCAAGAGGCTGTTGTGGAAGGCAGTTAAAGCAACAACAGTTCCAGCTTTTGAAAGGGCAATGGATCAGATTGGGCAGTTAGATGAGAGATGTGTTGCATGGCTTAAAGACAAAAAACATCCATCGGAATGGTCCAGGTCACATTTTAATAATTTTGGAAAATGTGATACTCTGGTCAACAATGTGTGTGAGCAATGAAACGCAGCTTTGCTGGATGCTAGGGAGAAGCCAGTCCTAACTATGCTAGAGTGGATCAGAGAATACTGTATGTCTAGGCTACCAAAAAACAGGACAGATGTGAGAGGAGATGGGAGGGACAATTAATTTGTCCTAGGATAAGGAAGATTCTGAGAAAAATGATAGATGACTCAGCCGATTGCATTCCTATGAAGTCACATGAATATATTTATGAGGTGAATAGCTCTGATGGATATAGGTACTCTGTTGACTTGTTGGGCAAATCTTGTGATTGTAGGAAGTGGGATGTCAATGTATTCCATGCAAACATGCAGTAAGTGCAATCAATTGTGCTGGTAAAGATCCAGAAGACTTTGTTCACACATGTTATTCTGTTGAAACCTACCAAAATGTGTATGCTCATCATATTGAACCCATGAATGTTGAGGAGATACGGAAAAAAACAGGCTACATACCACCATTGCCCCAAACTTTGGGAAAAAGAAGGCAGGTAAGCCAAGGAAGGCTAGGAGGTTTGATGCTTCAGTTGAGGAGTCAAAAGGGAAGAAGAAACTTAAAGGAGGCCTTGAGAAATTGCCCAAGTAGTCATTTACAGTAACCTGCAAGCACTGTGGGGAAGCTGGGCACAACAAACTGTGTTGTGGGTTGAGGAAGGCTCAAGTTGCCTCTCTTAGATCAGTATTTTCAGGATCAACATCATCAGCTGCTGCCAATGATGTGAGCCAGCTCTAATCCCTTTTGTTTTTTTTTTTTTTTTTTTTTTTTGGTAATGCTCATTAGATGTGATTTTGATCTTTGCTTGAATTATGGATGTAGGATGTTGAACCTGGTGAAGGAATCGAAGGCAACCAGCCTGAGGAGATGGACATCCAAGAGGAGTATCCACTTCTTTCTCAGAATGAAGAAGCTATGCTAAGAGAAATTGAAGAGGCAGCCCAAGTAAAATCAAACAAAGTGAGGGCAACAACAGTAAAAGGGAGAAGAACACTTGTAAGAATCAAACTGGTGGAAACTATGTTAAAGTATACATGTTTAATCACTTAAACTGATTTTCTATGATGATATGATCTTTGAAATAGGCAAGAAAAATATCTGAAATGGGCAGAGGTGTTGGATATCAGAGGCCCAACTCAAAGCTTAGTGTGGCATACATAATGGCCACGTCACTGGATTGCCCACCCCCAAGGCCTAAAGGTCCTAACATAAGAGCACCACCTCCTATGTCATTCATGCCAAATTCATATCTTGGGAGAGAAGAACCACCACCATCTGCAGAAAATGAATCTAGTGGAATGAAGGTAATTAGGGCTCACGGACCCACAATTAACAGCAAGAAAATCAACCGACCGATCAACTAAAAGGAGAAATAACAACAAAACTATAAATATAGCTGCCAAGACGTCCCACGGTACACCCCCTCCCCCAAACTTGGCTGAAAGCCAATGTTTGGAGGGAAAACATGGTACGCCTTGGTGCTAACTTACAAATCACCGTAGTTTGTTGCTGTTGTTTCACACTCGCGCTTCATTGCTCCTTTGAATGAGTGCGTTACCGGCGTTTCCCTTACCATCACTTGCTTTCCTTTGCATCGGCTAGAGCTTGTATTCGCGTTTTTTAACCTTCAGGAAGACCGACGCGGCCGTGTCCTTGTTTTAACAAGTTCGATTTGAGCCAAATCTAGGATTTTTAGGCTGTTTTTCACGCGGCCGCGTCCAGCATGTGACGCGGCCGTGTTGGTCCACAGCGCTGATTTTGTGTTTAGAGAGGGCTTTTGACGCGGCCGTGTCATTTGTTTGACGCGGCCGTGTTGCTGTTGAGCCAAATTTGACACGGCCGTGTTGCTTCCCAATTCTAAGAACACTTTTTAGGTGCTTTTTGACGCGGCCATGTCCTACTTGTGACGTGGTCGTGTTGTTCCTTCGCGAGTTTTCCGTCTTTTCGACCCCTGTTTCTTGCAACACTCGTCCATGTTGATTCCTAAAAACATTAAACACAAAAAAAAAAAAAAAAAAAAACACAAGTAAAAACTTAAAACTTAACGAAATAATTGAAATAAAATAAAAATAAAAACGATAAATATCGGGTTGCCTCCCGACAAGCGCTTTGTTTTACGTCATCAGCCGGACGTCCTTTTCTTATCAACCATTTTCCAACCACCCCGAGGTTGGTAATTTATGAGCAATTAATGAGCTATGTGGGGTGTGTATATTTCTTATTGCAGCTTGGGTAGTATAAACAATGCTACAATTATGCCTACCCCTTAGACCCGACTTATGTATTGGGAGGGTGATGGTTTCATTTTGAACACGAAAAATCAACTCCCCTTTAGGCACATCTATAAGTGCTTGGTTAGTTGCCAAGAAAGGTCGTCCTAAGATAAAAGGAAATTAATCATTCCCTTTCATGTCGACAACTAAGAAATCACTAGGGAATTAAAAATTCAGCACTCTCACCACTACATCCTCTGTTACTCCCAACGGCGTTAATGAAGATCCATCAGTCAATTGGATAGTAGTAAAGGATCGTTTAATCTCCCTTAATCCTAATTGTCTATACTGCTTAAGAGACATCAGATTTATGTTAGACTCCAAATCACACATGACATTTTGAAAATCATGACTACCAATTGAGCAAGAAATAGTAAAACTCTCTGGATCTTTTGCTTTTGTTGCTCTTTTTGGTTCCATGCTTGTTTTTGCACTCTTTTTAGGACTGCTCCGTTTCTTCTTCGTTGTCTCTTTTACATCCTTCCTTTTCTCGGTTTCCTCTTGGTTGGGTCGAAGCTCTTCCTTCTTTGTTACCCCTCTATCTTGGACTCTTTCCTGAAGTGATTCCTGTTGCACAACAACAATGCTAGAGTGATCTACAGGCCCAAGGTTAGCAAAGAATGAATTTTTAAAACAAAAATCAAAAGATTCATCAAGAATAGGAGATGAAATTTTCTTATCTATGATGGTATTGACTTCCTCCTTCTTCTCAATGTTTTTTACTTTCTCAATTGATTTCTTCACTTCATGGTCCTTCGTGCTCATAGTACCATTGTCCCACTAGATGTCATCTTCCTTCTATCCAGTGCTTGAGGAAATGGGGGAGGAGGTACATATGCCGGTGGAGGCACATATGCTGGTTCATCTGCTTCGGTTTCTTGAACCTCACTTGAGTTCACAACATCTTTTTGCTCCTCTAGCTTCACAACATTACAGTGCTCCCTCGGATTAACCACTGTATCACTCGGATATTGGCCCTGCTTGTGTTGAGCCCCTACAATCTTTATCAATTGGCTCATGTTTGATGACAATTCACCAATGCTAGCTTGAGTCTGAACCAATGTGTTCTCGAGCGTCTTGATGTCTGCCCCTTGCCCAGTAATATGCTTGTTTAGGTCGATAAATTTTCCATCTACTTTCTTCTCCAACTGAGCTAGTTTCTCATCATATTTAGCAAACTGAGACTGGTCAATCTCCTCTTGTGTGGGCTTTGTGCCCTCATGAATCATCCCATTCGTAACAATAAATCCGGGTGGTGGATTAAGTGTATTTTGCGAGTTACCATACGAGAAGTTCTGATGGTTCTGATTCTGAGGGCACTTATTGTACCTAGGCTGATTGTTCTGGAAATTGTTAAAGTTTCGTTGATTCACAAAGTTTACGTCTTCAACTTCTTCCTGACCCCCTGGCTGTTGTGCTAACGTCAGACTAGTTAGCAAATTTACCTGACTCGTCAAGGCTGTTAACTGTGATGTGAGCTTTTCAATTGACTCATTATTGACTGGCTCGACTTTCATTAAATTCGCCACTTTCCTTGGCATGTTTCTCTCATTCGACCATTGGTAGCTTGTTCTGGCCATAGCATCCAGGATTGAGAATGCCATCCTCACTGACTTCTCCATCAAACTACCACCTGCAGTTGCATCCACCTGGTTTCTAGTCGGAGCAAGTAAACCATTATAGAACTTACATACCTGTTGCTTCTTCGTAAAACCATGTTGAGGGCAACTCCGGATAAGATCCCGGAATCGCTCCCAAGCTTCTCCGAACGGCTCCTGATCCAATTGCTTGAACTGGTTGATCTAATTCTGCAGGTCGAGCATCTTGCTCGGTGGAAAATACTTCAACAAAAACGAAGTACTCAAGTCTTCCCAGCTTGTGATATCTTCCAATGAATTGAACCATTGGAGGGCTCTATCTTTCAATGAAAAGGGAAACAGTCTCAGTTTAACCTGCTCGTGTGGCACATGGTTTATCTTGATGGTATCTGCCAGTCTTCGAAACTTTATCAGGTGAGCATTCGGGCCCTCTAAAGCACTTCCCCCGTACTGGTTTTGCTGCACTATGTTGATTAGTGCAGGTTTCAGCTCGAAACTATTGGCATTGAGTGGTGGAGGTTGTACTCCTCCTGCCTGCTGATTTGGACTGGGCTTCAGGCAGTCACTAATAGGAGTATCATCTTCATCGCCTGCAGCTGGTTCTATCTGAATTGGGTCGTGCTGTTGTTGCAGCTGTGGCCTTTGTGGAGGTAGATGCTGCTGTATATTAGTGACTCGATCATCCAAGCGTGCCAGAGCTGTTAGTACTCTATTAAGAGCTTCATCTGGATTCAGATGTTGTGGTGGGTTCTCCATCTCAGACGCGAAATTCCTTCTAGTTCAGTGTCTTCGAGCTGTCGCTTCAATTTCTGGATTGAAAGGAAGAAGGGTTTCTTTCCCTTTTGATCTGGTGTGCATGCGAAGCCTAGAAACACCAAAAACAAGAACTACTGCGTAACACTAAAATTAAAAAAAAAAAATTAAAAACGAAAGTTAAAAAAATAAATACAAAAAAAATAAAATCTAGTCTAGTTTCCTCCTATTTTTCAAGATAAAAACTAAGCGCTAAATCCTATTCCCCGGCAACGGCGCCAAAAACTAGACACGTCGGTTTCTAACCTAGTGTTCCGCAAGTGTACGAATGTAGGTGTAGTAACGATAATCAAGGTCGATCCCACAAGGAATAGTTTAGGTAGTTCGATACCTCAATACTCTAGGAATGTCCTAACTAGATACTAGGTTGTAACAGGTTGATTTTAATAAAAACTGAGGAATTTAACGAATAACTATGTTACTTATGACTTGGCAAACAAAAAGAACTAACAATCAATGAGAAAAGGTATCCTAGGGCCTCGATTTTAGGATATTACTTCAATGCTGAATATGATTAACCTATAGATTTACCAATTCTAGTGTTTATTAGGCGGCACGACAATAATCTAACCCTTCTCTCGAAGCGATTAAATCGTTGATTAATTAAGCTAATTACCCTCTCGAGGCAATTAAACCTAATAACTCCCAAACGATCCTAAGCCACAGCCTACACAGTCATAGACAACTGCGCTCTATGCCATAAGTCTGATAACGATTCCCTCCTCTCGAAGCGGAATTGCTAAATTAAATTACTAAATCTAGGTGATCAACCTAAATCTAGTTATAAGCACAAACATAGAGATAAACACATAAAGAAAGGAATTAATAAATTAAATAATAATCAAAATATTGTCATAATAATCCCTACTCTCTATCCTTAGGACACGAATAGCTTAGCTACTCATGCCTAGCAATAATCAAATACAAGATTCTAAGGAAAACATTGTAAAAGATTAAACTAGAAAAGAACGACTAAACCCGGATGAACCCGTCTCGATGATCTTTGTCTTCTTTGTCCTCCAAGACTTCTTCTAGGTAGAATGATGATGTAATTGATGTTCTTGATGTTTTCTATCTTATTCCTCTGATTTCTAGAGTTTGGGGTCCTTTTTATAGAGTTGGGGAAGAATCCTTGGGAAGATAGGATCAAAATCCTACTAAAACAAGGAAACTTTCGTAGAAAAGGCTTTCTGACACGGCCGTGTTGGCATTGTGACGCGGCCGTGTCCGTTTTGCTCAGGCAGGTTTCCAAGTCTGACTTCCAAGCCATTTTTTAGGGTCTTCCGGTCATTTTTGGGATTTGTCTCTTTCAGGAAAAGTTGTAGCTCTTTGAATCAGCTTTCTAACACCACCAATTTTACCTTAATTGGAGTTGTATATCTCAAGATATGGCCAAAATATTAGAGGTATGTCAAGCTGACAGAAAACTTCACTTTCGGGACACATTGTGACGCGGCCGTGTTGATTATTGACGCGGCCGTGTTGGTTGGCAGTGCATTTTTCCATGTTTTAGGCCACTTTTGACGCGGCCGTTTTGGCCCTTTTGCTCCTTTAACTTCCTTTTCATCCGTTTTAACCCTATTTGGCTTGTTTCTTCTTCGAACTTTATCCAAATGGAATAAAATTACCTAATTAACGTCAAAACAAGTCGAAACACGTCAAATGACCTAAATATTATTAATATAAATAAATGCCGGTCAAATATGCACGTAAATGATATAAAATATGATCCTAAATCGACCTAAGTACATGCATAATTAACGTGTATCAGGTCCAAAGATAAGAAGTTTGTTACCATGTCAAGTTTGAAAAAATCAGCTGAAAAAAAAAAAGAGAAAAGGGAAGGATAAGGTGTAAGAATGTGGGGTGTTGAGATGCTTTTTGCAAAATTCATACTTTTTGGGCACAAATTTTTTGTGCAATTCTAAACAATGTACATGTTATGCCTTTGTGCAACTTTAATGTGACTTTTGAGACCTAAATTGTGGTTGTTCTTGTTTAAGCTTAATTGTGGGTGTTCCTGTTTATGAGCTAGATTGTGGCAGCAAATTTATTGTGGTTTTTTGCAGTGGTTGTTCTTGTTTTAGCTAAACTGTGATTTAATCTGAAAATACTTGAAAGATATGGAAAATTTTCTGCATTGATATCATAAGTAGGCAGAATACATTTGTCATAAACTACATTACTGATACATATCATTAGTCATACTTGTCCTAGGCTGCCCTATTGGGAAATTTGATACTAGAGGTACATTTTCTGCACCATACACACTCAAACTACCAATTTTGCCACAACAAGAACAACAAATGCACTAAACACACACAACAACAGCTTCATCATCCTCTTAAGAGCAGCTTCCCCAGCCATTCCTCTCATCTCCTCACTCATATCGCCAACTATGGCCTCGGTGCTTTGGACCACTCGGCTTGCGGATCCCTTTGAGTTAGGATACGTTCCAGTTCAACCAAGCTATCCACCCTCTGCAATACTCTTTCAGCTGCAGTACCACCCCTAGGAACATTTGGTGGGTTCTCCACCTCATCTTGCCAAACAAAAAACTTGCAGCCGCCATTGTTCCAATCCAGGCAACCGTAAAAGATTCGTCCTCGGCTGTTGGGCCTCGTCGATGCCCAAGTACGTATTGCTTGGCCACAGTGGCATATAACACTGGGATGGGGGGGAGGATATGGTCTTTGCCAACTTGATGAATATGATGCACTACAAGAAATATGCTAAACAACAACGCCCATAAGACAGCGGTTTTAGTTCAAAATCGTTGTCTATCATCAAAATACCATTGTTTTTAGTATTTTTGTTGTGGTTTAACTTAAAAAATCCTAGACAACAACGAATTTATTTTGCTGTTGTTATGGGCGTTGTGGTTTAGTACATTCATTTTTATATTTTTATTTTTCATTTTCAAATTACAACTTAATTAAAGTTGTCAGTTACTTTGTTTCCTTTTCCCCTAGAGTTGTCAATAAAGAAGAAGGAACCAAATTCAATTGCAGAAACCCTCTCTCTAAGAAAGGGGGTGAAACCGCTGCTTCTCAACGGCGATCCTCGTCGTCACCGTCGCTGCTCCGTCTTCGCCGTCACTATCGCTGCTCCGACTTCGCCGTCACCGTCTCTCCGCCATCTTCGCTGTCATCGTTGTCGCGCCGCCTTCGCCATCACCGTCGTTGCTCTGTCGTTATTGTTAGGGTTTCAAAACGGTATATATATTAATCATTCTTAACACCCTACACATTGTTCACCCACTCAAATTTAGTCATTTATCGTTACTGTTAGGGTTTCGAAATAACCCCTCGATTTCGAAAGTAGACTACATGTTTCATTTATGATATCCTGATAATGGATATTGAGAAAAATAATGGTGAAAAAATATGGATTTGAACAAAATAATGGTGATAAAATATGGATCTGATATCCTGATAATGGATATTGAGCCAAATAGTCCATTGTCGTAGTTGCATTATTTTATACGAGTGCTCGATTGAGTAGTTGCAAGACTGATCAATGAACATATAGTGATTCCACCTCAAAGTTTTCAAATTATGTTTTGATATCTAATATTTGAAGAATGTGATTGTATTATTTGATGGTGTGTGCATGTCTTTGATTTATCAAATACATTCTTTGGATCTTCAAAAAAAATCTTCTCACCTTTAAGCATTGCATGTCCGTCATGTCTATAAAGATCATATTTTTCGTTAGTAAAGTCTACTTGATCATTTTTGCTACATTCTGAGAAGCAAAGCTAGCTGCCAACAAAATATGTGATCAATATTGTCTTGTATTTTCAGTGTTGGTGCTTTTTTCCAGCGTCATTATGGGAAAGAGGTGATCTTCATACCATGATTTGTTTTTTTCCCTTACAATATTATGTTTTGGAAAATAAAACTAAAATTGAGAAGATATTTTATATTAAAGGATGAAGTTTATGTTTTCCTTTTAGTTATTGAAAGCTAGAGGATTAGAATACCGAGTAAAAACTGCCGGAAAATTTGTTTGTTTGCTGACTTTTGCATTTTTTACTAGGAGTAAGAATCATATTGATTAAAACTCTAATTTCACTTATTGTAGAAAATAATTTCTGTATCAGGTGTTCGAATACCTCAGAATATCGAGTAAACACTGCCTGAAGATTTGTTTGTTTGCTGAGTTTTGCATTTTTTACTAAGAGTAAGAATCATGTTGATTAAAAATCTGATGACTGCCTTTCTCATCTACAAATTCACCTCAACTGCATATTATTTTAGGATTGCTATATTTTGTAACTCTTTGTTAATATGTAGGAAATTTTAGCTTCAGTACTAGCTTTATGGTCTTACAGAACCTCTAGAATTTGGAAATTGTTTTATTTTTCAGAGGTTCATTGATGATATATGTTGGTTGATTCCCGCAGAAAATGGAGATGTGTACGCTACTGGGCTCAATGACTTTGGGCAGCTTGGAATATCAAATTCTCAAAACAATCCATTGCGTAAATATACATTTATCATATATGCATATACATTTTCATTTCCTGTCAAATATCCATTGCGTAAATATACTCATACACTTATATTGTGGAGACACTTTTTGAGCTATAGTTTGTAGGGAAACCTTTATCATATAAATAGGTGTTAGTGTGTGGTTATGTTAAAGTTTAGCTGTAATAATTGTAAAGTGCTATGTATAGTGTGGAACCATGTTGACTGCACTTTTTGTGCAACTTTTAGTTGATGAAAGTTAATTGTTCCTATAATGGTAACAATTATATTTATATACATTTGAATCTACAGTTGCAGTGTAGAAACAAGAATAATTATCATCTCTTTTGGATTCTCAAATATTCAATGATCTTTGTGATTACTCTGTGATTCAATTATTTTCGAAGATATGTAGCAAGTTACATCAGGTTTTGTATGTATAGATTTGTAGATGCAATAGTATTTTAATCCTATATGTATGAATGTGTTTCATTGGTGATTTTCGTTCCACTTGTTTCTGCAAAATATCTTCTAAAGTGGAATCATAATATTCAAACATTCTGATTTATGTATCTCTCTATTCTTTCAGAAACTCAATCATGAACTTGTTGCACATGTGGATGCAAGAAGAACCGAGATTTGTAGCACAAAGATAACATATGTATAATGTGAAATTTTTAGGAGTTTTTTAGGGTTTTTAGCTTATTATGCACCCTATAAGCACAAGACCCCCTCTATTATTTATGTTCTAGAGAAAATATATTCTCCAACTGCCCATGCACACATATATATACAACTGATTCGGTTATGTAGTTAATTTTTTATATTTGTTAAGTTTGATGATGTGACGATTTATTTTTTAATTTTTGTTTATTTATGTTGTCCTTTTATATGATGTAATTTATTCTTGAATTATTTTATTATTTAAAAATATTAAAAAAATTAAAACAGGAAAATAATACCTAATAACAGGTACCACACACCTCTATTATAAAGGTTAAACAACAACGGTTAAAAACCGTTGTCTTTACGTTGTTGTAAAAATTAAAACAACGGTTAAAAACCCTTGTAATGACTGTTGTTGTAAAGTCCCAAACGACAACGGTTAATACATGTTGTTAAAATTAAGTGTTGTGATACCAACGACAACGGTCAAGCTGCGTTGTAAGGGCGTTGTTGTAAATGTCAATCACAACGGTTAAAAACCGTTGTGGTATAGGTCTTCAACAATGTTCAAAAGTCGTTGTGGTAGGTAGGGGTCTACTACAACGCCAGGTACGACAACGCTCAATTATCGCAAACGACAACGGTTTTTCACAGTGCAAAAATCTCTAACTTGTGCAGATCTGGTGGAGCAAAACAACAAAATATCAGAAGATAACTTTTTCCACAGGTGAATCATTTGTTGGAATAAGTTCATAGTCAAATTTTAAACTTAGAGGCCATATAGTAACTATCAGTATGCAGATAGCAATATACATAAACTTGAACAAATATCCATCACAGTCGAGGGAAAATACCAGTGTTGCTCAACCTTATCCGAAGAAAACTAGAATTTGTCAGGCACAATTTTTCAATGCATGCAATTGCTGCTTTTTTTTACCACAGTGACTTTCCAGTTAAAAATTTCAATTTTGCTTGTGGAATCCAGTTATACGTTAATGACTAAAAGGAATACAACAAAAGATAATACAGATATCGGAAATCGACGGATATATTTGAAACTGGGAACGTAATTATGGCAAAATATACTTACTGAGATTCATCAGGGCATCAGAGGTCAAATTATATCTAAATTAGTAACATGTCAATTTTAAAAATCTAAACTTGTATGGACAAAGAATTCTGAGAAATAAAGAAGGCATGAATCCTCTCACCTGGTTGGTGTCGCGAGTAATGGAAAGTAAGATCACTTTTCCTTTTCTACACCACGGGACACATAGGGTGCCGTAATTGATCACCGATGGTAATACCGGTGGTGATGCAGCGGCGGTTTTGCCGACTTAGGTGGTGGTTGTAGGAATTTGGTAATGGCTTGTATTGATTGAGGATTTCAACTGAATTCCTTGTTTTGTGTTGTCGTATATGGATTCATGGTAGCTAATACCTTGAATTTTACCCTTAGGGCTGATTTTGTAGAGTACTGCCTGAATTTTATTCCTGATTTGATAGGGATTATAAGGGAAAAAAGTACAAATGGTCCCATAACTTTTTACTTTTTCGGATTTAGTTCCATAAGATATTGTTTTTTCGATTTAGTCCCATAACTCTAGTAATTGCTCAATTTTAGTCCAATTTTGACCCAATATTGACCAACTGACCGGAAAAGGTCACGTGACTTTCACGTGCCGGCGCGGTTTCGGAAATTTCGGCTAAAATGGTCCCATAACTTTTTACTTTTTCGAATTTAGTCCCATAAGTTATTGCTTTTTCGATTTAGTCCCACATCTCTACTAATTGCTCAATTTTTGTCCAATTTTGACCTAATGTTGACCAGCTAACCGGAAAAGGTCACGTGATCTTCACGTGCCGGCGCGATTTTGGGAATTCTGACGACTTATGAGACGTGTCGCCGGACTTCCTAGGTGGAATTTTAATTTTTTTTATTAGGAGACCACATCAACAAATTATTTACCTTGTCAGCTTATATTTTTCTTTTACCTGAATTGAATTAAACTCCAAAAAATACAAATGCAAAATAAGAAAATGTAATATTTTATCGATCTAACCCTTAAATCAGAATTAGCATCCCTTCTTCTTCTTCTTCTTCTTCTTCTTCAGTTCGCGTCCTTCTACAAGAAAAAGCTCTAACTTTTCTCTTCCAATCTTTTCTATTAGAAAGTCGCGGCTTCAACTCCCCCAAAATTGGAGAACACACGAAGACAAAGAACCATGTCCCAATCTAGGAATAGCTTGCGAAATAGTATTGTGTGTGCGAATTCGTAGCCCTAACTCTCTTAGCTCAACACAATTGATTACAGCAAAATCAAACAATCAAAACAAGCAATCAACTTGTTTCAAGAACACACTTGTATGCAAGAAAGTTTAACAAAGAAGAAAATATAAAATCAACAAAGAGAGTTACGTGGTTCTCCCTTCAATACACTTGTTGCCCCCTCTATATAGGTTGAATTGAATTAATTGAAATATACTGGATATAATTTTGGCAGAATGAAGGTCATTGTACGAGTTTTAGGTGGATAGATGCTCTTTTATGTGGTAGAAGCAAACACATAATGAGAGGGCTCTTGTGAAGGCTTAACGAGAAGAACGCTGAAAATGAGGTCCTGCATAACGCCGCATGAATCTCGAAGAAATTGTTTCCGTAACCAAGATAGATAATGAGAGAATGAGCTACTCGTTAAAGAAAAAAAACAGGTGGAGTTAAAGAACAAGGAGTTGGAGTCCATCAACAATGAGTTGATAAAACATAAAAGTCGGCGGAATTTTCAAAATCGCGTCGGCACGTGAAAGTCACATGACCTTTTTCGGTCAACTGGTCAACATTAGGTCAAAATTGGACCAAAATTGAGCAATTATTAGAGATATGAGACTAAATCGAAAAAACAATAACTTATGGGACTAAATTCGAAAAGGTAAAAAGTTATGGGACCATTTTAGCTGAAATTTTCAAAACCGCGCCGGCACGTGAAGGTCACGTGACCTTTTTCGGTCAGTTGGTCAACATTTGGTCAAAATTGGACCAAAATTGAGCAATTACCAGAGATGTGGGACTAAATCGAAAAAACAATAACTTATGGGACTAAATCCGAAAAAGTAAAAAGTTATGGGATTATTTTGGTTTTTTTCCCGGGATTATAATCAGATTCTTATTAGATTATTAGTAATTTTCATTATTGGCTTCTTTTATCTATTTTCTTTTCTTGTTTATTTATTTATTTATATTTATTTTAAATTTTTTTAGGGTGATACGTAAATTAATCAGACTAGTTGTCTGTTGTCCCCGTGCGATGCATGGTCAGATCAACTGAAAAATGTATAAGGGAATAAATATTTAAATGGAGTAAATAAAGTGATAAAAAAAATACAATAATTAACAATATAATAGGTGTGGTATAATCAACGTGATAGACAATATAGTGTATGACGGGTGTGTAAATAACTAATCAAGTTAAGGAATTACATATTATAAAAATCCTACACACTTTTGTATGCGCAATTAATCAATATGACATGTAATTTCATTATAAATCTATAATAAATAATCATATTTTAATTGACATAGGCATGAAAATATCTGCCTAAGAGTCTTACTATCAGAATCACCTAAAAGTTGAGTTTGAGAAGTTTTTATCACCCAACTTCTAGCAGATTCTAGACCCTTTTTTTAGCTTTATATAACCGTAATATCTGTAATACTGTCATTTGGGAATGTGCAAATTGCAAGAGTCTGAAATCTCCTATTCTACTCTAACATTAGTGGCAAAGCCAGACAAGTATTGAGAAGTCCGATCTCAATTCCTTTCTGTTTACTAGCTTGTGTTCACTAAAATTTAACAAATAGAGTTGGTACATTAACATATAACTATCATTCAGATATGCAAAGGTTGTTCAAGAGGAATAAGTTAGTTAGTTAATATATGAAATGTATAGTATACAATGTCAATCGGTAGGGTACGGGTACGCCTTCCCCATGCCTTCCCTGCATGTAAATTGCACTTCCCGTACCCTACCCTATCACGCTGTTTTTTACTTCGGGTAGGGTACATATAATACCCTATGGGAATGCAGGTACCGACGAGCAAGCAGGTTCCCTCTACTTTTTTTGTCTACTTGAAAAACACTTAAATGATTTCACTAATAATAACAAATTAATAAAAAAGAAATTAACTTTTACTCTTTCATTTTTTATTTTTTATTTTACCTTAAACATTTAGAGCTAATATATATAATATGAAGAAGGGTATATGTATATATATAATAAAATATACTCCCTCCGTCCCGAATAAACTAGCACTGGCTCCCTGGCACACATATTAGGAAAAGTTATTTTTTTATAAATGTTGTCTTTTTCAAATCTGCTTTTACCTTTATTAGTAGAAAAATAAGGGAAGGATTAGGAAATCAATCCTTCACTCTTAATTTTGGGGGCTCAAAGTTGTTGTTCCTGATTGGAATAAACAGTACTCAAGAAATTCAAATTTCCTAGAAATTTCACAAATTAATTCAAATTTCAGATGAACAGTTTGGTGGGAAAAAATTCCCACCATTAAATTTTCATTCATATAACCTATTTTACAAGTTCAACAAAAATGATCAAAATGTATAATTCCCTCCTAAATTTTTTTTTGAAATCCTAACTAAAAGGCTATAAATACATCATTAAATGTGCCAAAAAAATATACTTCATCTTCAAGTTTCAGAAACAACAGTTCTTCAAAAAAATTGAAGCAGAAATGGTTTGCACAAAAACTGGTAAAAAGCTAGCTCCACAGACTGGATCCTAATTGCTCAGTTCTCAATGGCTAACAACACAACTGGTGTTGTACATCATGGCGAAATAAAGGAAGGGGCTACATCATTTGGAGTTAGTCGTCGAACAATTCAATACATATGGGAGGCTGCAAGAAAGCAAATGTTAGAAGGTCTAGCTGTTACATTCAAGCCCAAAAAAGATGGTATAGGGGTGATTAAAACTGAGTTAAATGTGGAGATGATCAAAAGAATACCCTTTTCAAATAGAGGCACCATAAGAAGAGTAGCCAAAGGTTTAAATGTGAGCAAAAACAAGGTGGGCAAATGGGTGGAAGCCAGTTTGATCAAACCTCACACAAATGCCATCAAACCTGGTTTAACAGAAGCAAACATGCTGCAAAGGCTGAAGTACAGCCTGAGCTCATTTCACTTTGACCACCAAACAAGTATAATCAGGTATGACTCAACGCACAATGTAATTCACATTGACGAGAAATGGTTTTACATGCAAAGGTGCACCGAAAGAGCATACAAATTGGAAGGTGAGGATGACCCATATAGATCATGCAAAAGCAAGTGATATATCCCTAAAGTGATGTTTATCTGTGTTGTGGCAAGACCACAATAGTCAAGCTAAGGTGATCTTTTGTTCGATGGAAAGATTGACATCTTTCCATTCACAACCCAAGAACCGGCTCAACGAAACAACAGAAATAGAACAAGAGGTACATTGGTCACAAAGCCAATCGACTATTACCAAACAAGTTATCAAAGAATGCACTTTACAACAGGTATGTGTTTTAGCTATCAGAAATGCAGTCATCATTTAGCTAATTAATGGAGTAAGCCTCCAAATTGTGTTCCAATTGCATTAATTGCTCTTAGAACACAATGGTGACTTTACTTTCACATGTGGTAACATTTTAACAGATCATACCAGCAATTAAAGCCAAATGGCCAGTAACAGCAAGTAAGACTATCATAATATGGCAAGATAATGCAAAGCCGCATATAAGCAACTTTGATGAAGATTTTAGAAAGGCTGCAACAAGAGATGGTTGGAATATTCAATTAGTATGTCAGCCACCTAATTCACCGGATACAAATGTGTTGGATTTGGGGTTTTCCAGAGCCATTCAATCACTCCAAGTGGGAACTTCATCACACACTATTGAACAATTAGTCAGAAATGTGCTTAGATCTTTTGAAGATTTTGAGGTAAGCAAGCTTAACAACATTTTCCTAAGCTTACAGGCTTGTTTGATCAAAGTTATGAAGCTAAAGGGACACAATGGATCAAGCTGCCCCATTTGGGAAAATCATCCTTAAGTAGGGAGGGAAAACTGCTCATAACTCTAGAAGTTGAAGAAGCACTAGTGAGGGAAGGGATAGAATATCTAATGGCTCATGAGCAAGAAGTTGAAACGTATGATATTGGTGGATTGATGTCTGATCTAGGTTATGCTTAGGGACTATTTTTACTGTATTTTTCATTTTGGGATTGTGTTTACAGCTTAAACACATTGAATGTGTGCATTTTGGTTAACCTGTAAATACTCACATTTCAAATTTTTATTCTACAGCGAATAGGGACTCGTTTATTAACAAATTATCATGTTATTTTCACAAGCCCTCAGAAAAGTATCATCATAGGATTTTTTACTCAACCGAGTATGCAATTTCATTCAGGATAAAGAAAGTACCCAACAAATCAAAAAAATGGGATAGCAAAACAAACAGCTACCAACAGTTTTTTTACTCTAAATTTTTTAACAAATTTAAACCATCAACTCCAAAAAGAGGGACATCATTTAGTTTACACAACTCACAGCCCAATCAATAATCACAAAAAATACTGGACAGCACAGCAAATTGCCACCAACAGTTTTTTTCCTCAACATACTATCACAAATTTAAACTATCAGCGGACAAAAAATGGACATCATTTAGTTACAGAACTCACAGCACAATCAATTGGGAGAAAAAAAACTGGACAGCACAACAAATTGCCACCAACAATTTTTTTTCCTCAACAAAGTGACACAAATTTAAATTATCAGGATGCAAAAAAGGGACATCACTTAGTTTAAACATGTCACAACCTAATCAAGAATCACCAAAAAAAAAAAAAAAAAAAAAAAAAAGAGGATAGCACAACAAATTCACACCAACAGTGTTTTTTCCTCAACAATGTGTCACAAATTTAAACTATCAGCATGCAAAAAATGGCCATCATTTGGTTTAAACATGTCACAGCCCACTCAAGAATCACAAACTAAACTGGATAGCAAAGAAACCGACCAACATCAATTTTTTTTTCCTCAATGAAGTTTCACAAATTTAAACTATCAGCAGCCATAAAATGGACATCATCAAAATTAAACCATCTACAACCCACTCTATTATCACCTCAGAAAAATGGACAGCTAACAAGAAAGCTACCAACGTTTTTCAACGAACACAAGCATAGATCAGTTTCAGAACGTGTCGCAGGCACTAAGAAAAGGAGGGTTAAAGAAAAATAACCTTCGCAAAAATAGGAAACCACATAATCAAAGACTCAAATAAAAACCTCATTTTCTCCTCTGAATGAAGCCATTCGTTCACCAGCTCCACCCTAGAATCCAGATCTGCACTTTTCCGAACAAACTGACACACTTGCATGGAGGCGGAACACTGATCAAATTTCAGATCTGGTTCCTTTTCCTCATGAAAGGGCTGAATCGCCATCAGAATCGGTGTTTCAAGAACATACGAGCCCTTAGAATCGAAAACATAGATACCAGGCAGTTCTTCACAAGAATCGTAGATCTCAGATCTAAACATGGTGGAGAAGAGAAATGGAGAGTGGGTCTGGGATTGAGAGTGAAAATGAAGGCTATAAGTTTCGGAGAACAGGGAAGATGGGCAGCGGCGCAGTGAAGAAAGCACCCAAGATCTAGAGTGAGTGAGAGAGAGAGAGAGAGAGAGAGAATAAACACTGAAATGTGGTATTGGGTTGGGCTGGGGTAGGTTAATGGGTGGATTGTAATTAATGAGCTGTTAGTTTAGGGAGTTTGTTTAATTTAATCAAAATTTAGTGATGGCAAATTTGTGAATATGAGATTATTGTGGGGTAGGAATTTAAAGTTTTGTTTCCTTATTTGGAAAGTGTGCAAAATGGGTGGGACATCCCAATTAGGGAAGTATGCAACTTCATTCGAGACAGAGGAAGTATACTATATATGTAGAAATACATATCGGGCAAGTGGGTAGGGTAGGCGGGTTTAACAGTAAATCCATACTCTACCCTTACCCTTATATAATTCATCTTCAAAGATGGTTAGGCAACTAGAAAAACATATTTTTCTAGTTTTTTCTTTTGTTATCCACTTGTAGCCTGTAGGGATCATTCTCATACAAACTTCCAACAGATGATATATTAAAGGAATCTGATAGGGCTTGTAATAATATTAGCTTGTCAAGAAATTGTATCATGGCATCAACATTGTTAGGGAGCATCATAATTTTCATTCAAATCAGAAGTAGGGGTGGTTCGGTACGCTATACCGTACCGAATCGCCCATATCGTTATCGTACCGAAATTTTTGGTACGCCGAAAATTCATATCGTTATCGTACCGAAAATTTCGGTATACCGAAATTCGGCATACCAAAAATTCGGTATGATATCGGTAAATACCGATACCGTACCGAAAATTCGGTATATCGAATTTTGTATCGGTATCGGTATATACCGATCCATACCGTTGATTTTGGTATACCGAAATTTCTGTATATCGAAAATTTACAAAATATCGTTAGAAATTTGGTATACTGAAATACCGAATTACCAGAATACCGAAAAAATTTCGGTATACCGACATATACCGAAAATACCGAACTTTTTTCGGTATATACCGAAATTTTTAGATTATCATACTTATCATACCGTACCGAAAATTCGGTATACCGAAAATTTCGATATTTTCGGTAATTTTTTTATACGGTGTGGACAGTATTTCGGCATTTCGGTATTTTTTCCCACCCCTAATCAGAAGGTAATATAGTTTTTGTTGTTCCTTTTCTTGTTTTTCTTTTAAATTGAAACTCTAAACGGGAGATGACATATCACCCTTCAATAAATCCCAACAGGCTTTTTTTTCTTTTGTTACATTTATATATATTGTCTATTATTTGATTCCATGACTGTCTCTAGCATGAACCTTTTTTAAGGTTCTGGGTTAACCTTGTCATACTAAAGTGTTTGAGACAGTGAATTGTAGAGCTGATTTGTATCAGTTAAATAACACCCTGGAGACATCTTTCTTTATTTTTATGGACATTGCTATTGGCCACATTCTGGCTGGTCATAAAAAATAATTTATGTTAAAATTTAATTTATCTTTTGATCAAGATCTACTTAAAATTACAAAATATAATTGATAACTATCACAAGACGAAATTTAAATGTTAACTATCATTTTGAAGCACTTTAAAAAATTGGCATCGTTTCTATTCTTTTTTTACCCGAAATCGAGCATTAGTATTAAAATTTTAATTACCGTCTTCACAAATAATTTATCATTAATATCTTTTCATACATTTATAAACTTAAAAATTAATTTTCTGAAAAAAAAAATCTGGCCAGCCAGCATTTCTAATTTTTTTTATTATGTCTGTATCTAGCACGAATTTTAAAGGGTTGCTGTCCTGGAATGATATGTATGTAAGGATTAACTAATGTTATTACTATAAAGTGTATAATATTTTTGTACAAGAATTTATTAGTCTCTACAATAAGGTGTTTGCAATCATTGTGTTTTGGAGGAAGTGGTGAAAATGTTAAAATTAGGTAGCGTTTGAGAAATACGTAATTTTAGCGTAGAATCTTCTTGAAGTAGCGGGATAACACCTTTCCAGAATTAACTTTTAAGTAATTCTGATAATTTGTTTTAAGTGTTTACAAACACTTCAAAATCACTTTTGTTTACGAAAGAGATTTTGAGTCCACAAAAGAGTGACCCCCAATAGGTATCTATTTTGCAGGTAGGAATATGAGCTATTAGAAGATGTTAGAGGCGAGGTTGGTGATTGACCCTCTTATAGCTCCTATTTTGAGGAATGATCACGAAGAGTTTCAAACCGTGAAAGTTGGATGAGCCTTGATCAACTTATTTTGTTGTCTTTTAATTTTGCTTAACTAATGACCCTTGCATCTCTCTTCTATGTTATGCACCAACCTTGTGTCATTGTTCATGGTAGTTGTGGCCACTCTACATATTTTTACTTTTATTTTTCACAAAAAAATAGCTTTATCTTATGGGGGTGTTTGCGAAGTCTTTTGGGGGTTCCGAACCACTTTTGTTTGCAGCAGAAGTGGTTTGAACTGGATTGGTGGAACCGAAAAAATTTGGGGCTCTAGGAAAATTGCAGCGGTACACGATGAATGACATACTGACAAATCTGAAGACAGAGATGACGGCAGCACACAACCTTAGGCTTGTCCAACCTCCCGAAGGAACCTATTTCTAGTGTAAAGGTATCAAAGGTTGGATTGACCCTATTTTTATTTTAGAGTTTGTCTCGTGTTAAGGTGTAAATTGTAATGGGGGTAATGGGCAACGCCAATACAAGCTTTTCTCCTACCAACTCTTGGTTTCTTGTCATCTTTTTTCTATTGTTCTTGTTAAATCATGTTGAAACATTTGGCAATGAGATTTCTCTATTGTGAAATCTAATCAACATATCATATTAGTACCAAAAAGATTTCATGGCGTAGATTAATTGAACTAGATGAAATTTATGGACACGAGAGGAAGAGGATTCGAGTCCATGCATCTTCTTGGCTCAGTATGATTCACTGAAAGAAAATAATTTTGCAGGTAGGCTACTTAGCTTCAGGGAACACCAGATAGGTTCGTATGATGGGTCTTTTCTGTGTCACATATTTTGTGGTTTGATTTCTTATTTAGGGATATGTTGTTGTCTCCTTGTGTCGGAGTGTCATTTCTCCGTTAACGAGTAGTTTTGAACCCAAGTGTTCTCGGTTTAATTTGGATTACTGCGGTAGTATCGAATGGACAATTTAACTTGTTAGCTACGCGATGTATCTTTTCATCAGGTTATATGAAGAAAAAAATCTACATTGACTTCACATTCTCCACAAAATATCCTCTTCTCTATCTCCAGATGCGGATCATCTTGATTTCCTTGCTGTGCATTTCGTGAATTGGGGCTCTCATGGGCCATCCATTTCATCAACGATTCAAAAGGTGCCACTTCAACAACTTATTCAAACAGTGTCGTTCAATTGGTAATTGAAAAATAATTTTAAAATTGTAAAGTCTTTTGACACCTTAGAAGTGTGCACTACTTATAAGGTGTCAGTTACTTCATATTTCGATATCCTAAATCACAAATCGAACTTCTGATGAAATCTAAGGGAATATTAAGAAAAATGAGAAAGAAAAAAAAAAAAAAAAAGGAAAGCTATTTCATTGTAAAGTACATAGAAAGTTAGACATTCCTTGATATCTAGTTAGCAAATTGTCAATCGAAATATATTTCAAAATTATAAGGTCTTTTAAGACGTTAGGAATCTAACAATAGCTACAAAGTTTTTTCTATTGTGATGTCTTAATAGTTAAAATTAAACTTATGGTAAAATTTGAGGAAAATTGAAAAAAATAAATATATTTTATGTGTAAATTACTTGAAATTTTATACCTTTCGCAATATCTGTTACATGAAATGGTTAGTGATATAATAATTTCAAGATATTAGGCCCGCTTGGTTGGGGGTTTTAGGGGTAGGGAATGAGAATGAATGATCACTCATTTTCATTTATGGTGCTTGGTACATAATAAATAAGTTAATCAATACCTCATTTTATTAACAACTAGTAAATCTCCCGTGCGATGCACGGTTATGAAATGTTTTACAGATCATAAATGCATGACATTAATAATGGATGGACTAAGAATTAAAAAATAGTCAAATTATGATTTAATTTATTTAAAGATATGTAAATGAACATAAACCTCAACATCAACACAGGTAATAATCAAAACTGAAATATAATCCTTAACGAATAACTAAAATATATAAAATGTATAGACCATCTGTAGTCGTTCAAGACTTATGAAACATGGACACCTGGAATGTTGAGGGTGTAAAATACTTAAATCTAATAGGATCACCTTGCCGAATATTTGAGACTTCGATAAAATGAGACCAAACCGTCTACAATGTACTAAAAAATTTCACGGAGGATCACTCGAACATCATGCGACATACCCTATGACATATCAAGCTTGAATTGTGTAGGAACTTCCTTAGAAAAGTTTAAGTAGAAATCTCCAGTAACAACCTACATTTATGGATAAGAAAACAGTGAAAACCGATAGACAAAAATTATTAGATTAAATAAATAAATAAATAAATAGGTTTTTTTTTTTAATTATAGTACACTTCACATGCTTCTTCATGTTGTATACCACACAGTACATAACTCCAGGAGGACAAGTCGATATGAATCTCACTTAACAAAATATCCATCTAGGACTTCAACGAATACATACATATCCAATTTTGATCCTATTTTATCTGTATGCGTGTATTCTTTGATAAACACATATTGTAAAACACCCGGACATAATAGTTTGAGAATTTGCTTTAATCGATTCAAATATGATAGTTATATTATCATCTAATTTGCTTGATTTGCTTAATTAACTCGTTTGGTAAATGTCAGTAACAGAGAGAGTTTGACTGATAAACCTGACGCTAGGAGTACGGCGGATGTTTATAGATAGAAAGTTCGTCATTTTTCCCTCAAATTTTGACTGAGTAATTTTGCATGTTTTGAACTCTCCCAAAATAAATGGCAGAATTTGGCATATTCATTTATAGGTAATATGTAATTGGAAGTATACAAATTGAAAAAAAAAAAAAAAAAAAACACTTTATTAAGATGTACGATTTGAACTCTCCCAAAATAAATGTCACCAACATATACAGTTAGAATTTGGTCGAATATCGTTACAAATCTTACTTACTAATGATTGAAGATTTTCCTTCAATATGGGAGTAGATTTTGACAGATTATGGCGAGTCACTTTTATATGATTGGAAATCTTTCCTAAATATGATCAAGTAATTATTGACAGAATATCATTACAGATATGGCTAATATATGATTGGAGAATAACATTGCAAATATAACTAATATATGGTTGGGGATTTTCCTTAAATATGAAAGTAATTTTTGGCAGTTTATGACCAGTTTTGGCAGGATATAATTTAAATATAGCTAATATATAATTGGAGATTTTTTTCCTCATTTTAAAAGATTTTACCATAAATTTAATATTTCTAGATTTAGTAATAGCGTTTGGGCGGGAAAACCAATTATTTCTACTTATAGAGGGTTCCCCTTTATTATTAAGTAAGATTCTTCCCACATTATTTTATTGTATAATTGACCCCTCATTCATACCCATTACCATTGGCATTCATGATTTACAATCAAGCGGGCCCTAAGTTCTATGACACTTTAGGACTATAACAAAAGTTATAGGGTGTTAGGTACTTTTTGTATCAATACCCTAAAAGATAAAATTGATCTAAGGGAAAATTGAAAAAAAAAAAAAAACTCATGAGTAAATTACTAATAAAATTATTCCTTTCACGATGCATTTAGTGAAATGGTAATCGAAATATTAATTTTATATTGAAAAATAATAATAATAATAAAGTGTAAGATACATAGAAAATTAGATATTTTAAGATATACATTTAATAAAATATTAATCAAAATAGTAGTTTCAAAATTATAAGGTATTTTGACACTTTTAGTCATCTAGCAATAACTATAATATAATGGATATTATAAGAATTCAATGAAATACAACTATACAATCAATTAAAAATTCAAAATATTGATGCTTTAGTTTAAAATATAGATGCCTTTGGTTATTTTAAGATATATTTTGAGTAAAATTCAATCGAGATAATAATTCAAAAATTATGTACTTTTGGCACTTGAGTCCTCTTAGTAACAACTATATAGTGTCAGCTACTTTATATTTCGTTATCATAAAAGCTAAAATTAAATTTATGATAAAATTTAAGGGGAAACTAAAAAAATGAAAAAAAATATAATTTGGCTTTTTTGCAAAATACATTGAAAAATAGATGTTATAAGATATACGTTTAGTGAAATATTAATCGACATAGTAGTTTCAAAATTATAAGATCTTTAGAAACATTAGGCCTCTACCAATATCTATAGAGTGTCAAGTACTTTTTATTTCGATATCCTAAAAAGTACAATTAAACTTATTATAAAATCTAACGGATAATTAATAAATTTTGGAAAAATGTAATTATTCTATTTGTAAACCACGTAGAAAATTAGATATTTAAATATATCTATTTAGTAAAGTGTTAATCAAGATAAGAATTTCAAAATTATAAGATCTTTTTACATCTTAGGGCTCTAACAATAAATTAAATTAGTTATTTAAGATATGCTTTGAGTAAAATGTTTTAGACAATAATTAAAATATTATAAGTTCTTTTGGCACTTGAGTATTCTAGCAACAACTATGCTGTCAGTTACTTTCTATTTCAATATCATAAAAGGTAAAATTAAATTTATGATAAAATCTAAAGGAAAATTAAAAAAATGTAATTGTTTTATTTGTAAAATACATTGAAAACTAGATTACTTCAAAATATTCATTTAATAATAAAAGTACCGAACCGAAAGCACACCGAACTGAAAAAGAACCGTTGACTTTTAATCTTTTCCGAATCGAACTATATCGAAATAAATTATGGCATGATTCTGAATATTTTGTAATATCTGTACCGAGAACCGAACCAAACTGTACCGAATTGGTTTGAACTGTCTCATACTAAAAACCTAGATTACAAAAATATATAAATTTATTAATTATTTGAGAGATATAGTAGCTAACACATTTTGTGCACAATTTGATACATTGTTACTTCTGGACTACGTTACTTGAATAAGACTTGATGTTTATGTCACCAAAGATTTAATTTAAGTTGCAACTCTGGTGAGAGTATCTTGCTTTTTATTTTCCAACTTTAAATTTGATATTAAAAATCTTCAAAAATATCTGAATAATCGAGTATATCGTATTGAACCAAACTGTATCACTAAATCCTTTAGATCTCAAATACTGTAACAAACTGTCCCGAATTTTGGGACAGTTCGGTACGGATCTTTTTAAGTTTGGTTCGATTCCGGACCTTAGATTTTTTAAGTACCAAGTTTTGGGACGGTATTGGAATTTAAAAAAATTCTCGAACTGCACTATACCGTGCACACCCCTATTATAGAGTGTCACCTACTTTTTATTCGATATCTTAAAAGGTAAAATTATACTTATAATAAAATTTAAAAGGGAAATTAAAAAAATATTTTTTTATTTGTAAAATGCATTGAAAGTTAGATGTTATAAGATATCTTTTAATAGAATATTAATCGACATAGTAATTTCAAAATAACAAGATCTTTTGAAACATTAGGCCTCTACCAATATCTATAAAGTGTTAGTTACTTCTTATTTCGATATCCTAAAAGGTAAAATTAAGCTTATGATAAAATCTATGAGAAATTTAAAAAAAAAATAAGAAAAATATAATTTTTATTCGTAAAATATATTGAAAATTAGGTGTTAATAAGATATATTTTAGTAAAATATTAATCGACATAGTAATTTCAAAATTATAAGGTCTTTTGACACATTATGCCTCTTCCAGTATATATCGGGTGTCAGTTACTTTCTAATTCAATATCCTAAAAGGTAATATTTCAGATACGATAAAATCTCAGTAAAAATAATTGAATTTTAGAAACTTTAGTTATTTTAAAAAACATAGAAAATTATTTTTTAAGTATTTATACACAAAAATATAATTTTTTTAATATTTTAAATTTCTTAAGCTAGTAGATTTTAAATAACACCTAACGCCTATAGCTAGTTCGATTCCTTAGCAATCATAAGACCTTAATATTATGAAATTAGTACTTCGATTATCATTTTATTTGATGGAAATCCAGTAAGGACTATTCTTATAAGATATTTACACATAAATAATATTTTTTTAAAATTTTAATTTTTTTTTCACTCAGATTTTACCAGAAGTTTAACTTTTCCTTTTAGGCTGTCGAAGTAGATAGTAAATGGCAGCCTATAGCTACTTCTAAAGTACTTAGGTAGGCATTAATATTATGAAATTCGTATTTTGATTACCATCGTACTTTGATAATAATATAACAAAAAGATAATTTTTTTTCTTTTTACATTTTATAGGTTACTTAAAAAGAGTATGCTTATACGATATCCATAAAGTGGTGAGATAATCAAAATAAAAATTTAAATATAATAAGGTCATCTGACACCTATGAACCTTAATAGATATAGTGTCAACTACTATCTGTTTCAATATCTTAAAAGGTAAAATTATACTTTTTATAAAAAAAACTAGAGGTGACAATCCCTAACCCGACTCGATGGATACGACTAACCCGATCCAACCTGACACGAATTTATTGAGGAAAATCCCCAACCAACCCGACATGAATCGATTAACCCGATTTTGACCCTAATCGAACCAAAATCGATATTTTTTCTTAAAATCTATAATTAATATTTTACCTTTTAAGTTACTTAGAAATGGTGTCTTTTTACGATATCCGTCTAGTGATAAGACAATCGAAATAATAATTTTAATATTATAAAGTTATTTGACATGTAAGGACTCTAATATTTTATTAGGATATCATTTACTAACTTTTTCTATATCCAAGGTAAAATTATACTTTCGATAAAAACAAAAAAAAAAAATCTTTATATTTTATCGGTAAATTACTTTAAAAGGATGTTTTTCTTTATATTTTATAGATAAATTGCTTTAAAAGGATGTCCTTTCACGATATTCATTTTGTGATAAGATAATCGGAATAATAATTGCAACATTACAATGTTAATTGGCACCTTGAGACTCTAAGTTATAGGGTTAATACTAACGTTTTCGATACCTTGAAAGGTAAAATTATACTTTTGATGAAAATATAACAAAAAAGAAATCTAAATATCTTATAGGTAAATTATCTCAAAAGGGTGGTGACCTTATACAATATTTGTTTAGTAACAAGGTAATCAAAATAGTAATCTCAATATTTTAAACACATTTCAACTATCCAACTACTAGAGTAGTTCATTTGACTAAAGCATGTCTGAATAGTGAATACCCCACAACAAAAGCATTGTCAGACACTAAAAAAAAAAAAAAAAAAAAAAAAATTCTGCTCCCGGTATCGTTGTAGTTATACCCCTTTCCAACAATAGTTCCGGCACCTGTTCAATAGAAATAACAAATAAACTTAAGTGTCTCTAAAAATTGGAGTTCCAATTCAGCAAACATAAACTTACAAATCAACATAGGAGAAAAAATGTTAAAAATACAATGACAAAGAAACTAATTGATGCATTTCTAGCAAAAGTTATACTCCTCTCTTGATGCCATCTCCTCTTCCATAAAATTTTATTTCATCCCAAAATCAAGTATTATCACCATACTTGTCCCAACGAGAAGCATTACCCAATATCTTTAAACAACATATACCTAAAACCTGCCATTTTAGATGCCCTTGGAAGGAAAAAATGCATAGCCAAGTCATAATATGTTGCAGTCCTCTTGGCCTGTTTGATCGACTACTTTGCAGCCTGTCAAGAGTTGAAGGAGTACACACCGAAGCTGTAGACATCAGCGCTCCAGCTTAGTTTTTCATGTTATACATATCCATCCAAACCGAACGTCAAGTAGTTAATAATACAAATTCAAATTAGTACTTCAAACTGATACTTCTAGGAAAACATACTCTGGGGGATGGTAACCATAAGGCTGGAAAAAAAAAAAAAAGACGGATGATAATAACTGTAACAACATTTAGAACCTATTGAAGACTAGCTAATATAAAATTAAAAAACTTTATTGGAACCACAAGTAGTAATAATAAGAAATTATGGTAACAGGGGCATCACAAATATGTAATATCTAATATACGCTTTAGTGGTATTGGTACCTCTAGGGTACACTAGAATTACCCAAAAGGTAAACTTAATTAAACTGAAAACAACAATCTCATACATCAAATTATATTTTTTTTAGCAGGCCTTCTATTAGTACTTTTGATAAAGTCTTTCCAAAAAAAAAAATTGACATAAGCCAGCCCAATGGTTGTTCCACTATCACATGTTGTAGGCCGGAATTATAGTACATTTTGGGAAGTCCACTTCCCTATTTATTAATGTTTCTTAGTATACGGAAAGGCTGGCTAACATTTACAATTAACCCTACAACTACATATGCACACCTAATCCCTCCATTAGTGGTTTTTTGCTGGAACATTGTCTCTCACTTGTGCATTTCAGCACTTCTAAGGTGGGTTTGGTTCATGGGTTTGGATATAGGCTGTTGGGTGGATATGGGTGGTTTTAAGTGAGCTAGGCTAGGAGTGATCTATTTTTTGGCGTTTGGTTCATAGGAACAAAGTTGGTCATTTCCCTTGGATATTAAATATAAACTTGTTTGGCTTACAATAAAGCAATGGTCATATTAATCTTATTAGAATAATTTTACCCTTTCCAGACCTAAAACTATGGAAGTGCCATTGCCATAATCTCACAAGAAAGTGACGAAACTTCCATTGCCACCACTGCTGGTTCTCTTCTTGCAATTCAATCCATATTCTCAAGAAAAAAATTCCTAATCATCTTCTCCGAGTTTTTCTCCGAGTTTGCACAAGGCGTCATCGTCTAGCCCGCACCGCCCGGTTCTGCTATCGACACCACAAGCAATGGTACGTCTTGCACCAAAAAACCAAAGTGACAAGAAACTAAATTCACAGACTTCCTAGGGCTACAATGAGCTAAGAAAATTGGAGTGATTAAAAAGTTTCCTACCTTCATACCCGATACATTTTCGCTGCTGAGAGTCTAAGACCCAGACCAAAGCATTTCCCGCCAGCCCACCACAAATTATACCAAATTGTTAACAAACAAATACAAAGAAAAAAAAAATAAATGCCCAAAACAGAATCAGTGAAGCTGGAACTCAAAGAATAGACGGGAACAACAAAATAATATGTAAAGAAAAATCAACCGACCCTCTGGTTACACGGTGGTGAATGGAAGAAGCTCAGATCAGGGCTCCGACTCAGGTAACCAACGCTGCACGATGTAGAAGACGACCTTGGCTTTGAGAAATTCACAGGGGCATAGGAGATGTTTCCTACTCGGGGGCATTAGTGTAATTACACTACATAGCAAGTTGTGGGTTAGGCTGGGGGGATTTGGACTGATATGGTAATAGGCCCCCAGAGGTGGGTTGGGTATTCCCAGGTCCATGGGATAATAAGCACGGGGCGGAAATTTAAAAAAAGTTGAGGAAATTGAAACCAAACGATTTAATCGTTAGGTTACCTAATAATTCACACCTAAAACAATCAACCAAACCCACCCCTACAGTATATTCAGTAACACTTCACCATGTACACTCTACAACATCATATCCTATCACATATCAATTTCCTCTGAAATCTTCTGCCAAAGCCATATATTTTGGATATCTTCCTTCTTAGCCACATAAATATGTGTTCTTGTTTTCCGTTGTTCCTATGTGAGGTCAATCTTCTTTAGATTTGGGGGGAAGCGAAAGGGTATCATTTTTCACCGTTAAGTCAATCGATGGAAAAATGATTTCATTTATCTTTCCAAATCTTTTTTTTTAGATCTGAATTATTTTTAACTTATATAAAGAAAAGTAATCCAAGATCTAGTCGCATTAATTTCCTTGACACTGAGAGGTATAAATCTTGAGACCGATTTGATTATTTAGAGCATATAGTAGATAGTATGAGAGTTCTTAGTGGAAAATTGAAAAGAAAGTCGAACATTGTGTCTCACTTTCAAGTTGTTCAAGCCTACATCAGATCGAGTTCCATCACTTTATTTCTTGACTATTTCCTATTTTTTCCTAGCCAACCTGTGAGTGTGTCATCTACCCAGCCCACCGACTTTAAAGGTAATAAAATTGTCCTAAATTTTTATGTAAGATTTACACAATTTATATATACTGAAACTCAGTCACGTAGAACATATATGACATATTGTGTGTTTGTTTCTGTAAGATGATAGATAGATCTGCATGTTTTCTAATAGAAGTCTATAACTCTTAACATATAAAATGGATCTAAGTTTAGAAATGAACATGCTATATATTAAAAAAATTAATAGCTCAAAAGTCAGTGATGGACTTATATTTCATGCCTTATCTACATATGCCATAATTAAATTTGATTTTTAATTTTTAGTTATAGTTAGTAATGGTATCTTTTGCTTGTGTTTTGCTTCGTAGCTCATAGGCGGATAAGCCAACCTCTATAAGAACAGTGATAATGTGGAGTAAGTATTGAAGATAAGTAATCTCAATCTCTTATAATCTAATGCCTTAATTTTATATCTATGAGTCAATAAATATACTTAATTTTTTAATATTTTGTATGATGATAAATGTTCATCATAAGTAAACTAATAATGGTGAAACTTTAATAGAGTTTGTTTGTAAGATATCTGGTGTATTTGTTCAAGTAATTTGCTTGCAAAAATTTAATGACGACGTAAGGTTGGCGATTCGGATTTTCTTCCACATTTAGTACAACATCTTCTACAACATGTTATACTAATCATGCCACATAATATCACTTATGATGTATTCGTGATGTCATCATATACACGTGTCGTATGTGGTAGAAGATGTTGTATTGTATGAAGTAGAAGATCCAAAATGTAAGGTTGGGGATAAGATTCTGTTTTTGAAAAACTTAAAATTTTGTAACCAAATTTGTAGAACATAGAAACAGGGAACATAACGTAGCAACACAAAATAACTAAAATTGAAACTGAGAAATTCAAATGAAATGACAAACACGCGTAAAACATACTTTAGTACATAAATATAGGCTAATTTAACACTAACCAAACATTTGCATAATACTCATTTCTCCCTTTTGTATTCCCTTTCTTCTTTTAGAAGCAACGATATCAGAATATTGATCTCTTATGTTAGGTGCCTCATTTTCTTTCAATCTTTGAGAACCTCTAATTTGAACCGGTTGCTATCTCATGTATCATTGAACTTGCTTGTGGCTCCTACTACGAATGAGAAAATGACAAATAAGTATTAATTACATAAATTTTTGTTGCTTGTTAATATTTTAAAAAGTTGTACCTTATTAAGAACATAATTTTCATAGTAAAAGTACGGAATCAGTCAATGTCATCTTTGATGTACTGTAGACAATTGAGTAATGAAGTTTATTAGAAGCCTTAACCCATGTATCTTGAACAAACCCGTTTAAAGCATCATCAATCTCCTTTCACAAATTTCGTGTATGAACCTTCTTTGACAAATCTAGTTTATGAACCTCCTCGATCTGTTATAATAGACGCATGAATTCGAATCGCCTTATTTGAACAAAGAATAGTGAACATATTAGTATAACCAAACAAATTTGGAATGTGGCAAATAGAAGATGAAAATGTTTCTATGAAAAAATAAACATGTTCATAGTGAAAAACTCGTTACATACTTGAAATCTCATTTCCATTTCGACGCGCAGAAACTTCATAGCACCGTATGAGTAATTGCATTGCCCAAAGTGTTATTGTGGTCTTAACATGTTGCACAAGACTGAAATGGAGCCATCAGATTAAGTGGAGAGGATTTCTGAGTTCTGATGAAGGAATTGTGGAAGGCAGAGCAAGTGTTTGACGTTTGATAGAATGTGACACAATAAACTGTTCAACTGCAGGCTATATATTGGCAGTTTTGTGAAACCGAGATGTGAAGCGAATGTGGCAGTTATTTTTTTAATTATTTTGTATTTTTTTATTGTTTAAATTTAGTGAAAGTATGAAGCGGTTGGGATAACATTGTTTTTTTTTTTTTTTTTGGTCAGTTAATAGGTTTAGGATAAGCGGGGTATTTTAAAAAGAATGTTTTCGATAATTTTTGAAAGAAATGTTTCCCCAAAAAATGAAAAAAAATATAATCAGTGGATAAAACATTTTTCAATAGTGAAAAATGTGAAAATATGACAGTGGGAAGTTGAAAATGACCCCTGTGTTTCAGAAAGATGCAAAAAGAATATCAGGATAGAAGATGGACTGGAATTAATTTAATTGTTCAGATAATTAGCGAAATGGCTTTAGAAGCCAACACATGGAAATGGCGAAAAAATGGGCTGATATTAAATATATGATCGACACGTGTGTTCGGAGATTTTCATTTAATAGTATATATATGAGGATTATAGAATTGTGATATTTGTAGCGTAGGGTATAAATTGAAGTTATTGTTGACCAATCTCCGCATGCAGTATTTACTTTGGAGTATATACTTTGGTATATGAGATAATTTTACTATTGTTGAAGGAAAAACACAATTGGTGTACCTTCATCAAAGGTAACTGATTAGTTTAGCCCCTTCGCATATTAATTTAGCCATGCTTGATAAATTGCATATTTCCATGATAATGAAAATTCATGGGCATTACAAATCATACAAACAAATTGCGTGATAAAGTATTTTCACAAAGTATCAACAAAGAATTAATATGTGACATATGATCTCAAAATCTAATTCAAAATGAAATGATTAAACCAACCCGATTCAAATTTTGAATTGATAGACTCAAAAGGAATTGAGCCACTACAATTGATATTCTTAATAGAAAAAACTATTTTCATGGAAAAATACCATACTTTCGTAATCATACCATTCACCGACACTAAGGACAAAGAATTGTCCAACAAAGTCAAAGTATATTCTCTAATGAAACTGAGGCGACACGGTAATCCTAACTCACTTTTAAAATATTCTATAGTTAAAAGATACCCCGATGAACTCTACGTTGCATAAAAGAAATTTTAGAATAATAGATGACCCTCTACTTTCAAAATTAATTATTTTGTGGGAAAAGTTCCACTTACTAGACTGCAAAAGGGTAAATGACTTTAATAATGACTTGTGGAAAGAAATCCACTTACTAGACTACGAAAGGGTAAAGACTTTTATAATAACCTGTTGTACCTAACTACAAATCTCCCTTTATGCGTAAAGAAATCACGAACGATGGTATGATACAGAAAAAGCTCTTTATTTTCCTACTCCAATGCTTATACTAGAGAACATGTATAGGCTTGAGTATGAAACAAAAGAACTACAAAATTCAATTAGCTAATCAATCATGCAAGTAGTGGAGAAGCATGATCAGTTTTTTTTGATAAATAACACCAAACGCGATGGGATTAAGAAAATTCCCGATCCTAACTATGGTAAACTACATAGTGGAAATAACCCTATAGTAAAGGGAACAAGATGTGTCTATCCCTACAGACGTGGTAATTATATAGAAAAAGGTAAGGGATGTAGGAGCCGTAGAGGTCGTTCAAAGTGTATATCCCAAATGAACATGGTTATAATGACTTTGCACAAGACACCTAAGAGCCCTCTAACAAAAGGTAAAGAGTTGGTAATGAATTTCGTTATAGTCGTGAAAATACACATTTTTATATAAGTCTAAAGAATAGAGACCCACACGAGAGAATCAATGTGATACACGTTAATTATGCATGTAATTAGGTCGATTTATGATAGTATTTTATAGGAATTATGTGCATATTTGGTCATGAATTGGATAAAGTGATATAAATTGGACCATTTAACGTGTTTGACTTGTTTTAAGGTATTTTTGAGTATTTTCAGGATTAAAAGTCGTGATTTACGACTACCGGACGAAAGAACAAGTCAAAGGGGAGTCTAAACCGGACAAAACCAGAGAAAACCGGTCCAAACCGGCCTAGGCCGGCCAAAACCGGTTTGAACCGGTCCAGAGGGCAAACCAGAGCAGAAATGACACGACCGTGTCACATACACAACACGGCCGCGTCAAAAGCGACTTGCAAAGCGTAAAATGGCACTGTTGCTCCAACGCGGCCGTGTCACTCATTCAACACGGCCGCGTCATTTTGTCTATTTTTTAGAAGATTCGAGCTCGAAGAGATGCGGCCGCGTCAAAAGGCCATTTTTGAAGAGGAATTATGTCCCAAGTAGGAACTGATTCCTAACTCCCCCAGGACTCTTCCAAAGTCTATAAAAAGGCAAGGAGGGCTCGTGTTTTAGGATCCACATTAGAAAGCAGTTACATCATCATCATTACCCTTAGAAGATTTAGAGGACGAAGAAGACGAAGATTGACAAGACGATTCATTCGGGTTTAGTAATTCATTTCTAGTTTTTGTTCTTTACCATGTTTTCCATGAATTATTGTATCAAATTTCTGCTAGGCATGAGTAGCTAGGCTATTCGTGTCCTAGGGTTTAGAAAGTAGGGATTTTACAACAATGTTTTGAATTATGTTTTAATTTATAGAGTCCGTTTTTATGTGTTTATCTCTATGTTTGTTTTTCCAACTGAATTTAGTTTGATCACCTAGATTTAGTTATCTCGTTTAACTATTACTCTTTGAGAGGAGGGAATTGTTATTAGACGTACGACATAGAGCGCAGTTGTCTATGACTGTGTAGACATTGGTTTATGAGCTTTTGGGAGTTATTATGATTAATTAACTAGAGAGGGTAATTGTCTTAATTAATCTACGATTTAGTCGCTTTGAAAGAAGGGCTAGGTTATTTGAGTGTTGCCTAATAAACACTAGAATCTGGTCTAAAGGTTTATAAGTTGAGCATATTCATCGTTGAAGTAAGTCCTGAATCTAATCCCTAGGATACATTCTTGTTAATTGGAATTTCTCTTGTCTGATAAGTCATAGTTAATCAATCAATTAGTTTAAGTTCTTTAATTTAGTTACAAACAACCTTGAAATTTTAGTATCTAGTTAGGATAATCCTATACAATCGGGGTATCGAACTACCTAACCTATTCCTTGTGGGATCGACCTTGACTGCCACTACTACACCTTCAGCCGTATATTTGCGGTAATTAGGGGTTGAAAATAGGCATGTCATTATGCAATCATACAAAATCAAGAAGGACTTTGTTTAGTAAGTGAATGCTTCAAAAAATTGTGAACCCATATTATATCACTTTAGTTGGACCGTTTGATTTGGTCTTAAAGTTTATTCACTAAAGAATTCACATGTGACTATAATGACTACCACCGTTGCATCACAAGTACTAAAAGGGCGAGAAACTATCAAACTATATAGATACCTAATGACATAATGGTTAAAGTTATAAAATCTATGTATGCATCGAGAGTTACCTGAACTTTGTTCAGCAAAGACATTTGTGTCAAAGATTATTATTTACAAACCAACTGTGAGAATGAAATTGAATATATTATGATACCTCAATTGAATGTGGAAGGAAGCACATCTAAGAGAAATCAATGAGTCAATTTAGTGCTATGTACCCCACTATTATCCTAATTGTTGGGTCAAATGTTGTAACCAAAATGGACCTTGTGATCAATGGCGTATCCAGGAATTTAAAATCGGGGGTACGATATATACTTTATAAAAATATTATTTAAATCTTCCATAACAAAACACAAAAATAGAAACAACCAACATGATTCAAACTCCGATTGACGGAAAGAGGGTTCACACGTGCTACCGTTGCACCAACATGACAATAATGCCTAAAAATGCTACACATAAATGAAAAAATCTAAATATTTTAGGGGTATAACTACGTGCTACCGTTGTGCCAACGTGACAATAATACCTAAAAATGCTACCTATAAATGAAAAAACTAAATATTTTGGGGGTACAATTGTACCCCCTGTACAAGGCTGGATATGTCACTGCTTGGGACACAGAATCATATGTTGTTACCCAAAATGGACTTTGGGACACTTACTAATATGTTATTACCCACAATGGACTTTGGGACACTTACTTATATGGGACATAGACTAATATGTTGTCACCAGCAATGGACATTGAGACATTAACTCATACAAGCTTTGGTACGACTGTCTTCGACCTCCTAGTCATAACACGAGGATTCGTATTTAAGAAATTATATAAACATTCTTTCCATTGAGTGAAATACAAAATATATGAAAAATGATATGTTGTACTGTGTCAGTCCTAATTCTATTATAACGCACTACTAGAAGCACAACCTAATGCTCTCTAAATCACTAGAAGCACGATCTACGTTTCACTCTACCTCATTAACTATTTTAAAGGCACATTCACTCATTCTGGCAGTCTATTATTTAGCAAAAAGTAGGATCTAGACCTTCCTATGAAAAATATATGAGCAAGACATTTCATTCTCACAAAATAACACAATATAATATATGTGGACCTTTCAAACCAGAAAGTGGGCCATTAAAGTATCTGTGATTCTGGTAAATGCTTTGACATACTACCTGATTATATATTATTGTCCATAATAAATGTTGCATTTGAGAAACTCCTAGAAAAGATTGTATAAGGGCTCATCACTCTCACTCCATAAAGTCTATAAGATTTGTTAACTCTAGAGAGTTCCCAACATAAGGATTTGATTATTATTGTATATCAATCAGGATCAATGTAGAGCATCCTTTAACCCATGTGCATACACTAAAAAGGTCTCATATAAGTCACCATCAAAAGAATATAGATGGAGGATTAGGCATTGGAAATGTGCACTAAAATGCCTATCAGACATGAGGTTATGCAATATTGCTGCAACTTTACTTTATTCGTCTCAGACCCACTGCTAATCAATAATTTATGCATACCAGTTGGTAACTGAATTTTGCCTGATATATTTACCTTTAAGCATATTCGGTTATGCAGTATATGTGCATATTGTGCCCCCACAGCGCACAAAAATGGGTTTTCAAAGACGATTAAGTATTTATGTTGGATATGGATTCCCAAATATTACCAGCTATTTAACCTTTGATATGCGAGATCTGTTTACCGCTAGATTCGCAGATTGTCACTTTATGAGACAATCTTCCTGTCGTTAGGGAAGATAAGAAAAATAATTTTCTAAGGAAATGACAGGAAGTGTTTCACAGTATGTCTCATTGAGATCCCCCTGCTTCATAATATAAAAGTGAAGTAAAATGAACTACCAATCTTCAAAGTGTGGAAGATTTGACTGTTGATGCAGTTCTCAAAATTGCTAAAGTGATAAGATCATATATACCAGTTGCAAATGTGCCTGTAAGGTTACAATTCCCCTTTTAGAGGCACAACACCATAGATAAAGGTGTTGCAACCACACTTAGTGGAGGTGTGGTTGAGGTCGTGGCTCCCAAAAGAAAATGGGGGAAGCCATGTGGTTCGATAAACACCTATACAAGGAAGATGACAGGTATGTCATAACTCGAATCATCAATGAAAAGATTTAGTCTCATATCTCTGATTAATTATGTCAATGAATCATTACTGGAGGACGCTTCGAAGTTCAATATGATTTCCAGAGAAAATGAGAGTGCATGTGAGTTAATAGAAAAAAAAAATCACGTACCTTGATGATCGATGTATACATTGTTGCTCAATGAATTATAGATCATGATAATATCGAAAACACACTCTACTGTAAGATATCAACAAATAGCATATTGACCTATATGGAATCAATCTAGGTAGAACTTGATTCTATGACAAAACGACGGGTATTTGGTTTGGTAGTGCGCATCACCAAGTGTAAAGCCTGTAGGACATTAAATATGTTTTGTCAGTAAGCATAGTGAGAAGAATAAAGTTTTGAGATACAGAGCTTACCTTGAAGCAAAATGTTTCTCACAATGCCCTGGAATTGACTATGAATAAGTTTCTCTACAAATAAGTTTCCAAAGTATTGAAAATGCAACATATTAATGTGGTTACAATATATCTTTTTAGGGATCTTATTTTAGAGATATGTAAAAGTGTCTGATGAACTTCTATTGCCCAACTCAAGTAACTCTAAATCACGAAGTGCATTTATAATATTAGATTGAAATGCTCACTTTGATCTAAACAATTCGGATGGAATTGGTATACCCATCTGAGTGACTACTTGATTGGGAAGGGAAAGAACAATTAACTTTGTAGTTGTGCATTTATAAAGGAAATAAGTTCTGAATTCTCAAGTATAACAATGTATGTCAATGTTATGGACATAATCGGTACTCTTACAGAAAAAAAGAAAAAACCGTGAGATAGTTGATATCCGAATTTGAGATAAATAATTATGGGAAAACTCGATATTGTCTATTGAAATAGAAAACTGAGTTTGTGGAACACTAATTCCTCAGTTTGCATGTATCCAAAAGATTATCAGGCGATTTGACATTGATAAAGTGCAATCTGTTAGCACTCATATGATTGGTAGAGTATGAACACAAGAAAAGATACATTTGCGTCTAAAGAAAATGACAAAGAGCTATTGGGAGCTGAAATTCCTTAATCAAGTGAAATGTGCGTGTTACTATACTAAGCTCAATGCACTCAACCAAATATTACTTTCTCAAAGAACTTATTAGCTATAATTTACTCAGGACAACGCAGTACCAATGAAATGATATTAAAAAGTATTTTGATATCTAAAAGAAACCATCGACACATATTTATTCTTCCCATATTAGAGACAAGAGAGATTACAAATGAAATTGTAAACTCTAAAGAAAATGTCAAATGCTTTCATACATAGAGACAGTAAGGATTACAAATGAAAATGTAACTCCTAAACAAGATGTTGAAGCTACCCCATTATCAGAAATGCCAAATACTACCTTAGTCAGAAGTACCAAATACTACCTTAGTTTATTTCATTGATGCTGGTTATCTTATTGACCAATGTAAAGGTCATTACTTAACTAGTTATGTATGTCGTGAGGAATATGATGAAATCTTGAAGAACAACCAAGCACGACTTCTCAAGTTACCTCATCAACTAATCCAGAGATCATTATCCTACATATAACAATTTGCAAATGTATGTGATCAAAGATCATCACATAAATAGAAGAGGCTAGTGAGTTGAGTTCTACCATAGAAGACCCACCTGAATTTATGAAGATAGTGCATCTTGCTACAAGAAGACGGACTAGGCTACACTAGAGATGATTATACGAAGCATATATCACAAAGTTTGTCTATAATCAACAATATTCCTCACGATTTATGTAAAATCAAGGATGTGGAAATTTATAAAAGTCTCCTGATAAATGTACGTATCAAGAGAGATGTGTATACTTCAGGGGGAGTCTCAATATAGGTGCGTTGCACTCTTTTTCCCTTAGACCAAGGTTTATTTTTTTCCATTGAATTTTGTTACTTGACAAGGTTTTTAACGAGGCAACAAGTTGTGCACCATTCACCCTTTTGATTTGGCACAAAGAGGAGCGTTGAAGGAAAAACACAAGCAATGTGCCTTCATCAAAAGTAACTGATGAGGACAATTTAGGTGTTTACTATATTTTATATATTCTTGTAACCCTATTTTGTATACCTTGTATAAAGGGATCTCTGATGAATAAGAGAATACAATTCTACGCCTCTCTTCCGCGTCTTCTTTTTATTTTTCCTTAAACAACTATCTAATTTATCAAGATAAAAAAGTTGGATAGTAAAAAAATTGAAATTCTTTTCAAGTGTTTATTCAAATACAACGGTTGTATAAAGATATTTTTTATACATATCTTATATCTACTTGTTGATATTGTATGTGGAGATAATGGAGGTTTTAACTCGCTCAAGTAAAAATTCATCAACCTTTATTTTGAGTTCTGGATAATTATCTAAAGGATCATCGGAAGATAAGTATTTGACACTTATCTTAAATTTTGATGAGTTATCCCCGATTGTTAAGATAACTTTGAGAAAAGATCTTTACCAAAATAAATCATGAAAGTAGATATGTGTTGAAATAAAAATTGTCTAACTAGATTAGGATTAGTTCTGTTGGGTTAGGAATTATAAGTTGTTTAATCCCATTATAAGTTGGGCTCAAATTGCTTGGGCTTGTAAATAATAATTAATAAATAAAATGATGGTGTATAGGTGGACTTGTAAAATGAATTATTTATGATGCATGTATTTACTTGAGCTTCATACAAGAGACATTAGACTTAATAATATAATTATTTAATTTGGCTTGTAAATATTTAAATGAGCTAACTTAACAAGTATTCCGGCCTTATTAGGACTGTTGAAATGGGCCTAACCCATTGAATCGGTTTCGAGTCCGTTCGAAAAAAATTGGGTTTAGGTTTACATATTTTGAGGTCAAACTCCAGTTCAGCAAGGATTTTATGGATCCGCGGGCTATGCGGGTTGTTTCAAAATATATTATTATTTTATTTTTTATTTAATTTTAAGACTTTAATACTCTTTCAGTTTTTCATTACACTTATTTGTCGTCTCGTCTATTACTTATAATTTTACTTACTCTTAATTAGTATTTGTTAATCTTTGATGTTTATGTTAATTCAATATTCGTAACATTATGTCGTTTTGAATGTAATGTATGTAATGATGATTTTATTTGATTATTTTGAACCGTACGTTCTTATCCTAAAATTTTAAAAGTTTAACCTGTAGTACGACAGTGGCCCTATAGTCCAAAAATCGTTAGGGTTATGTTCAACATATCGTTGGCTCGATGAAAAAAGAACGATAAGCTCGATGCCCTATAAACTCAAAAATCGCTAGGACTAGCCCGAAACCGTTAGGACTGGCCCGTTTGACATCCCTAATCAAATAGCGACCGGATTGGATACCCACGAAGATGGATACTTACAAAATTGGGTATTTTTTATCTGGTACCTAACTCGACAACCAAAAATCGGTTTGAATCTTCTACAACGCTTGGTGCAACATCTCCTACAATGATTGCACCAATACATAACACATAAGCATTGATTATGTATTACTTATGTCAAATTATACACTTGTCATATATTTACACAACTATTGTAGAGGATGTTATACCTATTATTGTAGAAGATCCAATGTGACCTGAAACCTGCACAAAACTAGGGATTGTCAATTTTACCTGCGGGTAACCCTACCCGACGGATAATCGGCTAATCGGCAATAGGGTCGGGTTATACCCGAACTCGATAATTTAGTGATCAAGTAGGATAGGATACGGGTATTGCATATTACCCGTTTACCCTACCCGTCTACCCGATTATACAATTTTTTTTTTATATATATGTTATGTAATTAGTAATATATCTTATACTTTTTGTTTATAACATGTTACGTAACATAGAAAATACCATAAAATGTTACATTTTCCTATTACATATACTCGAAAGGTCCCCGTGCGATGCACGGCTTACGAATAAAGTAGAATATTTGATCAGAATGAAAAAGTTATTTAATATTATGACAAAAAATATAATCAAAATAAAAGTCGGTATATGATAAAAATTTATTAATTATATAGGCCCAATAATACATTTTTATAATTATGAACATGATATTAAAAAAACTGTATAAATATTTATCCAATTTCATAATAATAGTCCAATTTTAGAAGAAGAAAAGAATCATCTCATAATAAGAGTTAGGTTTAAAAATCAATATCTCGTTCTTTTATTCTGAGAAAAGAATTAAGTCTCATACGCTTAAATTTATTAAATTAGAAAATAAAATAAATTATGTAAGTGAGAATCGATAATATTTGGAGAGTTGAAATTCATTAAATTAATAAAAAAAATTATTTATATCAAATGGTGACATTACTAATATATACATTACTTGCACAAAATTTCATAAAGTTAATATGAGACTGTATAGAAACATGAAATATGTATGCACAATTGCACATGTAAATAAATAGTGGTGGTGATTCCTCTTTTCTTGTCCCTCTGAATTTATATCTAAATACATTGAAACCTCCACCGAGTCCCTCTTGTAGTTGCATTAACTATTGTTGCAGATTTTTTGGAAGAAGAATTACCACATATCGTTTCAATTAGCTCAGTATTAAAATTTGGTTTTCTAAGGGACCAGTCCCTCCGTAATGCTCTAATTTTACCATTATGTAGAACTTTCAATTGCAGAGCGATAGTAGGACAATAATGTTTGAAGACTTAAAATATCCTTATTTAAGTGAAACAAATATTATGATTTTAAACAATAAAAAGGGACAAATGAGATACATATGTTCAGTACTCCATCAAAAAGCCATGAAACAATCTCTCATAATTCACAAGTCATAATTTTAAAATCCATATCAGAGGTGCAATTGAGTATTATATTAAAAAATCAAGCAGGCCAGTTGTTTCTTTTGACTATATATACACATACAGTATCCCTGAACTGCACACAGAGGCGGAGCCGCCCCCCCTCAACTTTGCTACAATACCACTATATATATGCAAATATTTATACTCTTACAATTTACACTCTCGGCTACTTTTTTTGTCCTACTTTAACAATTAAAAGATCAAAATAAAATTTGATCTTGCTCTCCAACTTTAAATTTCTAGCTCCGCCACTGACTGCACATACAGGTTCCAAAATGAGATGTCATTATTAACCATTAGTGATGATGACAGAAAAAGTTATGCTGAAAAGAGATCAAATTCAAAAGGAAATCACTGGGTAATTTCTAAAAATTGTTCAAATTATCAGCTCATGCATAAGATATACCTCATGTGCAAAAAATTGAAGGTATTGAAACAAACACTCGAATCGCACGATGCATGATCTTCATAGAACCAACGCATAGCTAACTATAGAGGGTCTCGATCCTTATTCAATAATCTCAAATGCAATTGTAAAATGTTAATATTTATTTTGTCATCACTCAACCTTACATTTAAATTTGTTTAGAACGTGATTTTTCATAAGCTCCTGCAGAAGCAAAAGATTTATGATATTCTAAACAACTTAATATACAGATGGAAAATCAGCGAAAAAATTTAACGTTATAGGGTATTCATATCAAAATTGAAAATCCAATTCTAAGGTTGTTTTTTCACAACTATATAATAATACAAAATCATCAAAATATGTTAAATCAATGAAACCATCATAAACACCTTTCAAGAAAAATGAAACCATCATAAACGAATTTTTTTCATTTAGTGTTAAATTCTCATTTAACATTAATTCAGAAACTCACACACAACGAAAAACCATCTCACAGTTTTAATTTAACTTACCATGTGAATGCTTAATTTTAACATTTTCACCCCCATGAACGAACATTAGCTACACTTTGGAGACTCCAAATAAATACATCATGTTCTAGTAGCATGAAGATGGCGTGAAATTTGAATCTGCTGCTAATCATCATACCAGTCTCTAAGTCATATCCATGTTGATAGCAAGTACCTTGTTTTTCCTTCTCTTTATATATGAAGTTGATACTGCAAACTGCATTGTCCATATATATTGAAATGTAGCCTAATTCTTCCAGATTGAGGTCACTCTTTAGGTTTGAAGCGCCATTCTCATTACAACTAAGCAAAGAAACACAAGGATTAATGAGAATTACACATCCATTAAAATATAATTATTATTATTAGCCACACTTTAAGAGAATAGCAAGGCTATTTCACAGATGGTTGACTGTAATTGAAAATACAAACAACAAAATGGGGAAAAACAAACAAACAAAAGACTTTGAAAAAAAAAATACCCAAGCGAAGTTCACAATTAAACCCAATAATTTGTCATCCAATGCTCGAACATGAACATAGAAGTCCAAATATTAAATTACACTGCTTGTTGTAGCCCTCCATCTTGCAAGCCTTACTATTCTGTAGGCAAAATAAAATTTATCACAACCTATGACCAAGGAAAATGATTGACATCGGACAACAAACATCCATCACAACCATGGACAACAATAGGTTTTATTTTCTTTTTTAGTTTTAAAAAATAGAAGAACAATGGAGAACGTTGCAACAACGCCCAGTCTTAGAAGCCGCCTTGTGCAGTTTAGTCAATCTTCGGTCATCCGCGGATGGTTAAAATTGGTGTATGTGAGATTCGCATACAAATAAAAGGAAGAAAAGGGGAAAACTGTTAGGGGAAATTAAAACTAACAAATAGTGAGAATCCTCCTTGAAGAAGAAAAGCAGAGCCAATCTGCTACATAAATTAGAACAGCTAGGTACCGGACCTGATTCTCAAAGAATGTCAAACGACATCTTTCTTCTTAACCTTTGTTGAGAGAGACGCGAGAATGAAGGTGAGACTGACAGAGAAAAAGTGAGTTAAAAATTAAAGTAGAACTCGCAAAAAATTGACGATGAACACGTATTTTTTGCGTAATTCTCGGCCTCCTCTTTCAATGGATAGCAGGGATTATGTTATCAGTATTTTGTACCAGAATAACTCACACTAATAGTGGCACAATTCTAGTACATTTTTCTAATTTGCCAAATCACACGCCGGACATCTATTGTTAATATGGCATTATAATAAATGTATAGAAAGCATGAAATAATATCCCTAGAAAAAGGGAATTAATCACATAAAATCAGGAACTAACTTGATACAGAATAATCCCAAATATTTTATATTGCTAACGACAGAATAAGAAGGTCATTTAGGCGGGAAAATACTATAGTTTCTATTTATAGACGATTCTACTTTTATATTAAGTATGATTATACATGATTTATTATATCATATTAAATATTATGTTTATACATTATATATATTACTCCCCCCGTCCCCGTTAAAATTGTCACTTTGGCTGTTAAGAAAAATCAGTTCTTTGACTTTTTAAAAGGTGGAGATTGAGGGTTGAGATTTTGAGGGTAGGGATTGTGGGATTAGTTTCCTTTTTTGGGGTGACAACTTTAGTTGGGACGAACAGAAAAGACAAGTAGGCAGCTTTAAGCGGGACGGTGAAAGTATTTTTTATATATTATCGGTGGGCAACCCGATTATCCACGAGCAACTCGATTATCCAACGAATATTACTTGAACCCTATCCAAAATAAATAGGGTAGGATATGGGAGAGGCATATCCATACTCTCCCCCCTACTCATTTACATCCCTTACACAAAACTCGACCGGAGCCCAGCATGAATTACCCGCAATAGAAAAGCACAGATTAAATTGAGAAAAAGAAAAATAAGAAATGCAAATATCACACCTATTAACACCAAGGTTGCAGAAATCGAAAATCGATAGTCGGACGGAGAGTGGCCGACTACTCGCCGACTTTTTTTTCCTACCCCTTTAATAAATCAACTGATATTCAAAACGACGAAAATAAAAAGTACTTCCAAATTCAAATATAGATATACACTAGTTTGTGAGAAATGAGAATTAAAATTTATTTTTTTATTAAGTATTAAAACGACGTCGTTTTATTAAAAGAAATTAATAAAAAATAAATTATTAAAATCGACTTGGCCGATTTGACCGACTAATCGGCGATTAATTCACACAACGACTAGATGGATCGATTAGGATGAACTCGAGTTGACCGGTGGTCGATTAGCGACTAGGCGCCGATTAATCAATCGGCTAGCCCAGCTCTGCATCACTGACTAACAGTAGCAATTTGTTTGTACTTAAAAAAAAAAACAGTAGCAATTTTGTTTGTATTCTGTCAGAGACAGAGAAGCGGGAAATTTTGATAAAGTGTCTGCACTATTATTTCACTCTGCTATTACGCAACCTTGTCTACCTCAATCAATCCCTCTCTCTCTAAACTCAAATCGAAACACAATTCAAATAATTGGAAACAGAACCAGGAAGGAAGAAGAAGATGAACGGTTCCCCTCATAAAGATGATGTTGTTTTACCAGAAGCAGTTGAAGAATCCATCAGAAGAATTCGCGCGGAGAAGCAGCAACCACCGCTTAGGACATATTGCAGAGCAATGTTGGCTATGATGGGGGAATCGGAGGCGCTGGAGATCCTCAACATAATAGTTTCCTGTAACAGGCCAATCGAGAGCTTCAGTGGCTTCGTCTCTAAGTTGGTGAAAATAAGCAACCGAAAGGTGTTCGACGCTGTGATTACCTGCACGAAGATGCGGTCTCCTTCCTCTGCTTCCCCTTGCATTTCTCCATGTGAGTAGAAATTTTGAGTTTCTGTGTTGTTTCATTTCCATGTCGTTAATTCTTCCGGAAATTTGTACGGAAAGTGAAGTGCTTTGTTTCTCTAACTTACCTATTGTTCCTGGACTTTGTTAGGGTTTTGAATATTTGCATGATGATATTCGAGTCATGATGTACTTCCGTTTGCCTAATTCCGTTTCATCTGTGTTGATTTTACGGGAATTAGAACTTACATAGAAGATGTAAGTGAATTTCTGATTACGTAACTTTGTTACTTTGTAGGCTGTGCAAGCTTATAACACTGTAGTTGATTTAATTGTCAATTTGTGAAGTGAGAACTTCTCTTTCTCTCTCGCCCTCCTATGGTGCTGCTAGCATCTGGATAATTTATAATGGATGATAAGCTGAGCAGATCAAGCTCTCTCTCTCCCCCGTATGGTGCTGCTGGCATATGGATTATTTATAAATGGATGATAGGCTGAGCAGATCAAGCTTTATCTTGTAAACTTGACATTAAATTATTCTCTACTCCGTCTTATATGTGAACGAAAGAAAGCTGAATGGATGATGAACAATGATTTACTGGAATTTTTTGACAAAGAGAACTTGTATGTTGTTGCCTGTATGGATGTCGCAACTACGTTCCCATTTCTCTACTATCTCGAACTTCTGTTTGTTGATATATTCAAGATAACTAAAGTTTCTTTTCCTCTTATTGAACACAAATTGCTAACCTTTCTTATTCTCTACTCATACATCTGTGTCTGTCATGGTCAGATGGTGAAAGTTTGCAGTCCCCCGTATCAAGTTCTCTAGCGAACAGTTCATCAAATTTGAAAAGGGCAGCCTCTCAAAATGTCAGTTGCCAGCTATCTTTTGAAGGAGAAACCCGCGAAAGTAGGAAGCCTTGTGTCAGAGATAAATCATCAGATGCCAGAGGACTAGGGGAGACGGCAGGGTGTGTGACAATCAGTCAGCAGTTGATGACCCTGAGCAAACTCCAGTTCAGGAAATTATTTTTGGTTTTGAGTTACATCGGGAGGTTGTTTTCACTTATTTTTCTATCATTTTCTATTAGTATGTATGGTGATTGGTCACATTTCAAAATATCCACTTGACAGGCAAAAGTTAGAAGATGTTGTAACTGTAGATGGTGCTGAACAAGTTTATAAAATGAAGGATGATGAGATGAGAGTGTTTGAGACAGAAATGTGGAATAGATATGGACGAAAATATTGTGATAAATCCGAACGTAGCCAGGTCAGTTATTCATCTTAAGAAATTCTTCGATTATTTTACTTTACAAATGCATTCTTTTGGTGAGCCACCAATCCCCATAATATGAAGTCTGTACTTAATTTGGATGTTTCACCTTTTAAATGGCATGGGCATTTTAGAATAAATGATAATGTACTGGACTGAGCCTAAGTTTGTATTGTTGCGAGTCCAATTTTGGCCAACTCATTTGAGCTTTCTTCTTGCAGTTTCTTGATTGGGATTCAGGGAAAACCCATATCTACTACTCTCATGTTTGCGAAAATGGTTATTATTTCAAGGTCAGTCCTAACCTTCATATTCTTTATTTATTGGTTTTCCATTGTGGTGGGATAGTTCATATGTAAAGAATAACTTCATTGATATCACATCTACAACACCAAAAGCGTTATCAACATAACCGAAATAAGTGACAGGTAAGGATCTAAGACATCCATAAATCTTACCGTCATCCTTTTGTGAATATCTTTCTTGCTATAAATGAGAAGATAGAAGTCATAAATAAATTGAACATTGAGGTACTCACTTCAAGTTGTTGGAAAAGAGTAATTATGCCAACTTAAAGCTCTTTCAAAATATTTCCTTTTTTCGTGCTTGGATGTAATGAATGTCTTGCATAATAACCTCCCACTTTCAAGTGTCTCTGAATTGCTTATCAGCACTCATGTGTTTAGTGCTGTTATGCTGACTCTGAGTGTTTGCAACACTTGAAGTTGCTGCTTGGCTGTCATAGAATAGTTTCATTGCTTTAAGTATTCTTGCTCTCTTCATCCGAGCTATATCACACACTCGATTAGCAATAATTTGGGACTTGGTATATACTACTTTTGGCAACCACATCCAGTGTCTTATTTCTTATGTTTCTCAAGTAACTTTATACTCCATAAGTGTGCACAATTTCCTTGCATTCACCTTCTATATGGAATAGATTTGCCCATTTGGCATTCATTAAAGTTTCAGTAGTCCTCTCAATTTCCTTCTTATACTGTTAAACATCAAATAAGAAGCTTGAAGTATCCTCAAGATATCTCAAAATATGACAAATGGCATCGATTTGATCTTTAGTTGTTATACATAAATGAGTTACCATAAGAATGCAATAATAGGTCTTGTACGAGAAAGATTAAAATATTGATTTAGCTCTTCTGATGATTCTACTCAAGGCATCCACCATTAGATTGAACAAGAAGGGAGAGAATGGCCTCAAACCTCTCGAACCTTGGATCTTTCCTCATGGCCTTCCTATTATGAAGATAGAGAAATTCATGGTGTACATACGTCCTTATATCCATTTCATCCATCTATGCCGGAGCCTCTCTTTTGTAAAACAAAGTCTAAAAAGTTTGCAAAAGCGATCTTGAATTCCGGGCCCTCTTTTTACCCGTCAACCTACATTCTTCCACTACTTCGTTGGCTATAATTGTCAACCGCCTTCGATAAAAGTGCTTTAGTGCTCATCTTTAGTAGTGCTTCCTTTCACCGGATAGAGAACACCTTAGCTATGATCTTGTAGAGACTTGTTAAGACTTATCGGCCTAAAATCCTTGATATTCTGCCGGTCCTCCTTTTTTGGGATCATGAAAATGTATGGGTCTTTTTTTGTTTCTTATCAAAGAAAATGTATGGATCATTGGTGCGTACATCGCAATCCCATTATCCCAACCATCTTGCATGGGTGCCATGGTGAAGCCGTTGGGTCCAGGAGCTTTCTGACCATTGCAAGGAAAGATCAGTTTCCTAATTTCTTGCTCAGATAATGGTTCCTCTCAATCTCCCTTGCCAGATGCATGATATCAGAGATTTCAACGACATCCTTGGATTTGATCTCAACTGGAATCTCTTTGCATAACCTATTAAGGAGTAACCCCAAACGTTGAGATTGGGATATTTGTGGAACTTGAGCCTTTTGTGTAACAAATTCATCGGCATATTTGTTCACCATCCCCGGTTTGGTTAGTGGTTACTAGAACTTCTAGTGTGTGTGTTTTTTTAAAGAAACAACTTATTCATATGGAGCAAAAAGTATAAGGGAGGAGAAATCCCTTATGCACAATACAAACATCAATTACAAACATCTGCTTAAAATGGATTTACCATGGGATTTCTTCCATATCAGTTTATCAGCTCATATGCCAACCTGGTCCAAGATGTATTTGTGGTTTGATCTTAACATTATACGCCCCAATCCTTCCTATTTTATTTGCAATAATATTTTGTTTCTTATAAAAAAGAACATTGTACGCCCCAATCGAAAGTGGTTTCCTTTATGCTCAACAAAGCTAATTCCACTTTCAAGTCTCTTTTGTCTTGTAAAATTCTGAAAATATCGATCCACCCAATTGATCCATGCTGGGATTGATTCCATTGAAAATGGATAACTCAGCTGGTTTTAGAGGACAATAGGAAATGACCGACAGTCTAGGTACAAAAGGGCAGTTGCTCATATTTGTGTTGTGTTGCTTCCTTCAGCAGGTTTTGTTACCTGAACTCTCTCAAAAGTTTATATAGTCCATTGAGAATAACAACTCCTCAAGCCTATCCATTTTGTCTGGTTTCTCTAACTGTTTTTTGTCACGTCATTTGTTCCAGCAACAAATTAATGCCCTTCTCTATCGCTTCTACACGGCTCTCCATTCGTGAATGTAATGAACCCTTTTGTAGTGAGGGATTGGAAGGCCAGCCTGTCGGACCAATTTGATAGAAGTAATAGTCACCGGGAATTATCCCATCAGCCAAAGCTGCCTTCCTAAGGCTGTACTCAAAGTCTTTTTCTGCGTGTCTCCGTACTTAACACTACAACCACTTATGTATGAGATGGCACCAAAACAAAACTATTAGCATGCTAGTAATATGTAAGTAATAAGCTAGTACTTGTTCCCAAAGTTTTCCGCTACCAACATGACATGTTGAAGGTATTGATAAGCTAACCCATGCACTTCTTCAACAGCTTAAGATTTTAGATTCGGTTGTCAATATTTTGTGATAAGTCAATTATCTCAACAATTGTAGGAATAAAACACATAACTAAATCATATTTTCTGGCACCTTTTTTTTTTGTTGCTCGAAAAAGTTATTAGCATTGCCCAAACCACAATTTTGTAAATTCCTTGTGATAAAAGTTAATAATTGTAAGTGCTCTTTGTAGTGGATTCCGCTTACTACGTTGTTCAGAGTGTTTATTAGTGCATGCACTTCACCTGGTGCAATTTCCTTTGTGATTGAATCTTCTACTACTTTGATCTATAAGTGCTATATTGCCGTCACGTCCTTATTGTGAGACATCTTTGGTTTAATGCAGGGTCCATATCTGAATAGTTTGAGAACTCACCTACACAGGTCTCTAGGTGACGATAACATACTTGTAGTCAAGTTTGAGGATGGGAGGTATGACACAAGCAGAATTGCTGAAGAAGGAATTATTGTTGGTTTGAGGCGCTATCGATTTTTTGGTAACTAGTCTTTTCATCGGACCTGATTAGTACTATGCAAACAATGGTTGATTCATTTATGGTATTAAGAATAAGAATGTATTTTGCAAAATGCTACTTCAAACAAAAAACAACCTTGAAGGTTGATCCTATGTTGTTCTGTATGCTAGATATCTTTAGTCTTTGTTATCTTTTGTAGTTCTCCACTATCTACAAAGTATGTGATAGCTTTTGAATTTATCTTTAGTTGTCTAATAAATTTATTTATTGTCACCTCCACGCTTGCTGTTTTACAGTGTTTAAAGATGAGCGGAAAAAAGCAAAGAAAAACCAAATTGAGTACAAAAAGGCTACAGCCTTTGGAGTTAAATGCTACTTTGTCCATATTGATTCTATCACCCTTCATGGTCACAATGAGAATTATGATTTGTCTAGAAATTCAATTAGTGAAGCCAGGCGCATGTTCATGCACATACACACTCTGCTGACCATAGAAAAATACATGGCCAGGTTAAGCACAGTATATTTCCCCTTTTAGTGGTGATATCCTGTTTAGTTTTTTTTAACTTTCACTTTTATTTATTTTTATTACTTTGATATCTCACTCAGATTTTCCCTGATCCTTTCGAAGACAAAGAAGCTTGAACTTGATTTTGCTGCTGTTATAGTCGAAATAATTGAAGATATTCCTTTCCAAGTATGAATATGGTGTTTAAGTTGAATTTTGTATAGTCGCTCACCGATTCCATTCAAGTGCTTATTATATACAGGATACAATATTAATGTTTCTTTCGTGTTTCATAATTTTAGGATGAAAATGGCTGTATCATTCTTGATGAGGATGGAAAACCTATTTTACATACTGATGGAACCGGATATATATCTGAGGACTTGGCAATGAAGTGCCCGAAAGATTTGTATCCGACAACGTATAGAAGAGAGAATAGTTCTGAGGTAAAAAAATATATTTTCTTTTAATTAATGTCTTTCTAGTTGTTTCTCCATCATAAAGTGGAAATGGTGGTTATTTTTGCTTTCATGTCTTCAAAGTGTGATGATTGGTACTTTCTTTGTAAATCGGCGCATTGAAATACAACAGGTCTCAGGCAAAGAACATATTACAAAGCCATTCTTTTACCATTTTCCTTCCAACCTGGCTAACCTGTGCTTGTTACATTGCCTTTTTAGTTTCTGTCTTTCTTGCACTACATATGCTGTATGTTTGGGCATTGGGGATCCCTCATCCCTTATCTTTTCCTTTCTAATAGAAGACATGTCTTCCTATTAAAAAAATTTAGTTATATAGTTTCCATATTGTTGAACCTGGATGTCTGGACAAAACCTTGTAATATAGTCAAGACTACCTAAGGCTAGTTGTTGGTTGTAAAGAAATAGGATAATCTTCATTGCGGAATAAGTCCTAGAATGCTGGCGGTGTAGAACTAAGTTTAGGGTGGCATCATGGACTCAAATTTCAAAGGTAAAAAGAGTTTAGTTTTTTTGCCCTTGTTCTTGTCTTTGGCATGGTCAGGGATTTGAGTTAGGCTTTTAACTTGTTTGGCCAGTATGGTACTGGGTGGATGTTTTATTTACAGGTTGTAAATATCTTTTCCTAGCTCTTAATAATTTCTTACAAAAGTTCAAAACTAGTTGGCTATGTGTGTGTTTCCTCCCTGATTTTAATAGGCTCCTCTCACTTCCAATTGATAGAAACACCTAGTTTTTAGTATTCTTATGGTATACCTTATCTCTTTATAGAATTATAAAACAGATTCTAATGGATATCTGAAGCAGAATGAGATTTAGGGAACTGAGATCTACATTCTAGGTAATCTGTTTTATGGGAAAGGAAATTCAATATGTCGAGGGTAACCTATCTTCTTTTGTCTTACATGGTGGCGAAGATCTCTCTCTCTATAAAGAGCATTCTCTAACATTATACCAAAGAAGATTAGTAGCAATGGCATGTATAAAGTGTGCATTACTTGGTGATTAATATAATTAACAGATGCAACTTTGTAAGGGACATTCTGTACATGCACTTGCAATGATTTGATATATAATTATGCCTTGCAAATTGCAATGCTAATGGATCCTTTTCCGGACATGCATTGTTTGTTATGTAGAGAAATTATGAATGTGATATACAACATGTAACTTACATTTTTGCAAACTTCGCCTCAGCATCCATAAAACCTCTAGCTTCTGAAACTAAGAGCTGTAATAACTAATAATATACATTTTGCAGACTCTATACAATGGTTTATATCTTTTTAATTTTAACTATTTCCCTTAATATCTTTGGATGTATGACCAGTTTGAGGACGTTGCCCGTCAAGCAGGATCTGGTGCCAGGAATATGGAGCTGGTATTCTGAGTTGTTGCCTCTCATCTTTTACCTTTGATAGAACTTGAGCATGATATTATGTATTCTTAAATTCTTAGCTGTTTTCTTGTTTGTTCCGATTTTTCAGCCTTTACTGATGCAATGTCGTTTGTTTCATGATGGTTATGCTGTCAAAGGAACTCTTCTTGTAAATAAAAAGGTATGATCATATTTTACGTCTTCTATATGTCACATTTATGGATTTATATATAGATTTACAAGTATAATCAAACTAATCCATCAGAGACAGCAGATATTAATTATTCTTGAGTCTAGCTCTAGAATAACACCTTGTTGGTTTCCTGCACATACTCAAATCTATGTGGCCTTACTTTACCTTATCATTTTCTTTGATGATGTAGCTAATGTCAGCTTATGAACCACTCAAAATATCTTCATATTGGAAGGCAATCTATTCTTATGTGCCATTTTCAACATCCTGGTTTTGTTATGTCAGAAGCATGTCCTTATTCAGGACTCTCAGAACCTCACTATTGAGTTGAGTTAGTCTGTCATTACATCAATCCGAAAGTGATGACAGTAGATTCAAGTAGCTAATCGATATTCACAATAGTTGACCCCTAGATCAATTTATAATGGAGATTGTTTATCCAATATCGTTTGGTGTTGTGCATGTAGTCTGCCCTCACACAAGACTTTTGAACTTGTAAATTAGAGAACGACTAAAACTACTTCTCATTTTGGCTTTCTTAACACACGACTACTGTAGCTTGAACCAGGAAGAATTCAGATAAGGCCATCCATGATTAAGGTTGCAAAGGATCAATCGCAGCCAACAAAAGAAACTTTTAATTCACTGGAGATTGTCACTACTAGGTACCTTCCTTAATATTTCAATCTTCCCCACTGTTGCATTTCTGTCCCTTCATAGGTGTGGCAGCTTTCAACACAATCATTTTTATATTACATCCTTGCACTATATTTATTTGTGTGTGCGGTATCCCTCTTATTAAAAGTATCTCGACTCCAAACAGAAATGTGGGGTTTTTAAAGATGTTCATATTCACAATTTTGTTTTATCCTCCCTGTAAATTGATCAGTCATGAACTTACAAACAGGTTGACAATATCATAAGTGGTAGAAACTTCAAACTTAAACACATTTGAAAGACAAAACACTTGCAACTTTAACTAAAATAATAGTATCAAATGTGCTAGAAATCACACGTTTTAACAGTTAAAATATTTGCCTTCTAGCTGAGATATTTTAAAATCGTAAATGGAAATGGAACACTTGTTCTTGTTTCATACCTTAACTTTAAAATACATTTACTATTCTTCCTAAATCTTTTATTGGGTACTATTTTGTGCCAGCTAGACCTGTTGCCCGTTCATTCGACCTGAAACTGTTTGAGCATAGCATCATGGGTTATGCGAATCTAGTGTATAACTTATTTGTACAACTACGCTAACTAGACTAACTAATATATTAAATACTAAAAGTGGAACAATTAATGGCCCTCATCAAAGCTGACCGCTTCGTTCTATATAATTGGCACGAATGCCCTCATCAAGGCAGAGCCGCTTCATTCTATATGTGGCACAAGGCCCGTGTATAATTTACTAATGTAACCAACGCTGAAGTAAATAATTGTTATCCACTTTTCATGTAGACTTTCTTTGACTGATAAGCTATGAAGAGGTTTCAAGGTTGTCTAGTCCACCTCGTACTGCACTCTCCATGATTTGAAACCTTTAGTCTTATGTCTTTTAGTATACTTAAGATAGGGTCTTATATGGCTGATCGTCAATTTACCAATTTTGCTACGTGATGCACTCATGTCTTTTGGCCTTTTTCTTCCATGACCTGCTAAAGTTTGTTTCCATAATATTCTATGTTCTATGCTGCTCGCACGTACTTAGTGGGTGAGTGTAGAAAATTTAATTCTTTGGAGCTTGCCAAATGGTATATATATTGCCTTAAAATTATGAAAATATATATTAAGTATGATCCACAATCAGAGGAAGGCGTGCTATCCTATGAATGAAACAAGGGCAGGAACTATCCAATCCATAGATGATAGGTTAATGCTTTCCATTTATTTTAGAAATATAAAAATTACTTTCGAAGTTACTTTGTCGATTTGCTCAATTAAAGAATGTGAATAAACTGTATGATGTTCAGATATTTTCTCCTAGAGCAGCTAGATGCATATTGACTGAAAAATCAGTTGTACAGCTTGAAAATACTGCATTAGCATATTATGGTAAACATCGAAGCGGTTTGTTCACTTGGCGGGTCCGAGTTGTCTTGCAATTCTATCTATCAATATTAATATGGATAGAATTTAGCACTCTGATTAGGAGTGTTTTGGTTCATCATTGTCTGACTCATTGACAAAATTGAAAGTTGGAAGATAAGAATTCCATTTGATATGACCAAGTGTCCGATTGCCGTCAATGAAATCAAGTTCAGTTTCCATTTTATATTGCTAATTTCTGACTCATTTTTCAGTAAGAAACCAGGAAAGAACTATCTATCAAAATATTTGATTGCTCTTTTGAGCTATGGAGGAGTTCCTCAAGATTTCTTTCTGAATTTACTGACCGTTGCTTTGGAAGAGACTCAAAATGTGTATATCAAAACGCGTGCAGCTCTTAGAGGTACTTTAGAGGCATTTTTTTTCTTCAGTTTTCTACGATAATATTCTTAATGTCACTTATCAGGTTTCTCACTTCTGCCATTGATTTTTCATATTGAGCTAATATATCCTTAAAAATTTGAGGCGCTCTTGCTTCTCTCGTAGCATAAATGTACCTCTGCTTGTTCCTAGAAATGCATACTGTTAACTTATTATTCATAAAAACATCTTTCTTCTTGCAGTTGCTTCCAACAATACTGGACTAGATTTTGGGTTTATTGCCCAGAGAATGATTTCTTGTGGTATACCGCTTAATGAACCATATCTCCAACTTTGTCTGTCGACTCTGGAAAGTAGTGAGAAAACTAGACTCAAAGAAGGCAAAATACCAGTCACCGAAAGCTTTTACCTGATGGGGACAGCTGATCCTACTGGTGTATTGAATAATGATGAAGTCTGTGTTATCCTGTATGTAGAAGTGCTTCCCTCGTTAACGTTGCTTCTCAATATTTAATCCAAGGGATGCTACCTTTATCTTTGATATGCTGCATCACTTGTTCATCTTTTAAATTAAGGTTTCTGAGGGTCAGAATCAGGCTTCCTGCAGGTTTACTTTATTCACATTCTTATAGGCATAAGAGACAAGTGCAGAGATCTAATAGAAAAATCTTGTAATTTCACACTTCAGTATCAAAATGGTAACCTATTAGCGCGAGTGTCCTGCATAATGTATGTGAACCATTTTCTGGATTTCTATCCCCCCTGCAAACACTTTATGGATTGCAAACTGTTTTGCTGATAAATTCTTGTTGGGTGTGCAGTGACAGCGGACAAATTTCTGGGAAAGTATTAGTGTACAGGAATCCTGGAATGCATTTTGGAGACATTCACATCATGGAGGCTGTGTATGTGAAGGAATTGGAAGAGGTTGTTGGCAATGCCAAATATGGCATTTTCTTTTCGACCAAAGGCCAGAGGTCAGCGGCTTATGAAATGGCAACTGGTGATTTTGATGGAGACAGATACTGGGTGTCGAGAAACCCTGAGGTTAGCATCTGTATCATTTTGATTTCATCGACAGATAGTTAAGCAGTGCTAATGAAAATGTCCGTAAACATAAGATTTAGGGAGTATTTGAGATTGTTTTTGCCTTTAAAAAATTGATTGAAATTAGAGATTTTAGAAAAATCACTTATTGAAAAAGTAGGTAGTGTTCGAAGAAAAAAATGATTTCAAACAATTGAGGCAGTGTTTGCATTTGCTTGTTCTAAGCAAATTTCTGCTTTTGGCTTAAGTTCAGCTAAAATGAGTGTTTGCATACTTCTGCTTCTGTTGAAATTTAGCATATTTAAGTTAAAATCTAAAAGAAGGAAAAATGCTGGTTCAAACTGCTGCTTAGTAAAAATTGTTAGAAAAAGTGATTATTTGGCAAACACTACAAAATATGAGTACCATAATTACCACTTTTAATTTTAAGCAATTTTTCAACAATCTCTATTTTTTATCACTTTCTGAAAAGCAAAATCAACCGCAAACACTCCCTGAGTAGAGAGAAGCAACAACATTCTGTTTTGAGCTTTTGTCCTGGAAGTGCTTTTTCAGAGCTGAAGTTGGTTTTGCAAACACTGCAAAACAGTTTTTCCCAAGCAAGCTGAAAAGTACTTTGGGAAGCAATAACAAACACCCCCCTATTCCCAATTCCTCCCCCTCTCTTCTTTTTACCTCCCTCCTAATATAGACTTGCCTTTTGTCCATTGTTTTGGTACCTTAAATTTAATCAGCAACAAAAATCGGGTAAAATCCTGAGCATTCCTTGTTCCCAAGACAATGAAGAATAAGAACCTTTGAAAATTGTGAGGAGACCATAGAGGCTTCAGTCAAGATTTAAGATTTTCATTGTATCTGATATTTAGAACTGCTTGGAGTACACTTGTTTAGATTGTACAGCTTTTAGAAATTACTCATCCCTTTGTACGTAATTTTTTAAAGTTTTGAGTCCATGGGTGGAGTGTAAGGTTAGAGTTGCTTGGCAGGCTGAAGTTCATTAAGAGTTTTTAAATTGTATTATATCTGATATATAGAACTGATTAGGGTATAGTGTTGTAGATTGTACCGCCTTTTAGATTTCACTTATCCCTTTCTACCTGCCTCTAATTAATTTTTGTTCCTCACCAGCACCATATGTGGGGCCGACCTGAAATTTCATGGGGCAAAATATTATCAAGCTCGGCCCAACCTATCCTCTTTAAATATACTAAGATTTTCGGGCCGAACCGGGACTTGTCGGCCTTTTAGCCCATCGGGTCGGGCTTGTTGGGTCCAATGGTACTTCAGATTAATGGCATTTTGATCGGCATAGAAGCTGATTTTCAGATTAATGGCATAGTGAGTATGTGAGTTTCCCTAATCAATATAGTTTAGGGCAAATTGCGATCATCTTAGGTTCTCATGTCATGACGAGTCAATTATGAACATCTCAAAGTCCAATAGCACATGATTAAACACATAGTTATACAATTATATTTTTCTGTCCCAACTTTTTAATTCCCGCTTTTTCCCCATTTTTTTTTTTTTTTTTTTTTTTTTCTTTTGCAATGTTTAAGTCTGCCGTTATTGTCCTTCAGAGATTTTCTTTCCTACTGAAGGTCATTCACTTTTATATGTTTGGGTACTTAAGAATAATAGCTCATATTTGTAAACTGGACCAAATTATTCGTAAACTGGACCAAATTATTCTTAGTTCTTGCATATTAGCTTTTTATCATCGTTAGAAATAAGAGAAAATAGTTTATAATTTCATTTGCATTCATGCATTTCAGCTATTGAAATATTTTAAAGCAAATGAACCATGGAGCCGTGTCTACTCAGCGCCAGATTCAAAGACGAAAAATCCGCAGAAATTATCAGAGCTTGAGTTAGAACGTGAACTTTTCAAACTATTCCTAGAAGCCAGGTCACCAAGGTATTCAGTTTTGCTTATGATACAGTATTTTTATGTATGCCTAGGGTAATATCATAGTACTGAATGACTATATTTTTTCTATGTTGCGTCTAACTTTTGGCCCCTTGAATGGATTGTATTCCTCTTTTCTTGTATCCTGAATTTCTCAGTGCTTGAGTACAAAATAATGAGAAAAATTGGGGAAAACAATAATGTATGTGGACATTTTCTGTTGGGACTTGTTGACAGGTCAGATTATGCCATGAGATTATATCCTTACCATAGCCAAACCAAGTTGTGAACTTACCTGAATAAGTTGTAAGAAAACTTTCAACTTTTGATCTCCATCAGAACAAAGGATCATTACATCTGATTGGAGCTTTTTCTACAAACATGCGAATGGTTGGGTACATATCTGTTTCATTGCAATGAATTCAGAGTTCATTGGCCACTGACCATGCCAAAAAGGAGTCAGGTGGTTGCAGAAATTCGGATGAGATACACTTAGATTGTTGTCTTGTCTCTAGTTTTTACCCACCCAAACTCCAATTATTGGATGTCCATCTCTATGAATCTGCCACGTCTTTGCAGAAAAGTGTTCTGACATTAGATATTTTTTCTTGCCAGCTACAGCATGGGCACAGCAGCAGATAGCTGGCTCACATATATGGATCGGCTCTTGTCATTAGGTGATGATCGTGCCACTGAGAAGATTTCTTTGACGAATAAAATGCTTCAGTTGGTCGACATATACTACGATGCACTCGATGCCCCCAAAAGTGGGAAAAAGGTTAATATTATTTGCGGCAGCCTTTCTGCCTATCGCATTATCACCGGAGCTATTTGATTTATAAATTGTCCCCTTTTGTTATGCTTAGTATGAAATTAATCGGTTCCCTAGCTTTTGTTCCATCAGATCAAATCCTGAAAATGTAAATAGAGGCTCAACTGTGGGAATGTTTGCAATTGCTGGGTGTTTTCCTTTACTTTAACTTTTGAAGAAGTGATTAAAAATAGATTGTGTAAAAATGCTTAAAATCAAAAGCAGGTAGTGTTTGAGAAAAAAAGTTGATTTTGGTCAAACATAAAAGTTGGAGTATTTGATAGTTAAACAACTTTTAGCTTATAAGTGAGAAAAACCTTCTACTTATTTACCAAAATACCAAAAAGTTGGAAAAAACAACTCTTATCTACTTTTAGAATTTAGCCTGAAATTGCTTCTATTAAAGCAGAAACTGTTTTTCTAAACACTCCAAAATAGCTTTTCCCAAAGCATTAGGAAAAAACTTTTGCAAACCCGCTTTTCAGCTTATAACTTGGGAAAAGTTGTTTTGGAGTATTTACGAAGCCAACTTTAACTTTACAAAAAGTATTTCTAGGATAAAAGCTTCAAGCAGAATTTTGTTGTTTCTCTCTACTCAATTATTTGAAAGCACTTTTTTCTTTAAACGCTATCTACTTTTTTCACAAGTGATTATTTAAACCTTCTAATTTCAATCACTTTTTTAAAAGTAAAAGTAATCGCAAACACCCCTACTTCAGCTAGGTCATTAAATTTAAGAGTACTGTCCTTTGTTTAGGTTACGATTTGAATGATTCTGTTGATTGGCCAAGTTTCAATCTAGTCTTTGTTCATTGTGTTCTTCTGCAGGATTTTGATCAAGATTAGTAATTTTTTTAACTGAAAATGGATAACCAGTTTAATTGGTGTTCTGTGGGTCATTTCGTATGTTGCTGGAACCATTGTGATAAATCAACAGTCACATCCACTTGGCGACTTTGTTGCAAAAATCCCCAACTAACTTCGATTAGTCCCTGCCCAGACGCTAGGCTCTAGTCGACCGTTTATATTTTTCTCCCGATACCTCCCCACCTAACGTGCCTATGTGCCGCCCAGCCCCAATTAGTCGCTAGGCCCTGTTTACCGCCTGACTAGCGCCTAGCGACCACTAGAACCTTACTTATTGATGATTTCGACATTTTTCTCAGCATGCACCAAAATTTTAACCATTGTTGAAAACAGGTGAACGTTCCTGACAATTTGAAAGCAGAGATGTTTCCACATCACATGGAAAGGGGGCCTGATCAGAGCTACCACTCATCTTCGATATTGGGCCAAATATATGATCGTGTTCAGGCATTTAAAAATGAAGCTGTGCCTCAAAGAGGTGAGTAATTTTTTTGAATCCTAAAATCACTGAATTAATGGAAAAAGTAGCTTGATTATCTGTTCACTGATGACCCGCACCCCTAAATCATATTATGAACAACTATGTTTTGGTTGAAGTTCTTACTCACAAAGACTGAGATGGTGTTTGACTAAGCTTATAAGATGTTTGAGAGCTTATAAGCTCTTGAAATGTGTTGGCAAATAAGATGCTAAATAATTTATAAGATGTTAAAAATAAGCTCCTAGAGCTTATAAGCTCCAAAAGAAGTTCTAGTTCATCTTTTTTTTTTTAAGATCTTATAAGTTACAATCAAATGTCACATACTATACACTTCGCACACACTACACACACCACGCTCACTACACACTTCATGCACACTACATACACCACACTCACTACACACACTAATCAAAAGTGTTTGATAGTTATTTTCAAGTTAGTACCATTATAGTTAAATCACTCCATTCAATTGCAAACTTATAAGTTCTTTTATCCAAACGTTATATTAACTTGTAAGCTCTTGAGAAATTACATCTTGCAAGAACTTAAAATAACTTATAAGATGTTTGAAATAAGCTAGCCAAACACTCTCTTAGTCGATTCCAAATTGCTTTTAAGGCCTACTTAATTGCTTTTAACTTTGCAGAAGTTTGGAAATTGCCAATCTTTGACGATGTAATCCCTGAGGACTATATGAGCACGTGGAGCGCACGGTACAATGACTACCGCAGAGAGATGATGGAAGCACTAAAATCGGGTGATGAATCGAAGAATGAAGCGGCCAACGACGTGATTAAAAAGTACAAGCAGGTAAATTATTTTCATTAGTGAATCTATTTTGTTAGTAGAAGTGGCAATTCAAGCTGCCCGGCCTGGTCGGCTCAGCCATCAGGCCAATATTATACGTTAGGTCAACGCAACATTTCATCAGGCGAAATATTATTGAGTCCACCCTAGCCTATCCGCCCGTGGCCAATTGGGCATTTGGTCCATCGCATTGGGCCTATTGGGCTTGATGGTACTTCAAACCTAGATTTCTGTGACCCAGCCCATTTAAAATGTCGAGTGCTCGGAGCTAACCCATTTGTCTGGGCTGATTTTGCCAGCTCTATTTGTTGGTCTCTAATTACTTTCAAGGGTCCTTATCTTGGTAAGGAATAAAACCCAGGATAGGATTAAGGATAGGCTGAAATAGTGTTGATATTCCGTAGTTACTGTCTTGGGTAGTATGTTGGATGGTCTTAACATATATCTTTGTTCAATGAAGTTTGCACAAGTAATTGTATAACCTTCGTTTTACTAAAATACCCCACTTACCTTCGGTTAGTAATTTCACAAGCCTACAGTGGTGGGACAAACTGTGACCCATTCATAGCTGTCAAAGGCGCGCCGAGGCACGAAAGCGCATAGATCTTTAGGTGGTGTACCTTTGTGCCTCAGAGGCAGGTGTAGTTCTGGAGGCGCGAGCCCCGTTGCGACTCCGGCGCCTCATGTTTGGAGAGGCGTGCCTCTTGATCCCAGTGTCCATTTCACTTAAAAATGCGTTTTATTTATAAAAGTCAGATACGTTTATTATTTCTTTTCAGTTATCGTGATTGATACTTCCCTAGGGCTTTAGTAACTAGGATTTCAAAAGGAAATACAACATAAACATTGACGAAAACCAACCAAGACAAAGCCTGCTCATCACCCACCGGCTGCCTTCCGCATCCCGCAACCGCTAGTAACTGGGGTTTCAGCTTTTTTGTGTGTGCTCGAGAATTATTTACTTGCTTAATGCTTATTTTAGCCTAATACTGAGGAATTTATTTGTTCAGCTATTAGTCCTTGTTTTAAGGGTTTTTTGCATCTATGTCAAGAGGCACGTGCCTCACGCCTCAGGCGCTAGAAGGCTCATTGCGCCTCGCACCCTAGACAGCTGTGGACCCATTTTGTCCAAGTCTTGTAATTATCCTCAGGCGCTAGAATAAAACCGGATACATAGTCCACATCTTGCATTATTCTTGAAAGTAAACGAGTCTTCATAAAGAGAATAAGTAACCTCCTTGCAAACCAGAGTTAGTTCTGTTGTTACTGAGCTTTAGCAAATGCAGATGCTATACGAGGCTCCTGAAATGGAAGAAAGTGCAAAAGATACTGAAGTGATCTATTTGGAAGCAAGCGCGATATATCATGTGACATACGATTATGCAATGAGAACAGGTGTGGAGAAATGCAGTTTTGCTTGGAGAGTAGCAGGCTCCGCGTTATGCAACCTGCACGCTTGGAAATCGGTCGCTCTAAAGGAGGCCCCTGTCACCATCTTACCATCTATTTTGCGCGAGATACTGAACTAGGGACTGGATGATGGATGTTTGCATGTCTTTCTTTTGTTGTATAGTAGGCTGTCTACACATGGCCATTAACTTCCCGTCATTTAGAAGAAACGGAGTTGTGTGTGTGTATGTATATGCATGTATATATCATGTGACGTACGATTGTGCAATGAGAAAAGGTGTGGAGAAATGCAGTTTCGCCTGGAGAGTAGCGTGCTCCGCGCTATGCAACCTGCACGCCTGGAAACCGGCTCCTCTAAAGGACTATGTTCACCATCTTACCATCTATTATGCACAAGCTAATCAGGGACGGAGTCAGAATTTCATAATAAGGGGAAAAAAAAATTGAGAGATATATTAAAGTTTTTGAAATTTAAGGGTGGCGAAATTTGTTATTTTTAACTATAATTACATTGTATATGTATTATACAGTAGTTCAGTTAAAAAATTGGAGGTGGGGGTGCCAGCCCCGGCTCCATCGCTGGAGCTACTGAACCAGGGATTGGATGAGGGGTGCTTGTATGTCTTTCTTTTGTTGTATAATCGGTCGTCTGCGCTTTGGCCATTAACTCACTGTTATTTAGAAGAAACGGAGTTATATATATGTATATATGTATCATTTCGTGACATTGTTATGCATGTTCATACGTGAAGATGTGCTTGTTATTTGTTGTAGTAAGAAATATTGCATCTGTACAGAAAATGTCATATACACATGCATGTTTCTTTTCTTGCATACATGCATGTCAAAACATTGGTTCTTTGAAGGGGCCATGAGTTCTGTAAAAAATTTCTTAATTTAGAGATCATACGCTGGTTTTCTCAGGTTTCCTGAATATTTTTTTAGATAAATAGTTTTTTAGTTCATTAAGAATCATCTCTATTTTAAGTAGATTTCAAAATTCTTTCTATTTTGAAAAATCCATTGATTCTAAATTTCATGTATTTAAAATTCCTCCATCAAAACACAGTTTTGGTGTTCTTAAAACTCGCTTTCCAAAAATTTAAATCAAAACACAACTTCGTGGGATTAATATTTTTTCTTTAAAAGAACCGAATTCCTAAAACATACTAACATAATCTCATTCTTATCACATTTTATTGTAGAGAAAACAAATCTACACTTTGTAACGATAAATTCTTAACCACTCATTCTTTTAACGGATAACACTTCCCAAAGTCTCAATAAAAATTATAAGAATGGAAAATCTATAAAACATCACAGAGCACACAATAAAACTAAGAGGGTACGGCTAAACGTATTTCAAACATCATATAAGCTAACATCTTATAAATTGTTTAAAAAGTTCATAAGATGTAAAATCTTAAGAGTTCAGAAGTTAATAAAGTATTTGGATGAAAAAACTTATAAGTTTGCAATTGAATAAAATGATTTAGCTATGAAGTGTGTGTAGTATGTGGTGTGTGAGATGGTGTAGTGCGTGAAGTGTGTGAAATGTGTATAGTGTTCATAGTGTGTGAAGTGTGTCAAATGTGTGAAATGTGTGTAGTGTGCGTATAGTATGTGTATTTGTGTAGTGTGTGTGAAGTGTTGTAGTGTGTGTAGTGCGTATAGTGTGTGAAGTACGTGTAATGTGTGCAATGCGTATAGTGTATGAAGTGTGTGTAGTGTGCCATTTATGTCGCATTGTGTGAAAAGTGTGAAGTCTGTGAAGGTGTGTAGTGTGTGAAATGTGTGTAGTATGTGAAGTGTGTGAAATGTGTGAAGTATGGGAAATTTGTGAAGTGTGTGTAGTGTGTGAAATGTGTGTAGTCTGTGAAATATGTATAGTTTGTGAAATGTGTATAGAGTGTTTAGTGTATGAAGTTTGTGAAATGTGTGTAGTATGTGTATTGTGTGTGTAAAGTGTGTGAAGTATGTGTAATATGTGAAATTGTGTGTAATACGTATATAATGTGTATATAGTGTGTGTATATAGTGTGTGTAACGTGTGTAGTGTGTAAAAAGTGTGAAGTGTATGTAGTGTGTGTAGTGTGTGAAGTGTATGTAGTGTGTGTAGTGTAGTATAGTGTGTATGAAGTGTGTGTAGTGTGTGAACTGTGTGTAGTGTATGTAGAGTATGAAAAAGTTATCTATATAGTGTATGTAGTGTGTGAAAAAGTTATCTATATAGTGTATGTAGTGTGTGAAAAAGTTATGTGTATAGTGTATGTGAAGTGTGTAGTGTGTAGTCTGTGTAGTGTGTGAAGCGTGTGAAGTGTGTGTAGTGTGTAAAAAGTGTGAAGCGTGTGAAGTGTGTAGTGTGTGCAGTGTGTGAAGCGTGTGTAGTGTATAAAAAGTGTGAAGCGTGTGTAGTGTGTGTAGTGTGTGAAGTTTGTGCAATGTGTGAGCTGTGCGATTATATAGCATATGAAATGTGTGTGAAGTGGGTGTGAAGTGGGCGTAGTGTGTCTGTGAAGTGTGTGAAGTGTATATAGCATGTGAAGTGTATATAGCGTGTGAAGTGTGTGTTAGTGTGTGTAGTGTGTGTATAGTGTGTGTAGTGTGAAAAATGTGGAGTGTTTAGTGTGTTTAGTATGTGCAGTGTGTGAAATGTATGAAGTGTGTATAATGTATGTAATGTGAGTAGTGTGTGTAAATGTGCAATGTGTTTGTAGTTCATGTGAAGTGTGTGCATTTGTTGAAACATATGTAGTGTATTTAGTGTGTGTGTGTGTGCGAAATGTGTGAAGTGTGTCTGTGTGAAGTGTGCGAAATGTGTGTATAGTGTGTGTATAGTGTGTGTAATGTGAAATGTGTGTAGTGTGTGCAGTGTGTGCAGCATGTGTAGCGTGTGTAGTGTGTGAAGTGTGTGTATTGTGTTGTGAAATGTGTGAAGTATATGTAGTGCGTGTGTATATGTGTAGTGTGAAAAATGTGTGCTAAGTGTGTGAAGTGTGCGTAGTGTGCACGGTTTGTGTTGTGTGTGTAGTGTGCGTGAAGTGTGTTTTGTGTGTGTAGTGTGTGTGAAGTGTGTGTGAAGTGAAGTTTGTGTATTATGAAAAGTGTAAAGTTTGTGAAGTGTGTAGTGTGTGAACTGTGTTGTATGTGTACAATGCGTAAAATGTGGGTAGTTTTGTGTATAGTGTATGTTAAGTGTACGTGCAGTGTGTGTGAAGTTCGTGTGAAGTGTGTGTAGTGTGTGTAGTGTGTGTAGTGTATGTGAAGTGTGTATGAAGTTCGTGTGAAGTGTGCATTGTGTGTGAAGTGTATGTAGTGATTGAAAAGTGTGAAGTGTGTGAAGTGCTTATAGTGATTGATAAGTGTGAAGTGTGTGTGATGTGTGTAGAGTGTGTGCGGTGTGTGGTGTGTGTTGTGTGTGTGTTGTGTACTGTGTAGTGTGTCGTGTGTTGTGTGTGTGGTGTGTGTAGCGTGAAAAGTGTGAGGTGTGTCTGGTGTGTGAAATGTATGTAGTGTGTGTATAATGTGTGTAGTGTTTATAATGTGTGCGAAGTTCGTGTGAAGTGTGTGTCGTGTATGCAGTGTGTGCCGTGTATGTATAGTGTGTGTAGTGTATATAGTGTGTGAAGTGTGTAGTTTGAATAGCGTGTGTAGTGTGTGTGAAGTTCGTGTGAAATGTGTGCATTATGTGAAGTGTGTGCAGCGTGTCTAGTGTGTGAAGTGTGTAAATCTATACACTAATATAAAAGTGCCTTAAATTTCAGCCAATTTATGTTTGTCCTACTTTACCCCTTTTAAATTTAAATATTCTAAGGACAATATTGTAATTTCCTAACATATCCTAATTATTATATTCCATTCTAATTCTAATCTTAATTGTATCCTAATAGTATTATAATCACATATCCTAATTATATACCATATATTCCAATTTCAATTCTAATTTGTATTATATACCATATCCTAATGACACGCTAATCATTAAATTATGATTAGTTTCTCGTGGATTTTGCAATAATACATAGAATATAATTTGGCCGATTTTATGCATTATCAGTTGTAGCAAGTGCGTGATGATCTAGATAAAACGATAAAAGAACAAAATATATTGTGGATGGAGATTTTAATCATCGATTATTTTGGGGGATGTTGATATTATCTAAAATTAGAATTTTGAATTTTTGGGAGTGGCGAGGAGCAATTATGTTCGTTTAGTTTGTTACTGTTTTATAGAGGCAATAAATAAATACTCCCTCCGTCTCGCTTAAAACTGCCTACTTGCCTTTTCGGTCCGTCCCAACTAAAGTTGTCACCCCAAAAAAGGAAACTAATCTCACAATCCTCACCATCAAAATCTCAACCACTCAATCTCCACATTTAAAAAAGTCAAATAACTACTTTTTCTTAACATCCGTGCCCGGTCAAAGTGGAAGCTTTAACCGGGACGGAGGGAGTATGAATTTATATAAAGTTTCTTCATCATTCTCTTCTTCTACTTAGTTCTTGATATTTCGTATGGGGGGGCAAGTGAATAATGAACAAAAAATCATACTACCTTCGTCCCTGCTGATCTTGCACATGGGAGGTTGGCACAAGTATTAAGAAAGTAATTTTTTAAAGTGTTTGTTGACTTTTCAAAGGTGGATTGAGGGTGGAGCTTGTGTTATAAGTTTCCTTTTTAAGGGGTGTGTAAGATTAGCTGGGACGGACGAAAACGGAAAATGTGCAAGATTAGCTGGGACGGAGGTAGTATGTTATTTGGTGTCCAACATATTTGTGAAAAATCATTGTTTTATTACTTCTCAATTTGCTGTCTTTTCGTTTAATGATATGCATACTTAGTTTCCGACAAGAATCAGATCTCAATATTCAAACTTGAAAGACACTTTTCTTAATATATCAGTTTCTTTCATCAATATGTTTCCAAATTTGAGAGGGAGGCTTGGGTTTGCTGACACGTAGGGATAGCAATTTTCGACACAACCCGAACAATTCAACACGATCGAACCCAAAATGGCAAAAAATGTGGGTCGGGTTGGGCTAACCTGCGGGTTGACCCGCAACTCGTTTAAAAATGACAAACAAAAAGAAATTAAAATTAAACAACATATTTAAAAAAAACAATAATAATAAATGCAGAAACCTTAGAGAAACCTAATAATCATGTTGCTGAAAATTTATTGTGGTAGCTCATAATCAGTGAATGTACTATCTAGAACCATAAAAACCAATATTGTTTTGTTTTATAGTAAAACTCATAATTTGTTCTTCATTTGTTTTATTTATAGCTCTTTGATAAGAAATTCTTACAAATCTAAGCATAATGGTCTATACTTCTACAACTAATGTTTTTTTCTTGTAAGAGATACGAGTATAAAACATTGATCACAAACAACAACCTTTGATGAAAATGTGCTTAGAAAATAGCACGCAACAATTACATTGGTATTTGTAAGAGCATGGTAAATTTTACTAGTAAAAGAAATTCACTGGGTGAATAAAGACTAATTAACAAAAAATAGATATGTTCACAGCAAAATCTTAAAAATGAGAGTGAGATAGTGGGAGTTTTTCAAAATATTTTAGAAACTGTGTAATTTTGGTTTTAAAGTTTTAGTATGACAACTGTGCTGTATCGTTATTGTGTGAAAATATTGTTATTTTACAATATGGTCATTGTAGGAAAAGTAGAAAATTAGAAATGAAATTTAAAAAAATAAGAAATAACTTCGGGTTGAAAAACAGGTTGGCGCATTGACCCGCTACTGAACAGGTCGGGTTCTGGTTGCAGGTCTCAACCTGAAAATGAAAACGGGTCGAGTTCGAGTTGGCCAAAATTTTATAATAAGTAGGTCTTACTCCGACCCCCCAAACGTGCACCCGACATGTTTGTCACCCTTACTGATACGTCACTTAATTAGTTGGTTGTTGTTTTAATTTGTTTACCTGTTCCGTTATCTACATATATGAGTTTCTTTCATCAATACTTTTTCAAATTGCCTAAGTTTTCTAAGTAATTTGTTTAATGATTTCTGATATGATTGTTCAAATTACTTTTTTCTTTAAGAAAAAAATAGAGAATAATTTAACCAAGGATTTGAGTTCTTTTCTGTTAGTCTATTTTTGCTTATGGATTTGAATTTTTTGGTTTTTTTTTTTTTTCCTGTAAAATCACATGTCAACAACCTCAGATGACATCGACAAACTATTGACATATGATCAGTTTCACAATTATACAGAAAAGAAGTGGTCTTGTTATGATATTATGATTCACTTACACAATTCTCCGAGTAAATGATTATTCTCTGAATACTTTCCACTGTAAATATTTTGAAATTGCTAAAATAAGAAAAGAAAAAGACAAAAACAAGTGCAAAAATATAATTTCAAAATTAATATACTAAGTGCCGCATGTGCAACGCACGTGCCAAAGTCTAGTCATGTGAAATGTGTGTATTGTGTAAAATGTGTGCAGTATGCGAAGTGTGTAAAGTGTGTCTAGTGTGTGTTGTGTAGTGTGTCTAGTGTATGAAGAGTGTGAAGTGTGTGTCGTGTGAGTCTGAACTGTGTCAAATGTGTGTAGTGTGTGTATGTGTAGTGCGTGAAGTGTGCATATAGTGTGTGTGAAGTGTATGTATTAGTGTGTAGCGTGTGTGTAACTTATAAGATTTTAAAAAGTAAGATGAACTAGAGAAACTTATCTTTTTCGTGTTTATAAGCTCTAAGAGTTTATTTTTACATCATTACCAAACAACTTATTTTGCTAAACACGTTACAAGAGTTTATAAGCTCTCAAAACATCTTATAAGATGTTTTGAGGAGCTTATAAGCTTAGTCGACCCTCTAAATCATAGTGATCTGTTGCAAAAATCCCCGACTAACTCCGTCCAATGCTTGCCTAGGCGCTAAGCTCCCATAAGCCGACTATGTTTATTTCCTGAATCCTCCCCACCTAATCACAACTATACACCGATCAGTCCCGCTTAAACCTTGACTAATCGCTAGACCTCAATCTATCGCATGACTAGCGCCTAGTGACTTTTACAACCTTATTCAACAAATATTTTAATATTGCACACTAAACCACCATATACCAGGAACCTATGTACAGAGTGTGATATGCTACTTTTTATAATAAAGGGACACAACTTGCTAAGTACTGTGTGTTCACCAAATTTCGAGAAATTCTATACTATTTAGTCGGGTACAATTTGATCGGTGATCCAACTATTCATCTAAAAAAGTATATAGAGATCAAAGAAAAATTTTATGCTACCCAATCGTGTACAACTTGATTTGGTAATCCAACCATTCATCTAAAAGTGAATTGAAATCAAATAAAAATTGCAATTGATTGCAATCCATTTCTAAATAGATGGTTAGATAGTACCCGATTAGATAGCATAGAATCAGTCATCAAGCGTTTTCCTGAACATTCACTTGTTGCGGTCATTTATATGAAGCCAAGTCAGCATGAGTATCTTTGTACCTCTGCAGAAGATAATCTTGACACTTAATTGGAGGGTACCTGCCAGAGTACCATATATAAGAATTAAGAGGAGACAATTTATCCTTGCTATTGCAATTTTTTATGTGCAAATGACAAATAGAGCCAATTACATCGAAAATTCACGAACATTTAGTTAATTATCATTTGCAACATGACATTTTAACTGTAAGGTAGAAATGCACCACCATTAAAAAAAAAAAAAAACACTTCAATTCCCCAAGAATATTTTGGCTCTAATTAATGACGTGGAGCTTGAAAAATATCATTTTGACCTAACTAATTGCATACGTATGATTGTACGAATTCTTTTAACTTCTAATTAAATGAATACAACATTGTTTTGTCATTAAACATAATCATTAACCATCATCATTTAATTACGAGTTCATAAAATATTATATAATTACAAATCTATAGTTGGGAAAACCAAAACTCCGATTCCGGGATCCAAGTTAGCAATTAGGGCCAAAACCTTACTCGGGTGCATCGAATTGAAAAAATCATGAAGGTAGTGTATTCTTATATTATGTTTGTTGTTAATGAAAATTGATCAAAAGATCGTGAATTGTCACGTAATTAATTCATTATCAATATACTCACTTTGGAGGATTCGTCTCCGATTGGCATGTCGGCAGGCATTCAACCATGCATTCATGACTAGGCTCAACGAAAAACGCTATCTGTCAATAAAAAACTACATCAATAATTGTATTTTCCTACAAAAAGCAAATTTTGTTCTCTCCATTGCATAAAAAGGCAGGTTTTTCGGTCCAAGCCCCGTAACCTATAGCTAAGCTTTTATCTTATAAGCAAACAGATCCTCTGCAGTTTAGAAGTGGTGGAGTTCGTGAAGTCTGAAACATCTCCGCCGTCCATTTTGATCTAAAGAACATAAACGTGCCATGTCATCCTTCAAAAAGTTTCCACTTATTAAATTAATTAATGATGTGTTCTCCTCAGCAAAATAGAAAAAAATATGTACTTTCAGGGCAGCAAGAAACCTGCAAAATTTTCCTCTTCCTCCCCCTCATGGCGAAAAACAGTTCGATTCCACATAATCTGAAGAACGCCTGAATTTTTTATGTTTCAACTTTATTTTCGAAGATTTTCACATAAAAAGTAGAAGGAAAAAAAGGGTGAATTCTAGTGAAAATAGCTAGAGGGGGGAGGAAAGGGTAGAAGAACTAAAACACTCGAATTAATTTGCTGGAAATTCGGGCATGCGAGGAGGGAAGGAGATTGAGTGCTTTGAAAGTGGAGAGCGTTTTTCTTTTACAGTCAAAGTGGTGTTTTTGATTAGGTGAATTGATGTGCATGCTTCCATTCGTTGATTTGATGAGCAGTGCACATTGGCCAAAATCCATGAACTCCACGGCTTTACTAACTACAGATGACCCGGTTCTTTTCTATAAAAGAATAACTACTTCCCATGTTTCACCCCTATTTACAATAAGGTGCACATTGGTGACTTATGTTCATTTTGATACCCATGTAGTTTTTTAATCTCGTGACATGTTGGGAGCTTTAGAACTGCCGAAGCCTAATGATCAAAGGATGGTTGTTGGAATTCCAAATAATACAAGGCAGTACTCCATTCTGGACGTTATTCTACGGTACCAATAGATAAAGAAATGAAGCTGTCACTCTAATATTAGATGTAACTTTTAGTATGATGGTAGAGATTTGATGCTGACGTTATGTTACATTTATGAGATCATGATGAAGCAGGCCGTGCATTTCCAACAATTTCCTTGCTTATTATTGATGACTAATTGCAACAAACGAATAAGTATTGCCAAATTAAACAAGAGAGAGTGAGATAAGAAGGAACTCTATGAAAGGACTTGAATAAAGAAGTCTTACAGAATATCGTTCTTGGCCATTACCCAATACTCGGTGCAGCGTAGATCTGTATTCAGTCAGATGCAGTCAGATGCAATGGCGCAAGTGCAACATTTCTTACAAGGGACACAATGATTGGCAAGCAAGGCACACGTCATTGAAACAAATCCAACTGCAAATATTAGTTATACTTGATAGTTATAATTACCTGAAAGTGCAATTACTCCAACGCTCCAGCATATCGCCAAGATTAACTATAAATGCCCTGAAATGGTGACAATTAAGTAAGGTAAATAACTGTCCGTTGAATTGGTGGAAACGTTTAACAATTAAGTAAGCAGCAGAAACGTTTGCCATCCATGTTCACTCACAAAGAATTGATATACATGTGTGTAACTTAAGCAAGCGAAATCAAAGTGATGCGTACATCACTGATGCTTCTAAAGGTAATTGTCAAATAGAACAGACCATACTTACAGAGAACTCTGAACCGATATATATAAATGTTTCCAACCATATAATTCATACCATGCTTTACAATCCGGCGTGAAAAGCAGTTTCAGTCAAATACACTTCTACCAGGGACGATTAAAAAATGCATTTTAAAGACACACCCTTTTATTGGGGGTACATATTCCCACGTTTGAGGCTTAGCATCCTTGTCTTTACATATCTGCACATATTGAAAAGCTTCAGCACTAACTTTGGGAAGCGTGAACAAACAAGAAATTACGGATTGTGATAACACACCTGAAGACCATCAATACCATCTATTGCCAACAGGGTAATTAAACCATAATCAGTATGTGCACCAGCTCCAAAAATTCCCTCAGCAGGCTCAGAAATGCGTCCTAAATTTTAGCCGAGCACCATTAAACTGTAAGCATATCAACTATGCGCTACCAACTGTCGTTGAAATTCGATAATCCTCACCTTCATAGTGAAGTAGCCGCAAGACTGCAATTGGTTTTCCAAGCATATCGGGTTGATCAAAGAAATTGAAGCTTAGGCCGAGTGCAAGGGCTATCAACCGTGAAATTTTTCTTGCTAGCTCTCTGTGAAATCCAAGAATTGGAAAAAAAATTGATTTGAAACAAACCACGACAGTAAATGAATCAAGTCTGTTCTGAGCTATTAGGAACTTCACAACAACTGATTTATTGGCTCATGAGCAGGTTTACGAGTAGGCTCTTGAGCTAGCTAGCAAGATATATAGAACTACTGGTTTGATGTTTCATTCATAATTCCAAGACTTTCCAATAACACCTCAATAAACTTATTTGCTTTGAATATAGTAAACTTATTATACTTTTTAGAATATATATAGTTTAGTTAGTAATAATTATTGAATATTTATAATTTTATAAATTGTAATTTTTGTGTTTATTGTGCTCGATCAAGATTGTAAGCTTTGAAGAAAGTCAATAGTTGAACTTGCCTGCTCAACAATAAACAAGTTATACTCAAACTGTCAAATGTTTGGTCCAACTCAATTCGATTACAACACCAATTGTTTAAGGACGGTAGATGCTACTGATCAAAAAGACCAAAGATTGGATTGACTTGCGCTCGTGAAACCTTGGAGTCTTCAGTAGCATAAGCGATGATGTGTTGATAGAAAAGTTGTTTGAGAATGATCAAAAATCACCCAATGAGGTGTGGGATATGATTAGGTTTAGGATTGTCCAGGGGGTTCAAAATATTCGATGTCAGATATTACTAGAGATTGGAATATAGTTTTTCTATAGCTTGTTTTTTTTGCTAAGTTTGGAGTTCTTGCCCTATTACACTTATAGTCATACACCATCATTAATTTAATAAAAATATTCTATTTTTCTAGTTTTTAACGGAAAAGAAATAGAATAGAAAACACAGAGAAATGGATAAACTTTTTCAAAATCTCTAACAGATGATAAAGATTTGGAGGGTTCATTCAAATAAACCCATACAGAGCCCAAAGGACATTAAAAATGAATATAGTGCAGTGCATTCTTCGTTCCAGGCAATTAACCACATGAATATTGGTTTTACATATGTGAAATCCAAGAGTTGTAACAGACGGTACCATATGTAAAATCCAAGAGGTGTAACAGATGGTACCATATGCATTATCTTGCCTAGAGGATGATTACATGGCAACTAAGGTGAAAACTTCAAATATTATAAACAAACCAGACCAGAGACTTCAGTAATGTCTAACAGCATTACATGCGATAAGCCTCAATGTTTGAATCACTAAGCTCTTAGGCAATAGCATTAGGTGATGAGACTTCAGTAAGACAAGTTTAGGAATTATTACTTCTAGCTTTTACGAGTAGCAGCATCAAAATGACAAGATAATAACAATTCCAGTGAAAGAACACCATATTGTTGACTTGATTTACTAATAAAATCCCAAGAACCAGATCGTGATTTAATTTGTTCCATTGACATTATTGCACTATAGTCCGTTCCTAATGCAAGAACAAGGAAATACACTCAATAAAAGGGGTACAAGATCTGCTAAGAGAAAAGCGTAGGAAAACCAAAATAATCACACTGATTTATTGATAAAGTTAGTTAATTGTTTTAATAATATTCAGGTCCTATCTCTATGCAGTAACAGCATCAATACAAATAACCTATCATAATCATTGCAACCTCTTTTCCAAACACTAAATACGCGAAGGTATCATGCATAATGCTTTTTTGTGTCCAAATTTATAAAAATTGGTAGGAGCCTAATGATAAACTAGCTAAAAATGTTAGCAGTTGTAAATATAGCTAATATCCATCAGAGATGCTTACACGTGGTCGAAAGCAAATTAACTACATAATAGAAGGCAATGTTTTGGCATACATAGATTGGTCAAAAAGGTCACTGCATTGAAATTAGATGGATATGATCGTATCTCAGCACGACTATTACATAAATGCTTAGGAAAATAACTTACAGTGCCTTCTCATGATATTTCTCCATTGTCTCCCTCCATCCAGGCAAAATATCTTTGTGACAATCCAAAACATTTGTCGTGATTGTTATAACCTTCGACTCATATACATCACAAACAAGCAGAGTGGTTCTATGAGAGACTCTGGTAAACTACATAACTAATAGTTTCCAGATAGATTACCTTCAGAAGGCCACATGTTCGGACCATAGAACGGTTTCTGTGCGTCGGGATGATCTTCAGGTACTTCAACCCCTGCGTAATATCCCTCCTTATAATCCCCTGAAACATGCCAAAGCAACATCATCTTTAAATTCATACGAAATGTAAGCTGCATTATATGGTCGAGACCACAAACCGTTTTTCTGATTGACAGGATCCAAAAGTTCATCAAGAATCGGAGTATAGCCTCGATTTTTCTTGTTCCTCAGAAGCTTCATCTTTTCCTCCATGGGTAAATTGAAAAATCTCTTACTTTGAGAGAAAACTTCAGCCATGAATTCCTCATCCATTCCATGGTTGTTCACATAGAAGAACCCAGAATCTAGGCAAGCCTATTTTCATATTAATTAGAAGATGAACAGTTAATAAAAATCTTTCAAAATTCAGTGCTCTAATCGAACTTTTTACTCATCATACCAGAAAGATATAACGAAAAAAGGAATTATTCAAAAAATTAACAGAACTACGTCGTAAGTACACCCCTAGGGCTTAATCTCAATTCAACTTCCATATTTATTCAATTCATCTTCTAACAAATCACGAATACGCATATATTTAAGCAATTAACACAAAATTAAACATCCACTATCACAATCCCCACCCAGAATCGCAGACCTGTTTAAGTAGGGAAACTGATGATTGAATATCAGAGCTGGAAAGATCGATACAGTTCAGTTCAGTGGTTTTCACTGATTCTGATTTCTCCATGATTCCTGTTTTTTATTTCTCTTTTCAATGATTCTAATAACTTTTTCCCAACATCCTGCTATTTGGTTTTTGTCACTGTCATGCAAGATGATAAAACATCCAAATGTAAAGTTCAGTGTTTTTTTTCCTTTTCTTTCTTAGGGTAAATATATAAATATATCAAATCATTTCACGATTTAACAAGTACAAAATTTTCATCCGTCCAATGCACTGAACATTTTAATTTGAGAGAAATGAATCAACCCATCAATCCTCTTCTTATAATTGTGATCTTCTACAAGAAAAAATGAGTAATTTTAGTTCCTCAAAAACATATTTTGTTAGAAAAATTTAAAACTCAAAATATATCATAATAATTTTAAAATTATTTTACACTTAAATATAAAATATATGGATAATGGATGTCAAATCAAATATCATGAAAAAAATCACTTTGGTATTATTTTCATGAAAAGTTTAGTGGGATTTGATTCTGGTCTATGATGTAGATTACAAAGTGTCCTACTGTTCTACCAACTAATTTATAATCAAATTCCCACTTTTTCAGTAATCTTACTATATCATAAAAGAAAACGGCAATATACATCTTAAGGTCCTTAAAGTATTACTGTTTGTATCAAATGGTTCTTAAAGTATCATTTTGTTTTAATTGGTCCTTGAAATTCTAAGTTTTTTATTCAAATAGTCTCTGAAGTATTTTTTGTTTCAATTGGTCTCTTATGTTTTAAAATTATTTCAATTGGTCCTTAAATTATTGCAAAAGTCTATCTTAAGGCCCTTAGAAGGAAAAAATACATAAAATATATAAAATCACGGATTTAATTCAAAATAATATTATAACATATCTTTTAATAAATAAATATTATGTAATTTTTCATTATGATACTTTTACCCCCCAAACAAATGTGAATTATACTAAATTATGAATTTGAACAGAAGCTCGAGATTATAATTTTTCAATAATTTCATTTAAAGTTTGAGAAATAATTTGTGGGACTTTAATTTTAGTTAGAAACATGCTAATTTGGTCTAGATATTTTGAACCCTGTTTATCTTGAATTTAAAGTAAAATTGAACATTATCATAGAAATAACTTTAAATTTTTTATGTTTGATAACTAAAATTAAAGCATCACAAAGTATATTTATCAAAGTTAGGATGAAATTCTTGAAAATATATAATCTCGAACTTTTGTTAAAATTCATATTCTTGTATAATTCATCTTCGCTTGAGGATAAAAGTATCATAATGAAAAAATACACAATATTTATTCAATAAAAGATACTCTCTCTGTCCCAGCTAAACTTGCACACTTTCCGTTTTTCTCCGTCCCAGCTAATCTTGCACACTCCTTAAAAAGGAAAGTTATAACACTATCTCCACCCTCAAAATCACCACCCTCAATCTCAACCATCAATTCACCTTTGAAAAGTCAACAAAATTTCAAAAAGCAACTTTTCTTAATACTCGTGTCAATCCTCCCAGTGCAAGATTAGCTGGGACGGAGATAGTATGTTATATTATTATTTTTAATCAAATCGATGATTTCACATATTTTATGTATTTTTTTCTACTAGGGGCCTTAAGATAGACTATTATAATAGTTTAATGGCCAATTGAATTAAATAAAATGTAAGGGACCAATTGAAACAAAAAATACTTCGGGGATTCATTTAATAAAACATTTAGAACTTCAAGGATCAATTAAAACAAAATGGTAGATTAAGGACCATTTGAAATAAAAATTAATACTTTAATGACTTTAAGATGTATATTCCGTCTATAAGAGAAAACTATAGACATTTTTTCCCGCCCATGTTACCTGCTAAAAATAAAAGTTTAATTAATCTATATCTATATATATATATATATAAGCCAAATGGAAGGCAATTATGTCATTGTAACTTTCCCGCCTAAAATTTTAACAATAACTTGGTAAGTTCATGTTAATTTTGGTAAGTTCATAATCTTCTTTTGATTTTTTAACACGCAAATAACTTTTTTTATTTCTAATCCGTTTTTTGGCATAATATATCAAATTATTCATCTTTTCATGGTGTTCAGTTTGACATACATATCACATATATTATAATGATATAACAATTATTTTTTTATTGGTTATTATTGAGATTATATTTGAGTGTTTATTGTGAATTGGACTATAATGTTGGGTTTAGTCTATCATTAAGAAGTAATAAATAATCCTCTGGTAAAGAATATTAGTTAAGATTTTTTTAAAGTACAACGAATTAATTTATGGGTTAATTACAAAAAAAATCACGACATTTGGTCCAATTTTCAATTGCAACATAACTTTTAAAACTTATCAATGTTGGTCACCAACTATAATTCTTTTTCAATTACAACATCGGCTAAATTTTTTGACACTTGATTGTGTCTCCATCACCACCATTAGATGCGCCTTGACACGACCTTCATTTGTCCTCGATCAATTTCCCAATCCGTCAATTCTCCTATCGTTAATTGAGAGTTGAAGAAGTGACATAATAACTTCAATCACCGATTAACGACAATGAAAATGACGGATTGTAAAATTGATCGAGGGTAAATGACGGTTTTGTCCATGTGCATCTAATGGTGGTGATGTCCACATAATCAGGTGTTAAAAATGTTAGTCGATGTTGTAATTGAAAAAAAGTTATAGTTGCTGACCAACATTGATAAGTTTTAAAAGGCATGTTGCAATTAAAAATTGCACCAAAGGTCGTGATTTTTTTGGTAATTAACCCTTTAATTTATTTTATTTGGCATTAATTCTTAATTTTTTTTAACTTATTTTATACTCGAGATAAAAATAATTGTTCAAATAGTGAAACTCCTATTTAAAAATATTCAAATATCTGAAGAACACACATACTTTAAATAATCAATCTACTTTTGAATTTTATTTTGTTAATGCTAGGATTTACTGAAAAATAAGAAGTACATGATTATATCACCAAGTGAAATGTTACAAGTTGCAAATGATAATCTGATTTTAGAAAGAAACAATTAATTATTTATAGTTATAACTTGGAAATGATTTAGATATATTAAGAAATCTACACATATATAAAAGCTACTCCCTTCAACCCAAAGTCTCGGTAGACTTTTTTTGAAAAGTTAAGGATGAGTGAAAATGATATATATGTCCCTACACAATCTATTACTCCCTCCGTCCCGGCTTAATTTGTCTACTTACCTTTTTTGTTTGTCCCAAATAACTTTGACAGCCCAAAAAATAAAATTTCTCTCACAATTTCTACCCTCAAAATCTTCACCTTTAATCTCCACCTTTAAAAAAGACAAAGATTCCAAAGAATCTGTTTTTTCTTAACCTCCGTGACCTGTCAGGGTAGGCAAACTAAGTCGGGACGGAGGTAGTATATGTTTTGTGGATTTAAGAAAATATAGTTAACTAAATTAAATAGGTTGTTTATGGTAAGATTTGAAGAATTGTGTTTTCTTTTTTTAGTTGCTAATGACAGTTTTTTTAATAATTTCATTTTCTCTAAAGCGATACATTTTTCCGGGGGGAGATAAGTGAGTTCAAATTATAAATTGCATTTTTCCACCAAAATATTTTGTGTTATTTATGGTTATTTGTATAAGTGCCAACTTTTTTATTGTTTGTTCATGTTTTCCTTTTGCCCTTCTTTCTAAGAAAATCTATTTTTTCCATTTGTAAGTACCAATAAATTTGTTTTAATCTTAAACATTTTTTACATATTGTATATGAAATTAATCATCTTTTTATGATCTATAATTTTGATATCCATATCACATATTTAAAAGTGTGAAATTATATTAAACAAATATACAGTTGTTTAGTGGTCGATTATTCACTTATTTGGTTAGATTTGAATACTTATTATGAATGTTTACTGATGTCATATTTATGCTGCAAATATGAATTAGTTAAACAATCCTGTTAAAGATATATTTTATTTTATTTTTTAAATAATTTAATTTATTTATTTATTGTATTTACCTTTTAATTCTATAAATTAATCTGTATCTATACTAATATACAAATAAATGTCTTTGTGTGTGTGTAATAAAGTAAAACAACATAGAGTCAAATATGTAAAAAAAAAAATCATAGTTCTGTTCAATTGCAAATCAAACATTTTCAAGGATTTTATTTATGTATGTCCCTAAAGATAAGTTGTTATAGTGTCAACATTCTATCACTTTGTTTCTTTGTCAACAACTCTTTTCTATTATTTAAAATGCTAACAAGTGTTTTTTGTTTTTAATTTGTTTTACATATAATATATCAAATTAATAATCATTTCACCTTCTTTAAGTTGAATTATATTTTAAGTCTTTTGTGGATTCGACTATGTATATAGTGAATTAGATTTTATAATAATAAATCAATTGACAAATGTTAACAATAAAAATATGAGATTATTCAGAAAGAAAAATCTAATTTTCTTATAAAATTATCAATGTGCTTTATCACTATCTTATCTCATTTTTTTAAATAAGTTGTGTGTTATTATATTTGTATTTTTTCAAACACATGCAATTAATTGGATTATTTGTGGTTATTCACATAAGTTAAGAATGATAAGGTATGTTTGAGTTTTTAGAAAAAATAAAGTAAAAGTAAGCATTTTTATTTTTTATATTTAATATTTATTTTAGTTGTATCAATAAAAATATATTTTATTCATAAATAATAAGTATATATTTAATCCAAAAATTTTAGGGAAGGAACGAATATTTGCACTATTTAAAATTTTACTATAATATAATTCAGAATTTTAAAATATTTATTTAGCAAGTATACAATATTATATTTTTAAATAATAAAGTAATATAAACTTGAATTTAGTTAAAATATTTTTTTACTAGCAGACTTCCGTGCATCGCACGGGAGTAATACTAGTATATATAAAAACAAAATGGATTTATACTACAATTGAAAAATGGTGTTTTTCGCGCCCATTTGCACATGCCATTTTTGGCAATAAATTGTGCAATTATTTTGGTCAAACAGAAAAATCCGAATTGTAAGGTAACCATATATTGTATCCAATCATTTTGATTTCCGAAAATAAAGTAATTTTTAAAGTTTTGAATGAAAAAAAAAAAAAAAAAAAAAACTCTCATTTAACAAGTGGATCTGTTTAAGATATTATCTCAATTTGAAACTGAATAGTATCAATTTATAATAAAACAAAATCAATTTGTCTACAATGAATTAACTCTTGATAAGTCTTTAGGAAACAAGAAAATCTAAAACTTTTTATCAACCACGAAAATAGGGATATTATTAACAATTTCAACCCTTGACTTTGGTCTTTAAATAACCGAATCATTTTGAGAATACACTCATACCCTAACTTTTGTACTTTAAATACTGAAACATTAGAACTCCGAAACACATATTTCACATAAAAATTCGGGCGCCACACTCAACCGTGTAAAAAACTAAGGTCGGATTACATTTGAGTACCACATTTTCTTACTTGAATCAATTATATCATATTTTGAATACAGATTCCCATGATGTTCATCTATCCATTGGTTTTTCAGTTTTAATGGTACTGCACTCAGAAAAAACAATAAAGATTAGTTTCTTACATTTTTGCATTATGCTATTCATGAAGTTGTGATAAATTACAGCCATTTTTGCGAAGATCAACGAGAAAAGTTCTACAAGGTTCGACTGAGCGCTGATGCTGAGATTGGTGGGGCGTACCACATACCTGTCTTTACAAATCCAAGTGAAACTCAAAACTTTGAAGTATTTTCAGAAATGTTGTGGTAAAGTATACGACATATAACATTCAATATGATAAAGTAGACCAGCATTTTCCTAGCATTCAGTATAGTAGACTGATACTGTAATAATCAATCAAATATAAAAAAACTGGATAAATAAAGTAGACTCAGGTGTTTTCAATTTCTTTATGTCCTCTAGCATTTTCGGTTTACCAATGTCCTTCAGTATTATAGTCCCGAAATCGGAGTAATAAGCAACTCCAGTGTTTTCATTTTAAAAATATGGTTAATGTGTTCATTAAATTATATACCAAACAGTCCATAAATAATATATACAACCATTTACTAATATAAGATTACTTATTTGCTGTATGAGGTAAGGAAGTGTGCAAGATTCAAGAGTTTCAGAGGATGATTACATTCAAAGTGACTGCAAATATGAAATGCAATGAGAAGTTCATTGAGAATTCAGTGACTAATGATTAAGGTTTTGCTGATGAAGGAAATATGGATGTGATCAAAGCAAAATTCAAGTAATACCTGATTGCTGCAGTTGCTGGAAAAAGAAATAGCAAGCCTATCCAGGAGAGAATTAATTAGACCTACAGTTGCTGCAGTTACATTTCTGCAGTATTTCAGTATATAGGTCTATGTTTCTATATTTACAACTTCTGTGTTTCACTGTTTGAATTTGGATGTTTTATCATGGCTATATCTATTATTATAATGAATATACAGTTTAGTAATCCAAAAGTACTCTTCTTCGCAATTGTGTTATTCTCAACATGTTAAAATTAGTTAAAGAAAGAACCTATACAACTTTTTGCAGAGAACAAAATTATTTCATATCAGCCCTTCCTAATGTACATAAGCAACTAACTATAGATACAATGGAAATCAGTTTCAAATTCTAATGATATTTTCACTGAACTTTACATCTAAATGAACCCTAGCATACTTAAAAAGTAGATAAAGATAATTAGGATGTCAGATAACTGCGGAGACTGATCAACATAATTGTTATTATAAAAACACAGAAATATACATAATAACTAAGGACATCAACAATAAACTTAAATACACGCGTAATGATTAAGGACATCAACAATGAACTTAACTATATGAGTTCAAGGGATAGAGTTTTATACCTTAGCTTTTTTGCAGGACAAGGACGCCCACAAATATAAATAATCAACAGTTAGAAAATAGTTTGTTAAAACTTTGCAAATCAATAGGAAAATTACAAATAAAGATATAGAATGACTTATCTTTGAATGGTTTTTAATGTAAAATATGTACTTAATATTCATATTTTCTTTCTCTATCTACTCCACTTTCCAACTATAGGAACAAGTATAATAAGAAGTTCAAAAATAAGAGAAATTTATTGTAGCATAGTCTTATTATTGAAAACTTTGGCCTGAATCTTCATGCTTTGCTACGATTTTAAAAAAAAAAAAAATAATAATATTTAATTTTACCATCTATTTTTTAACGTTAACTTTCGACTAATATAAACTAACTCATGCTCACAATAGATAGAAATTCTCAAGTTTCAAACATCTACAATTTTTCATTTCAAGTTTCGAAACAACAGTTAACTGAGTGAGTATTCACAGTTACATACCAAAAAAACAAGCAGTAAATTAAATTCAAGGATACACAGAAGCATCAATTTCAGTATGAACAATGTTAAAAGAAAGTCAAATAACGTAATAAGGTCGGTCATTTTATTTTAAATAAGTTTACAAGTCTCTAAATACGGAATACGTAATGTTATTCTTTCAGGCCAATAAATAATTCCAACATGTATATATGTTTTTGTTCTCATGAATTTATATTCTCAATTTGAGGATAATTCCCTCTGTATACACTTAGAACAAGATATCAAATTTACAGCAAAAAGAAACACACACACATACTTGCAGATATTCACATATTCATATTCATTGGACAATGATAATATAAGGATGTACATTAATGTGATTTTTTTAGAGATTCTGTGTATAAATAATTACCTTTCATTTTTTTAGACATACAACAAGCAGTGACAGATCTATGTGTTGAAGTGGGGATACGCAAATCTTTCAAATAGTTGTAATAGCCATTAAAATCATAGCTTTGATTATGTTCCGGTGGTTGGAACCTAGCATCTGCCCTCAATCAACAAGGATTCAACTCTCTGCATCTGTCTTCAAAATTTCTTTTTAAATCTTTTAAATTTTTGTTTGCCCAATTTTGAATTCAGGAATTGACCCTGGGTAGATGATGTAAGATTTATAGGTCACTACTAACCAAATATGTTCTTAATCTTATTACAAATCATTTTTTATTCGTTTATATTTAATTTTTGTAGTGAAAATATTCTCTTTATTTAATTTATATTATAGATTTTTATAATTACATCTTAAGTTTCAAGATAATAATGTTTATTATTTAGTTGTTTCTTAATTTTAAATATTGTTGTAGTGGTTTTTTTTAAACCTTTTAATTTTTAAGAATAATGTCAAAATTCATTTATGTGTTGTTGCAATGACTTAATAATAGCTCTTGGAATAAACAGAGCCTTCAAAGGAAGAGAACAAATAAGTTTATCACTATTTTCTATTTCTTTTTTCTTTTTTTCTCCTAATTTAAAGAACAAAGAAAAAATCCTCCCCTCCCTTCAGGGTGACTCGAACTCAGGACCAAAAGTCTAGGTAGTAGATGCTCTGCCACTTGAGCTGTCCAACTTCGTCCACTATTTTCTATTTATAAAAATTTAAGTCATATCTATAGTATATAACATATTACTCTGTCGGTCCATTACCTTTCATTTTAAACAGAACTACTTTATTATGGGCCACTATAGAACAAGATATATGTTTAACAGCCCATTATCAATTTATTAGAATAGTTCTTCGTTTATATTATGCCATAAAATATGCAATTCAAATTATAAATATGGGTAATTCTATTCACAACCACAATATTTCTCTTTATAGCCACAATATTTCTAAATTCTCAATCTTACCCTTAAACCTCCAACATTATTTTACAGCCTATCTCCATTGTTTTTCCTCCTCTCTCTGACAACTACAACATCGGTCCCATTCGAATTTCAGAACCATTAATTCCATCTTTTTCAAATATTTGTTTAAATCGACATGCGTCCAAGAACTGTTTTTCTTTTTACCCTTCTCGTTGGAATTTTTTATTTGAGCTGTTTATCTTTTTATATGCATGTGTATTGTACAGAAATGAGTGAAGAAATTTATTCATCTCATTATGGCGTCTCTCTATACTGATTGTGTCAAATTTTATGTATGTATAGTTTTTCTAGAATCTCTTCAATTTTTCTGCAAATTAATCTTTATTCTTTGGGTTGTGAAATTCAAAGGATTATATATTCTGAAAATCACAAAATTTAGGTATCATAGAATACATTTTACCTCAGAAAGCTTCAAAGACGGCTTCGAACATTAATTATTTGATGTTTCTGATGATTGAATGGTTTTCGCTTCCAAAGCTGTTTTTTTTTTTTTCTTTTCTGGTGGTTGTATGATTCAAAAGAGGTTTTATGGGTAAAATAGAGATTTGTTGTATAAAGTGGTTGTGAAGAGAAAAAAGTTGGCTGTATATAGAATCACCCATAAATATATATCAGCCCAAAAATTGCCTTATGTAGAGTAGTCATATTAATTGGAAAAAAATGCTTATTTATACATTGAATTATGTTGTAAAAGAAAAAATTAAATTGGATGTAGTGTATAAAATTTTTAATCATAAAAATCAATTATTAGTAAATTATTAACATGTATTTAAAATAATATGCATAATAAAAAACAATTTAATATTTTTTTATGTTTATTTTAATTAACATTATGTTGTGACTAAATAATTAGTTATTAGTTAATTAAATATTTTTTTTTGTTATTGTCAATTTGTAACCATAATGTAATTTTACAATACTTAGTAATATTAGTCGTTCATTTTACTGCATTATTAAAACATATCTTTATGTTTACTATAATGTAATCTATACTATATAATATAACAAAATCCGCCAATAATAGAAATACCAACAATTTCCCGCCTAAACCATTTTACTAAAATTGGAAATCTTTATTTTTGGCTTTTTTTATGTTAAATTGGGTAAATTGTGATCATAATATATGGTAAATATTTAGCTGCCTTTATTGGTCAGAAAATTAGCCAATAATGTCGCATTTTTATATTTTGTTGTTGTTGTTGTTTTTTTTTTTTTTTTTTTCCAGCCAAGTTTGAGTATAAATGGTAGTTTTGTTCGGCAAGTATTTAAATTGATTAACATTCTGATGCTATCAAACATGTACGAATGGAAATCAGTGGAGAAAATTACGTCACTTTTTTGCGCTTTTATGTAATTTTCCTTATATGATTACAGACAAGTATTAATTTATGACCTCATATCATATACGTGTCGGTTGATGAATGTAGTGAAATATAAGATGTAACATCAAATGTAACAAGTGATCTCATGGGATATGAAGAGATGTTGTTGACTTTTTGTTTTTAAATTTTTTTTCTCCTAATCTAAGAAAGAAAGAAAAACCCTCCCCTCCCCCCATGGTGACTCGAACCCAGGACCAAAGACCTAGGTAGTAGATGCTCTGCCACTTGAGTTATCCTACTTTGTCGCTACCTTTTTTAATTTGAAAATTCATCAAATAGTTAGTGGGAAGAAACCATTTTTTGGGTATTTGGAAAAATCATCAAGTAATTAGTGGAAAATATTCATTTTATTCAAAAATTTCATTCCATGTGTAAGACATGTTGTAGTCGCAGCAAATATCTACTCTCTTTAATACTATAATTGCACCATTTATAGCAATTTGCTGTATAATGATTCATGAAATACACATAGTTACACATACCTAAATTCCCTAAAAAAAATACACATAACTAATTGGAATTTTTTTAAGTCCTGTAACTTAAGACGAGTTCAGAAGAAGTCACGTATCTTGTGTAATTATAATTTTAGTCCTGTAAATTTTGAAAAGTATTCAATTTAAGGACAAATTCCGCTGGAGGTCACTAATTTTGCCAGAATTGCTAATGTGGGCCGGACGTCGCCTAAAAGACTGGAGGTTTCCGGCGAAGTTGAAGATGTGACAATTAGTAGCCTAACTGAACATGTCACGTCATTAAAATTAAAAAAATAAAAAATAAAAATAATAAATAGTAGAAGACTTCTTTTAGACTCTCCCTAAATTACAAGACTAAAAAAGAAATTTCCCTGACGATGTTTATCGATGGAAAGTTTGTCATTTTCCTCAATTTTCTGACCGAATAATTATGCACGTTTTGAACTCTCCCAAAATAAATGACAGAATTTGGAGTTTTTCATTTATAGGTAACATATGATTGGATGTATACAGACGGGAAAAAAAAAAAAAACTTCATTAACATGTATGTTTGAACTCTCCAAAGATAAATGTCAACAACATGTACCATTAGACTTTGGCAGAATATTATTACAAATCTTACTTAATGATGATTGTAGATTTTTCCTTCAATATGAGAGTAGATTTTGGTAGATGATGGCGACACTTTTATATATCGGTGATCTTTCCTCAATATGTCCGAGTAAGTATTGGTATAATATCATTACATATATATATAAAATATATGATTGGAGATTTTTACTTAAACTGGGAGTAATTTTTGGTAGATTATCGAAGAATATCATTATAAATAATTAAATATAGGCGGATTATGGCAAAATAACATTATAAATGTAGCTAATATATGATTGGAGATTTTTTCCTCATTTCTTACCATAAATTTGATATTTCTTACCATAAACGTTTTTTTTTTAATTGTTATATTAAGTAATAATTCATCCGTCCCAACTCAACTTGCACACTTTCCGTTTTCGTCCGTCCAGCTAATCTTGCACACCCCTTAAAAAGGAAACTTATAACGCAATCTCCACCCTCAGTTCACCTTCTCAACGTTGGGTTTATCAGTCAACATTTATCTTAAAGAAAAATGAATCTCACTTTTATCCATTAAGTTTTGCTAAGCAAATCAAAAAATGAATCTCACTTCTATTAATGGGAATATAAAGGAAAAAAATTATAAGGCACGTGCAAAACATGCGCCATGCGAACTGGATGTGCATTACACATGTGCTAGGGAAAGCACACAATATATTGGGAGAAAAGCTGGCAGTTGCGCTTTGTCGTCAGTTTATAATATGACAATATTTTATTTCTTTTTTCAAAAGAATAATCTAATTTTTAAAATACAATAATTTTTTTTTCATTTCTAATGTATTTTTCACATATTATTAATCAAATTAGTCCTCTTTGACGATCTTTAGTTTTAAACCATATTGTAATATATTAAAATCAAATATTAAATTAAACACAAAAATGATTCGTTGGTTGATTGTGTGGGTTAATTATTAATGTCTATTGTGAGTTGAACTATTTGTATTGAGTTTGTACCACACATGAAAACTTATTATTAAGTTTGCATACATTCTTAACAAAATTAGAATGTAGTGATAAATTTAGTTCACGTGAAATTTCTTGAACGTTATATTTGAAATATTAACAAACTTTGGATAAATATAAGCATTTATTATAAAATAATAAATATATATTTACACTCATCCTTAAGAAACTTTGATTTTACAAGATGATCAACATGACCTCTATGCAATTATGCTAGAGATGTTCATCCATTAAGAAAAGCAAATACGAATATTATAACTTACTCAACTTTATATGGTTTTAATTTTAATACTTTTTACTGCAATTTTCTTTTATTAACATATACTTTTTCATCTCTTATTATATATTGATTGTAATATTTTATTATATTAAAATTATATAAATATATAAAAATATCTTATTATTTATTTATATTTACAAACCGTGCATCGCACGGGGATACTACTAGTATTATTATATATACAGCATGTAAATATGTTATACAATTATTTATATGTTCTCTAATATTATAAGGAAATTGAAACGTTATTGTAACGTTATGTTTATTTTTGTCTAATATTACTAGATCATTGATTTATTTATATTATATTGTTGTTTTTTGGGTCATCGTAGTTTATATTACATGAAAAAAGATAATATTTTTTTGGGGTCTCGAATTATGAATTTTACTTATATGTACTTATCAAATATCGACGAAATTTAGTATTATAATTAGACTTAATATAGTGTGTTAAAATATTTTTCGTGCATGGTAGAGCTATATTGGCTCCAATGCTAAATGTTTGTGGATTCTATTAATGAATATATGACTTTCAAAAACACTTCCACGGTAGGACGTACTTAAGTTCGAACATGCTGTGCAGATCTGATGCAAATGTATATCTTATGAATGATATTCACACTCCACAATTTCTGAATTCAATCAAATGTTCTGGGGTACCCACTCACGAGCTAAACCTAAAAATTGTTACACCAATTATGTTGTTGCGAAACATAGAACATTTACTTGGTTTATGCTCCCCATTGGTCATTAAAAAACTTAGTGATTGCGTGGTTGAGGTAAAAGTTAAATCAGGCGATAATGCTAGTGTAAAGGTTCTCATTCCTTGAGTGTCTGTGACTCATTCGAATAAGAGAATGCTCTTTCGATTTTGGCGGAGATAATCTTTGTTTATCATTTCTTATGCGATGAAGATACCTAAAAGTTAAGGACAATCACTTAACCATATTGGTTTATTCTTGAAGAAACCTGTTTTTTTGTCATGGTCAGTTGTATGTTGATGTCTCTCGCGTTACGAATGGAAAGGCTTTGAAGATTTTAATATGTGATGAAAAAGATCCGGAAAAAAAGACTACGACGAATGTTGTCTATAAGGAAATTTTTTAAAATTTATAAACGTTATGTTTACTTGATGTTAAATTTTACATGTTAATAGCCAATTGATATATTAGTATTATCTTGATACTTTTCGGATCATTATAGTATATATTACGTCAATAAAGATAAAAAAAATTATCAGGTCAACGGATTATATATTTTAACACCCTCGCCGTACTTATCCATGGTAAAAAAAATCCGGAAAAAAAGACTACGACGAATGTTGTCTATAAGGAAGTTTTTTAAAATTTATAAACGTTATGTTTACTTGATGTTAAATTTTACATGTTAATATAGCCAGTTGATATATTAGTATTATCTTGATACTTTTCGGATCATTGTAGTATATATTACGTCAATAAAGATAATTTTTTTTATCAGGTCAACGGATTGTATATTTTAACACCCGCGTGTACTTATCCATGGTAAAAAATCTTTTGTATTGCAAATAGAATACATATTAATGTGTAAAAGATCTTCCCGTGCACTAGTTACTAATACAATAAGATGGATGTATGTATGTATATAGTACAATCATCAAATAAGTAGTTCTAATTTTGAATTGTATATTAGCAAATTGCTATATATAAAAGGTTATAGCAAGTAGCTTATAATTGATATATGTTATATTCTAAAAATTAATGCACAAATTACTTTTAGTTACATTTTCATTTTTAGGTATAATAGATCAAAGTAATATCTGTTTATGTTCTTTAATTTGACATATATATTGCATATTTTAATTTAAGTTACATTGAAAAAAAGTACAATTGTTTGCTGAGTGTTTATGTTAGATTTGGGTATGTAGTATAAGTTTGATTATCTATATTGAAGTTGACACGAGATAAAAATAATTAAACATTTTTAAAAATAAATAAATAAAAATATATATCTAAATATATATATATTAATTTTTTATTACATATTTATATCTACTAATACTCAATTTAATTTATTTTCTAAAACCTTAATTTTATTGTATAATCCATACAATTTTATCTTTGCTAATGTGATATTTTAGAAATAGTAAAATATTTTTTTTTTAATTTTCAAAATTAGTGATAATATTTTTTTATAAAGAACAAAAAAGAAAAAAGAAATAGATGCATCATGTAAGGGATGAAAATATTTAGAGATTTGTTTTATTTTTGAAAGTTTCTCTCTCTCTCTCTCTCTTAAATTCTTTTAAAGTATATCTTCAACATCCTAAAAGCGTGAATAACTTTTTTATTGTTAACTTATTTTTTACTTCGACAGATAAAATCAATTATCGTTTCTCAATATTTAATTTGTTACTAATGTTGAATATTTTGATATAAATTTAAAATAAGCAACGGTAGGTCGTTATTGATTTATAATTGAATATCCATTGTGGTATGAACTATTTATATGGAATTCGAGTTGTAAGTAAAAAATAGAATAATTTTTCTGATGAAATAAATATATTTAAAATCGCGATGGAGAATTCTAGTTGTTAATTAATTCACAACCTATCAATTTTTTTTATTATCAATTCTATCATATGTCACTAAAAAAAGTCCTTAGTCACAAACTTTAAAAGACGGACTCTGAAAATAAGTTTATGTGAATATACATTTACAAATTATTTAAGAGACTCTCGTAGTACTTTTAAAGACAACTAGTTGTTGTAAAAAATATACATAAATTTCTTAAAAACACAAATTGGTGGGTGAATAACCTTGTTGTAATACTTTTATAGAATAACTCGAGTGTGGAGACCATCATGACAAAAGATCTCTCAATGTCGTGGGCAAAATCGTGGTGAGAGGAGGTTTTTCAAGTCTTGGGGGCAACGATATTGGTGAGAAAATTTAGAGGCAGGCGACGACATTGTGGAATTATCGAATTTTGGTAAGGTCTATTGGATTCGGCCATTATCAAGCTAGCTTAAACTTATTATCTTTGAATAAGATTTTTGAAAATTAACAAATAATTATAATCTAGGTAACATAAACTTATAAACTATGCTTGGCTGGGTTAAATAAAGAAGAAGGAATTGTTTGGCACTTTAGTAATATAATAGATATTAGACTTGTATGGTTTTTTTCATTTAAATTGGAGGTAAGTATAACAAAATATTTTAAACTGGAAAAACAACTTTAAGGACTTAGGGGGGATCTGCAAACAATGTTGCTTTCGCAAAAGTGATTTAAATTGATTGTCGTTGTTAAATGAGAATTTGACAGTGTTTGAGGAAAAAGTAATTTTAAACCAATTATAAGTGTTTTTATATATGAAGTGTTTGAAAAATAAAAAGCACTTCTTAATCATTAATTTACATAAATACCCTCTCTTTAAACATACAATTAGATGCAAAAATAATCTCCACTCACTACAAAATTAAGAGAAGAATCAAGTTAAGCCAAAATAAATCAACGAAAATTTCTGGAAGTTTCCTAGTTCATAACAAGTGTAAATCTTTGGGGAACTTCCCCAATACTATCCGAACTACATAGGTTGTTACATGCTTGAAGGAGCAAAGTAATAAAAAAATTGTCATTAATGCAAGAGGATAACTGACCTATTTCATCGCAAGGAAGATGGAGTGAAAAAATTTAGATTGCATCGTTCTTCTTCACTTTTCTATGAGGGGTAACGTGAATTTCTGTATTGGGGTGTGTTGGAAGGGAGATCTTTGTAGTTAGAAGATTAAAATATTATTTTTAATGATAAATAAAATAAAAAGAAGTTTCAGCTAATTACGAAAAAATCATAACAATCCCAAAAACTGCATTTTGATGGATTCTGAGAAGTAATTTTAAGTCCAGTTTAAAATGCCCACAGGTCTGGGCTTCAGAAGAGCAGCTGATTGAAGAAAGGTCGGGCAGGGTGAGAATAGCTTTTAGACACAACCTGCAAACATCACCTTAATCAGTTATTGGATTTTATGTTTACTTATTGTTTGTTAGACACAATAAACTAATCTCATACTTGGTTGTGTGTTGGATTTTAGTTGACTAGATTTAGTACATGTTTGGTTGAGGCTGAGAGTGGTTGAAGTACTGTTGGCTGGGAATAGTGATTGAAGTTAGTGGCTGAGAGTGTAAAAAAGTGATATTTGTTTGAGTGGTTTGAGTAGTAGTTATAGTGTAGGATATAATTTTTAATTGTAAATTGATGTGATGTGTGTAAGAGTTTGTTAATAATGATTAATTTTATGATTAAAGTGATATTGGATTTTCTGGTGGTTTCGTAGTGATTGGGCCAACCTGTGTAAACAAACATAGGGAGAGATTGCGCCAAATCATCAAGGGCTGGACCAACCCCAACCAAACATACTCTTATTGTATATGGATTTTGATATTATTTTTTATTATGTATAACTATATTTACTAGTATTACTCCCGTGCGATGCACGGAAGTATGTTAACATTAAAATATATTTTAACAAAATTAATTACTATATGATGTTATTTTTTAAATTGTGAACCTTGTACACTCGATAAAATAAATAATTCAAAATCTTGTATTATCATACAGTAAAATATTAAATCCCAATGAACTAATGATTCCAACGGCAATTCCAACGGAGCCTTTTACCGTTGGAATTTTTCCATTGAAATTTGACAGTTTTCTTGTAGTGAAACAAACTGACAAAATTGTGATAGTAAAGCATTTCTTTAGGGACAAATACATGAATAATACACTTGAAAATGTCCAACTTGCAATTGAAGGGGAAAATAATTTTCTTTATTATATATTTGGCTTCATTTTATTTAATTAGACAAAAACATTTATTTATATGTATATAAGTACATATATAGATTAATTTACCGAATAAAACTAAGATAGAAAGATATATACAATAAATTAATTAATTAAAGTATTTATAAAGAAATAGATTTTTTATAAAAAAATAAACTAATTTTTACGGCCTAAATTTGACACCAATTAACATGTCCTATACGTACTGAGATCTAACCAAATAATCAACTAATATAAATTTTCTTTTATTTTATTAAATATCACACTTTTATATATACGGTATGTATGTTGAATTAAAGATCATGAAAAGATAATTAATTTTATATATAATATGTAAATGGTTATGATCAAAATACTATTTGTATTTAAAATTTGGGAAAAATACTTCTTTAGAAAGAAGGAAAAATAAAAAATTAAAGTTCGCATTTGTACAAATAACAAAAACTATAATGGTTCGGAAATGCAATTTACAATCTTAACTTTCTTATAACTTTTATACATGTGTAGATTTTGTAATATATCTACATAAACTTTTCCAACTATAAATATTTACTTGTTCCTTTCTAAAATTAGATTCTCATTTGCAGCTTATAATATTTTACTTGATGATATCAGATATACCCAGAATATTTCTAAATAAATCCTAACATTAACAAAATAAAATTTAAAAGTTATTCATAATACGAATAACAATTTAAAGTGTGTGAATTCTGAAAAATACTTAAATATGTTTACATTTTATTTGGTACTGTAATTTATTCAAATAAATTTTATATTTATAATGCAAATATTATATATATCTAAATATAATATTGATTAATGAAAAAAACTATTGCTTAAGTTGCAAAAAGTTAAAAAAAAAAATGAATTTAGTTAGTGCGACAAAGTATTTTATAGTTTAAAAAGTGTGAAAAAAAATTAGTTGAGGTAAGTCACGTAAAAAAAAAAACCAACTGAAAAGAAATATTTAAAGATGTACCAAATGTCATAATTTAGGCTGCAAAGTGTAACTTACTTAACAATATAATTATTATAAAAATATGTATCTATATATATATAAAAGTAAATTGGGGGGTATTGATGTCATTTTACCTTTCCCTCCAAAATTTTTACACCATATAATTGATAACTTTTTCTTATTTTTGGTAATTCATAACTTTTTTTTTCTTTTTTAAATGCAAATAACTTTTTCATTTTTAACCCGATTTTTAAGCATAATATACCAAATTATTCATTTTTTCACGATCTTCGATTTGACATCCATATCACATATATTATAATGAGATATTTGATTTGAATAAACGGATTGTTTGTTGGTTAATTATTTATGCTAAACTCGATGTTTATGTGAATCAGACTAATATTTTGGTTTGAGTTGCAACTAAAATTACTAAAATAATTTCTTTTATAAAAAATATGAGTATTTTTTTAATAAAAATACAACTAATCAATTTATTTTAATTTACGTGAATTTTCAAATATTTTTGTTATTTAAGTTATGCAGGGAGGAAAACTATTGTTTAAATAATGAAAGCCATTCTTTATTAAATCAAAGGCAAAAAAAATAATATCTATTTTATAGTCAACTTATTAATCATCAAATTGGCTAATATATATATATTTTTTTATCACGAAAGTACATAAACTTTGAGTATAAATATAATTATATATTAAATTTGCTATTGAAATTATTTTTAATTACCTATATATATTTTTAATAATGTGTATTTTGTTGAAATGACTTTTTTAAGGAAATTTATTCGTTGCAGCCTAAATTATGACATTTGTTACATTTTGCAATCTTTTTTAAATTTTTTGCTTTTACTAAAATTTCAGTTATATGTTTTTACACTTTGTAAGCTAAATAATTCTTTGGCGTACTAATCAACATCAAATGTATTTTTTACTCTTAACAATTTAAATTACTTTGTTCGGATTGATCAATTTCTATCTTCAATATATAACTATTTATAAGAAAAATATAACATTTACACAAATAATTTACATTACCAGATAAAATAAGAAAATATTTAAATTTTGAAGAACTCACATAATTTAATTTGTTATTTAAATTATTAAATAACTTTTGAATTTATTTTGTTAAAATAATAATTTATTAAATGAAAAATATTTAAGTATATTTGGAATTGCAAAATGAAATGTTAAAAATTGCAAATGAAAATCTAACTTTACAAAGAGAAAATTATATATATATATATATATATATATATATATATATATATATAATTAGAACTTGAATGTTTATTTAGATAAATTAAAAAGATATAAAATAAAAGCCGAGACATAAAGAAAAAAATATTAAGTTTTACATTACATACGAAATATCCAAATAAAATATCATTGTACCTTTTATTATATATTTCATGGTTATTTTAATTATTTATAGTTAGAATTTAAAAATTATTTTAAAAATAAAAAAATCTATATATTTATATATATATATATATATATAAATATATATATAAGCCACAATATGTATAACTCTGTAAGTTACACTTTGTAGCATAAAATTTTAGAATATTATTGGTAAGTTATCACATTTGGTAAGAATCAAAATTTATTTTACTTTCTAAAGTTGCAAATATCTTTCATTTCTAATCTATTTATTATGTACTACCTCCCTTTTTTTAGATGTTCTTTTAACTTTTGTGTTTTGTTTATAATTAAATGTTCTTTTAGCTTCTTTTTTTTTTTCACAATTTTTCCTATACTACCCCTTTTATTATCCCTAAAAATTCTCACATTATGTAACCTACCATATAATTAGATAAAAAATAGTAAGGAAATATGGAGAAAATTATGGGAATTAAAGGGAGAAAAATCTAAAAAATGAGCTAATTTGTCCACTCCCTCTACTCCATAATTTTTTTATCCAAGTCTAAAAAATGGAAGTAGTATACTCTATCAAATTAATCATCTTTTGATGATGTTTGATTTGACATCCATATGATATATATATAATGATAAAGTATTCTATTTAAAATATTATATTATTTGTTCATTGATTATTTGAGTAAGATTTCAGTGTTTATTGTGGTTTGTACATTAAATATAGAATTGGTTCGCAATACAATCAAAATCCATTCAAATAATTATCTTTTTAGTATAATTTTACTTAATTATTCATGAAAACAAAAACTAATCAATTTGTTTTATCTTATAGGAATTGTCTCAAGTTCTCTTCATTTATTACATTGAGAGAAAAAACAATGTATATATAATTGAACACATAATTTATCGAACTGAAAGTGATAGTTAATATTTGATTTATAATAAGCGTATCAAATTATTAAATTGGCCAATGTTTATTTGTTATAATAATTATTTTTGTTGATAAATCACTTTGCTCATGTATATATAAATATATAACTTTATATATAACAATTAATCTTAATTTTTTTATTACTTTTTTCTTTTTACATATATTATTGTTATTTTCCTATAAATAATTACACTTTGCATCCTAAACTATGATATTATACAAGTTGCAACTAAACTTCTTTTAATAAGCAAAATTAACCAATTAATTAATTATGTCTTTTTTTTCACATTAACCAATTTCAGTTATATCTTTTTTTCACATTTTGCAACCTAAATAATTTTTTTTGCATTAACCAATGTGTATCTTTAAATAAATCTATTATTTACAATACAAATGTATAATTTAATTGAAACTTTTCAACATATATATGAAAGTATTAAGAAATATCGAAGAACTCATATGTTTTATTTTATTATTCCAACTATTGAATAACTTTTGAATTTTATTTTGTTATTCTTCGTATATCTAAAATACCAAGTAAAGTATTAAAACTTGCAAATAAGATTTTTTAAAAGTAAATAGTTATAGTTAGAATTTAAAAATTTATGTAGATAAATTTAAATATTTAAAGTAAAAAAAAGAAAAAAATTGAATTTCTTATAACATTATTCAATTAATTTTATTTAATAATATGAGTTTATATTTAGATATTTATGTTAGTTTTAACATTCATAATTAATTAAGATATTATGCATATAGGTGGAGAATGATACAGACACACTAAAATGTGTGCCTGAATTTCAAAGATAAGAAATGATCATTTTGAAAAAGATTTTTTTTTTTTATATTTGATTGATATTAATCTATTTTATATATATATATATATATATATATATACACACGTACACACACCTATATAAATTAAGTTATATTAAATTCACATAAAACGCGCGAGAAACTTATATTTACATTACTTATAATTTTATTTATACATTTCAAAAAATATATTTTATAAGGATAAAATGATCACATATTTGAATATTAAATTATATCATATTTAAGGGTATTACGTTTTAAATAAACTTCCGTTCATCGCACGGGAGTATGATTAGTTAGTAATAAAAGAATAACCTGAATAATAATTATGATATATAAATATGCATTTGTTGTAAGTTCCCATACTTCCCTGACTAATTAAACAAACATTGTTATTATCTCTGTTCTAAAAATCCCCGATTAACTCCGATTAATCCCCGTCTAGGCGCTAGGCTCCCATTGACCGCCTACGTTTATTTTTCGATTCCTCTCCGCCTAACTACGTCTATGCCCCGATTAGTCCCGCCCAAACCCCGATTAGTCGCTAGGCCCCAGTCCACCGCCTAATTAACGCCTAGCGACTTTTAGAACCTTGGTTATTATAAAAAATATACTCCTTTCGTTCCTTTTTATTTGATCTTTTAGCATCTTAATGATTTTTCGAATTAAACCTTTTAGTTATTTTTTACAATTTCTCTCAATTTTGCCGTCTGTCAATCCTAAAATATTTCTTACTTTTCAACCTAGATTTGAGATAGATGCGAGAGAGAAAGGAGATTACTAGGGATATTTGAAAAAAATGAATTAATTCTTAATTCTCCACTTTTTTCTAAAAAATCAATTAAAAAGAAATGGAGGGAGTATATTAGTAGATGTAAGTAATTGTTTAATAAATTGTTTGCAAAATATTAATTTTTCCTTTAACTTAATAAAATAAGAGTTTCATTATTTAAATAATGAATTTTATTTCGGACGTAACTTAGGTGAAGAAAAATATATTAGAAATTCTTCTTATATAAACTAAATAAATTTCTTGTAGTTTAAAAAGAACTCAACTAACCATAATCTAACCAAAATAATTAATCAATAAATTTATTTTTAAATCTAATATATGTGATATAGATGTCAAATTGAAGATCGTGAAAAGATGAATAATTTGGTATATTATGTGTAAAGAAACGGATTTAAAATAAAAAAGTGATTTGCATTTACAAAATAAAAAAGAAAATTATTACTTACCAAAATTGACAAAATCTTACTAAAATTAATGTTAAACTTTTAGGCGGGAAAAGTAAAATGGCATAAAAGTCCTCAATTTTACTTTTATATATATATAGATTAATTATGGATCTTTGACTATGCTTTATTAATTAAGCCTCCTTCTAATTTTTTATTTGTGTTTTTATTTTATCGACTATTATGCATATTGGATTTAATAAATTAGTAATCGACGGATGAGATTTATCATTTATTATTAGATAAAGTTTCATGTGCACTAATTGTACGATACAATTTAGGATGTGTATCATGATTTATGTTTAAATGTATCACATGTTTAGGGCAAAGATATTATAATACATTTATCCAAAATAAATGTTACATATAAGTATAATTCGTAATACATTTTAACCATGATACCTTTATCCACATTATGTAATACTTTTAGGCATAAATAGTACTACCTCCGTCCCACTCTAACTTTCCTACTTTCCTTTTTGGTTTGTCCCAACTTAACTTTCCAGCCCATAAATGGAAAACTTCTCTCACAATCTCCACCTTCAAAATCTTCACCCTCAATCTCCACCTTTAAAAAGTCAAAGATTCCACAAAATCTGCTTTTTCTTAACTTCCGTGCCCGGTCAAAGTAGGAAACTTAAGCCGGGACGGAGGGAGTAATACATTTTGATTAATGACCCGAATTGTACGGATCTCGGAGCCGCCGCACCGTACCCCTGCCGACGAGGACCCCTGATTTTTTTAATTTCTACACTTATGTATTTTGATTATATATCCGATGTATGTAATGGTGTAATATAACTTGTCCTAACTCGGATGGTTAGTCATTTAAGTTAAGTAATGACTAATGAGTGAGACATGAGGATGTTGGGATCGTTGCCTCTCTACCACAAGTTTTTTATAACGGATTAAATCATGTGATGGATTTGTCAAGGTTCGAGGCTCATTCGAACATAATATAGATTAAATCATGTGATTGACATGTCAAGGTTTGAGGGATATTCGAACAGAATCCTATTTATATAAGGAATGTGATTAACAAATTACTCAATGGTCATTTTACCTATATTTATTTTGATGAGTTATAAAAGTGAGTCGTTTATATATTTTATTTTTACTTTTTAGCTGATCAAAACTTTATTTTGAACAATAATTTTAATATTGTAAGGGGACCCATTTTTTTCCGTATCGAATTCTTCGAAAGATTGGACCGACTTTGCGTGCAATTGGTACAAGAGACTTCCCCTTATTATTAAGAATAGAACACATTACGCAACTATTGAACCGAATTGATAAATTTGAGAGTTTTTGTGAGGTTATAATGTTTTCATAATTTTAGAAGTTGCATGTATAACGGTTGATTAATGATTTAATTCTTGCATGTAATTCACTATTTATTTGCTCCGAAGGGGAGTTTAAACTAATTTTGTGATCGTTCATAAGAGTACAGAATACAATTTAAAAGCTTTAATTAATTATTAATTGAAATTATTTCCTTAGAATCCGTTCTTGTTGTTAATGGCCGCCCTTCATGCCTTTTCCAGTTGTGACTTTACTTATATATAATTATTTATTTTTATACTTTATATTTACTAACCCATATTTTTAATTCGTGGATCTAGATACAGAGGCTATAATAACTGAGTAAATAGTTGCTAAATAATCAATTTATGCGGAATACGTCGCTATTTGCTAATTACACCGTAATTGTACGGTATACCATATAATAAAAATAATAGTAAACAAAGCCCAATAACATGACAGTCCCAAATAGTAAACCTGGAGTCTAATGAAAGGTAAACAGAACTACCAAGCAGCTAATGTAGCCTAGCCACACGTGCTACAACAACTATACTCCATTGCCTATGTCGAGCAACCATAGCGTGGGGGAAGCCGATGCTCTTCGCCGGTCGTGAGTCCGGAATCCCTTGGATGGAATCATTGCATTAGTCTGTGTTTTTTCAATAGCCTAATTGACATACTTTTTTGTGGACAAAATCATGAATCTTAATATGCAGGATTCTATATATTAGCAACAGTCAGAGAAATGATAACAACAGTGTTGATGAAATCACTTGCCAAGCCTATGTGAAGATGGAATCACCTTTAACATCAGAAGCTTTTCAAAGTGTTGGTGTCTTGTAAGAATCTCGGTCGGGACGAGTATCCTTGTACCTCTGAAGAAGGTAGTCTTCGCATTTGATTGCTGGGAACCTAACAAGCATCATATTGCACAATCCAATAAGCTGTCATTTTCAAGACACTATCATTAAAAACTAACAATGATAAAAACTCACTTGGGAGGATTCTTCTCTGATTGGCAAGTAGGCAAGCATTCAACAATGCAATCATGGTTAGGCTCAACAAAAAACGCTATCTGCCATTGAAGCAATACGGGTCGTTTAGTGGAGGATGCAAAGAATAATGGAGATTTACAGGTAGAGATATCCGCCATCATAAATTGCATGAAATGTAACCGTTGAATGTTTCGTTTTTCCACAACTATGGGTTTACTTTGCCAGAGATCTACTATCCTAACATTTTTGGGGTTTACTTTTCTAGAGATCTTTTTCCGGATTATCTTGATAATCTGGATAACTTGTTAAATCCAAGATACGTGTGAGATACTTATCCTCCCAATTACCCCTTGCATAGTAATCTAGTACTTAATAAGTCTTTCATCTGGGGCATTTCAGTAAAAATCTCCCCAATCTCAACATACAAAAATATCAAGTTATCAACAAGTAAACATAAGAGAAGGAACCCTTTTAAAGGACTTGAAAAGCTTTGAAAAGTCTTACAGAATATCTTTCTTGGCCGTTACTCAATACTCGGTGCAGCGTAGATCTGTACAAATATCAGAAACAGGTTCCATATGCAAATGAGTATTTAGATGGCCAGTGTTAATAACATTCAGGTCCCTAATTGAGAAAAACTCAAAATTCAGGCCTCTGGTGAAATTTTCCTTAAATATTCAAACAACCTGAAAAGGCAGTTGCTCCAACGCTCCAGCATATCACCAAGATTGACTATAAATGCCCTGAAATAGTGACAATTAAGTCGGATAAATAGTTGTTACGTCGAATTGGAAACATGAGAAGATGCATTTTGAGTTTCTGCCTTTTGTACTGTCAAAGGTTTTGAATTAAAAAAGTATAGAGGCTTACCCTTTCATTGGGGGTACATATTCCCAGATCTGAGGCTTAGCATCCTTATCTTTACATATCTGCACGATTTGAAAGGCTCCGGATCTAACTTGGAGAAATGAAGTGTTTGATAAATAAGCATTAAAGATTGAATCAGACGAACCTGAAGACCATAGATATCGTCGGTCGCCAAAAGTGTAATCAAACCAAAATCACAATGTGCACCGGCTCCATAGATTCCCTTAGCAGGCTCAGATGTTCGATCTAAGTCGTAGTTAACCACTATCAGACTAACTAATATTAATTAAAGAATGAAGATTCAACCTACCTTCATAATGCAGCAGCCTCAAGGTTGCAATAGGTTTTCCAAGCATTTCCGGTTGGTCGAAAAAGTTGAAGTTCAGGCCTAGTGCAATGGCTATCAACCGCGACACTGATCTTGCTACCTCCCTGTGAATGATGTGAAACAAACATGAATTCGTACGAAGGACTGTGTACGCTGTGACATAAAAAAGACGGAAGAATGCATTAACTTTCTAACATCCTTTAAAAAAATAGTGAACTTTTATATTTTGAATTCCTCAACAGATACAATCCAATGTGTACTTTCTACTCAAGTCCAGTAAACCTTTTTTGTGGCACTATGTAAGGAGAGATCTCCAACAGCATTTGTTTACTCTACCTGATTATGTGTAAACTAAAGGGGCCCTTACTTTTCTCAAGTGATTTTTAGCTTGAGAAAAGTTATTTTTAGTGTTTTTAAGGTACAACTTCTACTTTAGTAAAAGCAGCTCAAGCCAAAAATTGAAAGTTAGGTAAAGTTGCTTTTTTCAACTTCTTGCTATTTTGGTAAATAAATCAAATTTTCATCCCACTTATAAGCTAAAAACTACTTAAATACCAAACAACCTTTATATTTAAATTTAACAAAAATCACTTACATTCTCAAACATCACCTACTTTTGATTATAAGTAATTTTACCATAATTTTTACTTTTAATTACTTACTCAAAAGTTGAAGTAAGGAAAAAGAACCCCTAAAAGCCTCATAATTACTAACTAGAACCTCTTTGAAACTTGGAGCTCTTAACTATTTGGCATTTAGGTGATGAGATTTCAGAGTTCATGAGTAATAAAAAGTAGAGGTGCCCATCCGATTCCAGAAACAAGAACTGCAAACCGTATGTAGAAGGTTCGGGTTCGGCTTCAGTTTCGGCTTTTAACCAACTATAACGAGTGGCTCAAATCGAAACTGATAGTTTCTTTGAACCACCGATTTTTGCATTTATTTGTTAACTTTTAGATGATGTTAAGGTACCATCTCCATAGTGCAGCAGGAACTACAGAAAAGAACTTATCATGATCATTATAATATCCTCCTTCAACAAATAAGTTAAGCTGATTAATGCAATTTCATTTTCTATTCTCAAATTCAGTATGAAAACAAATCAACTGATTAAACAAATCAAATAATCTTTATGTTCAGATAAAACTTACAGTGCTCTCTGGTGATATTTCTCCATTGCTTCCCTCCATCCAGGCAAAATATCTGTTCACAGCCCAAAAACATTAACAATTACAAAACATCTTCATGATAATTTCAACATAGATCTGCTAAACTTGATCGGAAACTTCAAGAAGTTACCTACAGAAGGCCACATGTTGGGCCCGTAGAATGGTTTCGTTGCATCAGAATGATCTTCAGGTACCTCAATACCTATGTAATATCCCTCCTTATAGTCCCCTGAAACAGAACCAATATTAGGAAACATGAAATTCATCAGCTCCATCGTGTTAAGAAGTGAAAACACAAACCATGCATCTGATTATCGGGATCCAAATACTCGTCAAAGAGCGGAGTATAGCCTCGATTTTTGTGGTTCCTGAAAAGTTTCATCTTTTCCTTCACGGACAGATTGAAGAATCGTTTACTTTGAGAGAAAACTTCGTCCATGAATTCTTCGTCGATGCCATGATTGACTACGTAGAAGAAACCCGAATCCAAGCAAGCCTATTTCATGTATGTTTGGAGCAAGGAAGAAAATATCGGTGAAATATCGGTATTGGTGGAAATATCCGTGCATTTTCTTAAAAATGTTGGAAAGTGTATTAAAAATCTAGAAATTTAACATGATATTTTACAGATTGTTATATAACTTAGGATAAATATTTATCTAAAATATTATACAATTTGACATGTTTACAACTAATTTATAAATATTAAACAATATAAACGATGTCTGGCAATATGATACACATTTTGAATCTTTTTCATACAGCATTATTGCTTACTAATACCAAAATGATAACCTATGAGGTTCAAATGGAACAAATGTCCCCAAAATGTTAGACATTAGTACGACGGACGTCAATCTGTCACACCATTAGCTCCCCACCATTTCAAACAAAAAAAAAAAAAACAAAAAAAATCGAATTTAACCAACATTTCACTGATATTTCACTAATATCGGCAATGTTACAACAACATGTACAATTGTATCAATCAAAATTGATATTTCACCGACATTTCGGCAAAATATTTACAAAACCACCTTGTAGTCCTAGTATCTCTTCGGTAACTCAAAAACTGAAATTTTGGTGAAATATTTGTCCCTAGTTTTAAGTATTAGGAAGATAAAACAGTGTAGGAAGAAGTCAGTGAAATTTCAAATCCCTTAAACATAAATACAGGTTTACAAAGTTATTACTCAACACATCAAATCAGATTTCACAGAAGAAGAGGTCCGCTTAACTGATGAACATAACAATACATAGGCAATGTTTGTCATTGCTTAACAAAAGCGCTTTTAAGCAGAAGCTGTAAGCATGTGATTTTTTTGCTTCTACATACAACATTTATTTTTAAAATCATTTTTCTACCAAACAATAACACTTCTACTCTTTGTATAAATCACTTATTATCACAAACACTACCTATTTTTGCTTAAAAGCAATTCTTCCGCAATCTCTAAATTTAATCACTTATTCTAAAGCGGAAGCAATCTCAAACACTCCCATAACCAACTCATATAGTTCCCTCTCAACGTATGTTCTAGAAGTCCCCGTTCAGCTCCTATTAGGCCTGCCAAAGCTCTAGACAATCCTTGACCATCTAAGCTTTTTTTCCGACTTCTCCTCACTCAATCCCACTTAGGGACTTACTGCAAACTCTTTTGTAGATTCAAAATCACTTCCGTATGCAACACCAGTGATTTTGAAGTGCTTGTAAACATTTAAAACAGATTATAAAAAATACTTAAAAGCTAATTCTGAAAAGGTGTTATCACTCAACTTCAAGCAGATTTTAGTTCAAAATCACTTACATTCTCAAACACAACATTTCCATAAAAATCAATTCAAACCACTTCTTCAAAAGAACAATCAATTGCAAACAACCTATAGACCCAGCTCAAGTCCATCTACGTCCCGACTAAACACTACACCTTAATCTACCGCCGACTAGCGGCTACTACTCGTTCCTTTTTCTATATCCTTCTGTTTAAAAAATAGAAAGGTATTCATAAAACATGCGCAATTTCTTCTCTCTTGTAACAGAAATGTTTCCTTCAGCATAACCAAAACATCAAACACTTTGTACGCATAATCTCACTTATTTAAAATACAAAGAGTTTCGCACCTGTTTAAGGAGGGAGACAGATGAGTGAATATTAGGGCTTGAAAGGTCAATACAATTCAGTACTGAGACTTTCGCAGATTCTGGAACTGTGTTTGATGATTTCTCCATGCCTCATTTTGATGTATATCCTCCACTTTTCAAATTATAAACAGAAAACAAGGAAAATATCTTTTCTTTTCTGTTTCGAGGCCACTTAAAATTTTTAGGTAAATACTCCCTCCGTCCCGACTTAACTTTCCTAGTTTGATCCAGGTTAAGAACAGATTTTATAAAAAAATTTACTTTTTCAAAAAGTGTAGATTGAGGGTGGAGATTGTGAGATAAATTTGTCATTTATGGGCTGTAAAATTAGGTTGAGACAAACCGAAAAGGAAAGTAGGAAAGTTAAGAGCGGGACGGAGGTAGTAGTTTTTTTAACCCAATTTGGGAGTATGTGCAATTTTAATTGGAGATATAAAGTTAGGTTTGATAAGCTCTTCAAAGTTGAGGGAGTATTTGTAATTTTATATTAGAGGTGTAAAATTACTTCTTAGTAGTACTTATAAACTATTCTTAAAAGTTGTCAACACTCTATTTCTATCGATTTTTAACTTTGGCATCATTTTATTTCCAACACTATTAAATTCTTGCATTTTTACAAAGAATCAATTCAAATCATCTATATCTATATATATAAAAGCAAAATGGAGGGCATTTATGTCATTGTAACTTTCCCGCCTAAAATTTTAACAATAATTTGGTAAGTTCATGTTAATTTTGGTAAGATCATAATCTTCTTTCAATTTTTTAAAATGCAAATAACTTTTTTATTTCTAATCTAAATTTTATGTATAATATATCAAATTATTCGTCTTTTCACGGTGTTCAGTTTGACATACATATCACATATATCATAATGATATATTTGATTTGAAAAACAATTTTTTTTATTGGTTATAATTGGGGTTATATTTGATTGTTTATTGTGAATTGGACCATACTGTTGGTTCTATGCTACAACTAGAACGTAATAAAATAATCCTCTGATAAAGAATATTAGTTAGGGCTTTCTATAGTACAACGAATTAATTTATTTTATTTGATATTAATTTTTAATTTATTTTACTTATGTTATACCCGAGATAAAAATAATTGTTTAAATAGTGAATCTCCTATTTTATTAAATTAAATGCAAAACTTAATGTTTAATTTTTACAAATTATTTATTAAATCATTACATATATTATAATAAGAAGTATGAAAGCTTTATGCATATATATGTTTAAATATCATATACATTATTGAGATTGTTTTTTTGTTTCTTCTTCATATTTTTATATACTGTACTTTGTTACAATTATTTTATTAAATAAGTTTACACTTTGCAGCTTAAATTATGACATTTGTTACACTTTTCAATCTTTTCTTTTATGTATACCAACCTCAACTATATATTGTTAAACTTTGCAACCTTAAAAATACTCGTCACACGAACTAACTACAACTGTGTCTTTTTTACTCTTTGCAACCTAAGTGATTTTGATCGCATTAATCCATTTTATAACAAAAACGTATAATTTATTTGAATAAAATATCTGAAAAACTCACATACTTCAAATAATCAATTTACTTTTGGATTTTTTTTTTTTTTAGAGCTAGGATTTACTCAAAATAAGAAGTATATGAGTATATCACCAAGTGAAATGTTACAAGTTGCAAATGATAATCTGCTTTTTTAAAAAGAAACAATTAATTATTTATAGTTATAACTTGGAAATGATTTAGATATATTAAGAAATCTACACATATATAAAAGCTACTCCCTTCGACCAAAAAAAAAAAACTGTCGCTTTAGACTTTTTTTGAAAAACTAAGGATGAGTGGAAATGATAAATACATCCCTACACAATCTATTTATATATTTTGTGGATTTAAGAAAATATAGTTAATTAAATTAAATAGGTTGTTTATGGTAAGATTTGAAGAATTGTGTTTTTCTTTCTTTCGTTGCTAAAATGACAATTTTTTTAACAATTTCATTTTCTCTAAAGCAGCACATTTTTCAGACCGGAGGAAATATAAGTGAGTTAAAATTATAAATTACATTTTCCCACCAAAATATTTTGTGTTATTTATGGTTATTTGTACAAGAGTCAACTTTTTTTTTGTTTGTTCATTTTTTTTCTTTTGCCCTTCTTTCTAAGAAAATGTATTTTTCCCAATTTTAAGTACAAATGAATTTGTTTTTATCTTAAACGTTTTTGCATATTATATATGAAATTAATCATCTTTTTATGATCTCTAATTTTGAATACTTATTGTGAATGTTTACTGATGTTATATTTAGGCTGCAAATACAAATTAGTTAAACAATCCTGTTAAAAATATATTTTATTTTATTTTTTAAATAATTTAATTTAGTTATTTATTCAATTTACCTTTTATTTTATAAATTAATCTATATCTACACTAATATAAATATAAATGTGTGTGTGTATAATAAAATAAAATGGAGTCAAATATGTTAAAAAAAATCATAGTATGTTCAATTGCAAATCAAACATTTTCAAGGATTTTATTTATGCATGTGTCCATAAAGATAAGTTGTTATAGTATCAACATTCTATCACTTTGTTTCTTTGTCAACAACTTCTTTCTATTTTTTTAAGTGCCAACAAGTGTTTTTTTTTTTTTTTTTTAATCTGTTTTACATATAATATATCAAATTAATAATCATTTCACCTTCTTTAAGTTGAATTATATTTTAAGTCTTTTGTGGATTAGACTATGTATAGTGAATTAGATTACATAAAAATAAACCCATTGACAAATTTTAACAATAAAAATATAAGATTATTCAAAAAGAAAAATCTTATTTTCTTATAAATTATCAATGTACTTTATCACTATCTTATCTTTTTTTTTTAATAAGTTGTGCGTCATTATTATTTGTATTTTTTTTCTAACAGATTCAATTAATTGGACTATTTGTGGTTATTCGTATAGGTTAAAAATGATAAGGTATGTTTGTGTTTTTAGAAAAAATAAAATAAAAGTAAATTTTTTTATTTGTTATATTTAATATTTATTTTAGTTGTATCAATAACGATATTTTTTACTCATAAATAATAAGTATATATTTAATTCAAAAAATTTAGGGGAGAAACGAATATTTACACTATTTAAAATTTTATTATAATATGATTCAAAATTTTAAAATATTTATGTTATCAAGTATATAATATTTACATTTTTAAATAGTAAAGTAATATAAAATTGAATTTAGTTAAAATATTATTCTACTAGAAGACTTCTGTGCATCGCATGGGAGTAATACTAGTATATATAAAAGCAAAATGAAGGGCTTTTATGTCAATTTATCTTTCCCGCCTAAATTTTATATACCAATTAAGTAAGTTTATGTCAATTTTGGTAGCTTCATAATTTTCATTTAATTTTTAAATGTAAATAACTATTTTATATCTAATCTATTTTTTATGTATGATATATCAAATTATTCATCTTTTCATGATCTTCAATTTGACATCCATATCACATATATTATAATGAGATATTTGATTTGAAACAATAAAGTATTTATTTACTAATTATTTGGGATTTTTTTATTTCAAATTGACCTATAGTACTGAGTCTAGATTGGAATTAAACATTCATTTCAAAAAAAGGATTGAAATTAACATTAATATAATAATTTTCTTATAAAAAATATTAGTTGAGTTTTTTTCCCGTAAAGTACAACAAATCAATCTATTTAATTTAACATGAATTTTTAAATATTTTGTTTATTTAAGTTATACCCGAGAGAAAATAATTGATTAAATGATGAAAATACTACTTTATTAAATTAAATGCAAAACATTTATATTTGATTTTATAAATAATTTATTAAATTATTGCATCTGCTTTTATATATATATACACCAATGTTTTGTTTGATTCGTCATGGAAGCACGGGAGCTTTGAACATAAGTATATTTAAAATATTATAAATTATTATTTTATACTTATTCATATTTTTATATAATTCATATTTTATTAAAAAAAATTATTAAGTAAGTTTACCATTGAAACATAAATTATGACATTTCCTACATTTTTCAATCTTTTTTTACGTGAACCAACCTCAACTATATATTATTTACACTTTGCAACCTAAAAATATTTTCTCGCATGCCAATTTTCTTCAACTATGTCATGTTTTATTCTTTGCAACCTAAGCAATTTTATTCGCATTAATCAATTTTTATCTTTAAAAAAATATAATATTATAATTAAAATATAGAATTTGTTTGAATAATAAAAAAAAAAACCAAATAAATATGAAAACATGTAAATACTTTGAAGAACTCACATACTTTAAATTGGCATTGGAATTATTGAGTAACTTTTGGATTTTATTTTGTTAATGCTAGGAATTGTTTAAAAATAAGAAGTATTTGAGTATATTTGAAATCATCAAGCAAAATGTTAAAAGTTGTAAATGAGAATCTAATTTTAAAAATAAATAATTAAATATTTATAGTTTGACTTAAAAAACTATTTACATATATTCAAAAACCTAGATATATGTAAATATATAAGACGGTTAAACTGTAAATTGCATTTTTCCACCAAAGTGTTCTATGCTACTTATGATTATTTGTATAAGTGACAAGTTTTGATATGTTTGTTCTTTCTTTCCTTTTCTTTTCTAAAAAAACATTTTTCTAAAATTTTATATACAATTTTCTTTTTGTATCTTAATCATTTTTTACGTATAATATATCAAATTAGTCATTTTTTTGTGATCTTTAATCTGACATCCATATCACATATATAAAAAATTGATACTATATTAAATGAAATACAGGTATTTATTGGTTGATTATTTGGTTTGATTAATTTTTCTAGATATTTATTGGTAACATGTTTAGACGGCAAATAAGAATTCTTAAATATTTTTTCTAAATAATTATTTAACAATTTCAATTTTTTGAAAAATTTAATCAACTAATTTATTACATTTACCTTTATCTTTATTCTTTTCTATAAATTAATATATATATCTAATAATATACAAATAGGTATATGTGTGTGTGCGTATAGTAAAATAAAATGGAGCCAAATATGTAAAAGAAAAAAAAAATACTTTTCCTTTAATTGTAAATTGGACATTTTTGAGGACTTAACTTTATTCATTTATGTGTCCCTAGAGATAAGTTGGTGTAGTACCAATTTTCTATTAGTTTGTTTCCTTATAAACAACACTTTTCAATGTTTTTAACAAGTTTTTTTGTTTCTAACTTATTTTTACATATAATATATCAAATTAATCATATTTTCACCTTCCTTTAGTTGAATTCAATTTTAATTTTTTTATTGTGGATTAGGCTATCCATATTTTGAATTAAATTTTGAAAAAATGAACCAATTGACTATTTCTAACAGTAAAAAAATTGGAGTTACTTAAATAGAAAAATATATTTTCTTATAAATGATTCGATTAATTTTATTTATTATCTTATCTTAGTTTTTTTACATGTTGTATGCTATTATCTTTGTGTTTGTTTTCACATATGTAATTAATTGAGCTATAATGTGGTTATTTGCATATGTTAAGAATGATAAGGACTGACTAAATGTATGTTTGAATTTTAAAAATAAATCAATTTTAAAATATGGATTGTTCTTTGTTATATCTAATATTTATTTTAATTTTATTCCGTAACAATAATTTGTTTGTAAATAATAAGTATATATTCAATTCAAAAATTGCATGAAAGAATGAATATTTACGCTATTTATAATTTTACTCTATATAACTTAAATTTTGAAATATTTATTTAATCAAGTGTAAAATGTTCACATTTTTAATTATATAATATTTTTTAATTGAAATATTATTTTATTAGGAGACTTCCGTGCATCGCACGGGAATGATACTAGTATATATAAAAGTAAAATGGAGGTTAGTTTAGTAATTTTAGTTTTCCCGCCTAAACTTTAAGACTATAATTGGTAAGTTTTTATTAGTATTGGTAAGTTCATAAGTTTCTTATAGATTTTTTAATTATAAATATTTTTTTCATTTCTAATCCGTTTTTCAGACATACATATCAAATTATTCATCTTTTTATGATCTTTAATTTGACATGGAGATCACATATATTAAAAAGAGATATTTGATAACAGATTATTTATTGGTCAATTATTATATTACATTTGCGTGTTTATAATGAATTGGACTATAATATTGAGGTTAAGTTGCAATTGAAAATGCGTAAAATAATTCCTTGATAAAAAAATATTGATTGATTTTTTTTATAAAAATACAACTAATCAGTTTATTTTATTCGACATGAACTTTCAAATATTTTCTTTATTTAAATTACTCTGGGAGAAAAATCATTCTTTAAATAATGAAACTCCTAATTTATTAAATTAAAGGTAAATTGTTAATATTTTAATTTTATAATCAGTTTATTAAATTATTTATATCTTCTTATATGTTTTTATAATAACAATGTTTGTTTGATTAGTCACGGAAATACGGGAGCTTTGAGCATGTAATTTTTCTTTATATAACAATGTTTTTTCATAATTATAATAAAAAATATTTTTATTACTTATTCATATTTTTATATAATTTAAAAAAAATAAAAAAATAAATTACAATTTGCCATCTAAATTAGAACATCAATTTGCTAGATTTTGCCTTTATTTTTATTTTTTTACATAACAAACCTCAACTATATATTTTTTACACTTTGCAACCATTACAATAATTTGTTGCACTAACTAACCTCAATTATGTCTTTTTAAATCTAATAAAAAAAATTATATTTTAATAAATATATCACTTAACAAAAATATAAATTTTATTTGAATAAACTACAACATCAAATAAAAGTTAACAATATTCAAATATTTTGAAGAACTCACAGATCTTAATTTCTTATCCAATTATTGAATATCTTTTGGATTGTGTTTTCTAATGTTTGAATTTATTTAAAAATAAATATTATTTGAGTATATTTGAAATCACCATGTGAAATGTTTAAATTGCAAATGAGAATCAAATTTTCAAAAGAAAAAAAATTAATTTTGTTTACGTTATAAGTTAGCTTTTTGTTTGGATAAACCAAAAATCTCTCTCTCTCTGAGTGTGTGCGCACGCGCACACTATAAGAAGGTTAATTTCGTAATTTTAATTTTTCCGGCTAAATTTTGGACCATAATTCTATAATTAGTTGTAATTTTGGAAAGTTTAAAAATAATAATTTTTTTTTTCATTTCTAACCCATTTTTATGTAATATATATATATATATATATATATATATATATATATATATCATTTTAATGGTCTTTTCACGAACTTTAATTTAATATTCATGTCGCACATATTATAATGAAACATTCAATATGAAAAGTCATATTATTTTTTGGTTGATTATTTGTATTAAAAGTCAGTATTTATTGGTCTGTAATCTAAGATTTGTTAAATAGGTTTTTTCTGTAAAAATATTAATTTATTTATTTATAAAAATACCATCAATTGGTTTATTTCATCTTAAATTAATATTCGATCACCTGCTTCAGTTATATACATAAAAGTAATAAGGAGAGAATTTCTGTAAATATTTTTTTCCACTATTCTTTTATAGAAGTTTTATCAACTTTCCTTTTATTTTATTTTTTGAAGAGTTCTCTCCAAAATTTTAGAATATAAATAATCTTTTTTTTTCCAATTTATTTTTACATATAATATATCAAATTAATTCTTTTTTATGATTTTTGGTTGAACATACATCAGATATATAAACTAAGATATTATATTTAAAGAGTGAAACCGATTGTTGTTATCGATTTTGGATTAAATTTGATATTTATTGTGGTTGAATTATTTGTATAGGTTTTTGTATAAAAAATAAAAGAAGTTAGCTAAAGAAAATCTTACAAGTATAATAGATTATTTTATTAAAAAAGTATAATTGATCAATTATATTATTAAATTTCTTATCTCAATTTTGTTGAAAAAAATAAAGAGAACTTATTCCGAGCGACCTCATCATCAACATAAAAAATGGGCTATACACGTTTTACTAAAGTCTGTATTTTCTATTCAATTACTAACTGAAAGAGATGCTAAAAACTACTATAAGTATTTTCATTTTTTCTGCTATCTTTTGAATCTGGACATCACTTAACTTTTATTCATATATTGATTCTAAAAGTATGTTTACGATGTTACCATTCTATTAGTTTTTTTTTCTTTTTCTTTTTTTAATAATTTTCTATTTTTTTACGATCCTCAATTTGAACCATAGATTCCATATATTAAAAGTGATACACCGATCACAAGTGTGAGTTTCAAACAAGATTGAATAATTATAAAAATAGATTTTATATTTAATATTTATCTTAATTTTATTGTGCAAAATAATTTATCTAATGCTTATAATGCTTACGATTGTCTAATGTCTAATTCAAAATATTCAAATAATTGTTTGATTAAAACTTGGTTACAATTTAGATGACTGGATCATATAATATATATTTTATTAAAAATATTACTATATAAATAGACTTCCGTGCATCGCACAGGATATATACTAGTTTTTCTAAAAGCACAATTGTTTGCAAACATCCCCTAAGTTTAACCCCTTTTGTAAATGCATCATCTTTGGTCATTTTGATTTTGGCCTTCAGCTATCGAAATTTGTCATATTATTTTTTTATTTTTTGTCTTTTTAAAATTCGATAAATGACATTATTTGCTATAGTTGGAGGTAACATGATCAATTCATTAAATTTTAAACATTAAAGAATAAAAAATAATATCCATAAAAAAAATGTGAAAATGACCTAAGAACACTATCTACCCTTATTTTTTATGATGGAAAATTCCCTTTACAAATGCAAAAGAATACTTACTCCCTCTGGTCCCTTGTCTTTTCCAGCAATGTTAGTGGAATTAGATCGGATCGGCCGGCTGAAAGTCGTGAATCAGTTATTGGTCCGATCGGTAAGGACAAAAAATCATAAATGACGTTAAATTGGTCAAAACCGCTAAAATTTGCTAAAACGGGATCGGTTGAATAAGAAAAACCATTTCCTAGTTTAAAAACTTCTAAAATTTTATTTTGAAAATAATAATTATACAATATTAAATATTTTGCTTAGTCTGATATCTTTATTTATTATGGTATTATGAATATAACTTTTCTGGTTCTTTAAACCTTTATGTCATTTTCCAAGTACAAGATAATATAATTCGAGCATCTAGTTAATTATCAATTCTGATCGAATCACAGTTTGAACCTGTCGAATCGGTTGAACCGGGAATTGAAAACATGATCGATTCACTCATTAATCCGGTTCCATAAATATTGATTTAAATACAAGATTTATCTTTTACACGAATATATGTAAATATTTTTCAATTCTAATATAGTTATGTTAATTGAAAAGATTTCTCAATTATAAAATTATTTCTGAAAATTCTTCAAGTATCAAAAATATATTTGTGGGGGCAGCCGATCCCCACAAATATTTGGTTTGAACTTCATTTCAAATATAAACATCACGTTTTTACTCAAATGGGGTAAAACAATAAATCTAAATGATACATCACCCACAATATTCAGTCACCTGTCAAATGTTTCCGGATAATAACAAGTGACAAAAAATATAAATGGTGTGTTTGCTTAAGATTTAACTCAATAGATTAAGGGGATTAAATCTCAATAAAATGTACTCATTAATTTCTTCAATCAGGTTTAATTCAGCGCTCTCAGCCTTAAATAAACACATCCAAAGTTTATAAATTATTAGTACTTGTATTTAAGGTATGTTTGTTTTTTCGAATGCAAATCCCTTATCCAATACTCTATTTTATTTCATAAATCTCAATTTTTTATTTTTTACATAATTAATCCATCATTATTCCTATGACCTTTTATAATATAATAATATTAATAACAACAATCTTTTAATCATACTACCTCAACTATTTTAGTTGTTCTTTTAGATTTTGTGATATGTTTGTAGATAGTTGTATTTTTATATTTTTCCCATATTCTTTTGATACTATTCCTTAATAATTGGAGATTAATATAATATAAAGGAAAGAACAGTATAATTTCAGAAATTTGAGTAAATAAAATAAAATAAAATGAGGACTTGATTGTTCATTTACTCACTCCTGAATTTTCTAATCCTAAGCTAAAACAATAACTAAAAAAGGGACTTAGTAATAGTATAAATTCATTAATCTCACCAAACTTTTAATCATTATCTATCCGTTCTCACAATATAGTAATATAAATTATCATCCATCAATCTATTAATTTCAGGTTTATATCACACATCCTACCCAACTACATTTCCCGTTTATAGTACACGGTCTACCCAACTCTATCATAATACAACCTAGCATAAATGCATGTGTAAATCCTTTAACTATTAACAAATGATTGTATAGGTTTATGAATTATCGAAATGTTTGTCTAGGTCCCTAAACTATAAGAAAATGATTTATTCAAGTCTTTAGGCGATTGAAGGTAAGTGAAAGTGATCGAATCTATCTATTTAACCGTCCAAATATTTACAAGTCAACTGATCCTTCGAAGAAATACATTATAATTTGTCAGAATATAAATAATGTAAATTATAATTCAACAACTTATTAATTTAACATTTATGACACATTATATCATACTCTATCACAATACAAAGGTATTTCCGAATGTGCCAACACGTATCCAAACATCCCCATTGTTGTCCCAACATCTTCTAGAAATCCATTATTTGTTGTAAATTAGGAGTACGCTTCCATCCTACCAAATCCGCCATTAAAGAAAAGTAAAAACCTATGGATTATTGACACTTTTGGCGGCACAAGGGGCAAGAATTATTGATAGAGAGCCACCGAGAAATGCAATTTTCATGAAAAACATGACCGCAGGGAATCCGTTTAGCCTTTCCACCCTCCACACACACCGCACACTCACCGCCTTCCGCCATAACCACCGTCGGCATTTCGTCGAGCAGGTGCTGCGCAGCTGCCGTCGACTCGTGATCTCCTCCGCGATTACTAATCGTTGCATCGTCTTCCGGCATCGTCAGTGCGAAATCGAGGTCGAACATTTCTTCAATCAGAATCTGAGACGGCAACATCGTGCTGGATTTCTGTACGAGGTTGTAGATTTCGCTAAGCGCTAATTAGATAGTGAATTGGAGTCTAGCTATTAGTAGAGGCTAATTGGGGAATAGAGAGAGGAATCAAGATATAAATATAGACGGCTAACGGAAGTTTAGCTCTTAAGCATCAAGAAGCTGGTCGCGATTTTTGCAGCAGTGTTTCTGTATATGTATATGAATCGGGAGCAAGCATGCAGTTAATGGGAGTCTAGTTCTTGGACGGGGAGGAGCTTATCAGCGATTTTTACGGTAGAATTTCTGTATATGTATCCGAATCGAAAGCAAACTGAAATTAATGAGAGCTAGTCAGAAATCTTCGTATAAATCTGAAAGAGTAGCAAGCGGAGAGAGAGGAAGAGAGGAAGAGAGGATTATGAATGCTCTGAGGTGTTAGTTTCCTTCATTTATATGGGCTAAGCCCGCGGGCCAATTTGATCAACTTGTTGACTTTTATTACAATAATAAGTTGGTCAATTAAGACAGCCTGAGGCAGACTACATGAAGGTACTGAGCGGTCCTATAAAAGCATAGTTGTTACAAATTATAGAATTAAATAAAATCGAAACATGGATTCGCCAAATCAGACGTCCCTCCGATATTTTATATGGTTGAACCATAAAATTTAAGTCTGATATATTATCGAATCAAATAAGCTTGACTCAATGAATTGAAAGCTCGATAAATAATGAACAAACTCATATATTTGATAGGATGACCTGATTGGATTGAACTCAATTATTTTTTATCCAATAAAATTTTGAACTTATCCAATTCAGCCCAACATGTTATTGGTCTGAATTAACTCGGACTATCCAAATTGCTACCTCTATATATAAAAGGTCAGATACAACTTTAAAACATAAGGTTATATGTACACATTTTCATCGGCTTGGTCGAAATAGATTTTAAAAGATGCGCCCAATTAAAAAGAAAAAAAAAATAGCATTTGTTTTGCACATCCAGCAATTAGCTGTATTACCATTTTTCTAAGAAAAACATCTTTTTTCCAGAAAATGTATTATTTTTTTCGTAAAATATATATTATTATTTAAAAGTAAATGATTGTGTATCAATATAGGGTTATAAAATATATATTGTTATACACACCTAATGATAAAAACTTATACAGTATTTGATAAGAGCTTAAAAAAGTGTTACATTTTCTAGAAATGTCAAGTCAAAGTAACAAAAACTTTATTCAGGAACGTAATATATATTTTCAGAAAATGTATTACATTTTTTGAAACTGATATTTTTGAAGTAGCTCATCAAATATTAGTTGAATACAATTTGTTGGTCCTAAATAAGATAGTTATATAAATTTTGATATTGATAACTAATACAAATTTAATAAGAACGCATTACTTGTTCAGGAAAATATACAGAGTAATATGTTTGTAAACAAATATTACATTTCCAAAAAAAATACTCCCTTCGTTCTAAAACAATTGTCACTTTAGAAAATTACAAAACTAAGGAGCTTGATAAATTGGCTCACATACATTTATTCAAGTTTATTTATAGTGTTATCTTTGTAAAAGGTTATGCATTTCTCTATTTTGCAGTCTTTTCGTATTTCCAATACTCATTTGTAACATGAACAATTTTGAAAAATAAAAATAATTTAATCTTGAATTACTAAAACGATAAATATTTTAAAATAAAATTCCTATACTAAAATAATACTCTATCAGTCCCGACCTAATTGTCTTACTTGCCTTATTTGTTTGTCCCCTAATTGTCCTACTCCATAAATGACAAATTCTCCCACAATTTTCACTATCAAAATCTTCACATTCATCCATCTTCGAAAAAGTCAAAGATTCAATAAAATTTATTTTTTGTTAGTTTTCGTGTTAGATCCCATGTTTGTGGAACCGGACCGGACCGGCTGGTTCGACCGGTTCAACCGGGAACTGGGCCCGGAACCGGTCCGGTTGAGTTAAAAAAACCGGATTGTATTTTTTTTCCTTTTTTTTTTTTTTAAATAAAGTTGTTTTTGGCCTATTTTAAGTTAAAAAAAAAAGGAATTTTCACATTTATCTTCATTTGCCCTTATTATTCCCATCTTATTTTAAATTTGGCACTAGGATGTTATTAAAAAAATTAGAGTTAAAAGTATCTTTGGATTAATTGATATTGAAATATGTTGAATTTTTTTTTACAAGTTAAACTCTAGTATCAAATTAGATTTGTATTACACATAAAAACTATTGAAATTCAAAAGTCAACAAGTTGCATTTGACCGGTTGAACCGGTTGTTGAACCGGTCGGACCGGTTGAACCTTGAACCGGTGGCTTGTCCGGTTCGATCACCGGTCCGGTCCCACAAACACTAGTTAGATCAAGGTAAGATAATTAGCTTGGGACGAAGGGAGTAATTATTTTGAAACGGAGCGAGTATCATTTTAGGAAGTTTTTCTAGTAAGATGGACCACAGTTGTATAAACTTAAATTATATAGTTGTACCACGCGAGCGTTACATCAAAATAAAATAGTTATTATAGTAGGTGGGAAAACTTTATCTCTACTTATATATTTACTTGACCATGACTATTAATATCACGAGTATTATTATATTTATTATATTATGTTCAAATATATAATTAATTTATGCTCCCTCACATGCGATTTTAATACTCCTTTAATCCCACTAAAAGCCATGTATTAGTTTTTTTCCCAAATTATGGTCACTTTAATCATTATATTACCTCATTATTTTAGATATTTTTCTACACGTTGTAGTTTGTTATAAAAATAGATACCTTTTCAGCCTTTTATTTTCATATTTTTTTCAATTTTTCCTAAAATTCTCTAACTATCTAACATATCATATTTAATTCATTGCGAACAATAGTATAAAGAAAATTGAGAGAAAATTAAGGGATCTCAGGAAAAGAGAAAATACAAATGAGGGTTTGTTCGTCAATTCCTCACACCTGTTAATTTTCTTATCCTAGTCTAAGAATATATCTAAAGAAACGAAGGTAGTACATTTTTCTAAAACATTCTTACCTAATAATTTTTGGGCTAATCATAAATTCAAAGTACTCCAGAATAAATAATGGTATAAAAGAAAAATTTTGGATTGAATTTTGCTTTTCCAAGTATCTCATTTTAATTTGTGTAAAAAATAAATTGTGCTTATCTTTATGGAATGAATGGAGTAGTATTTTTAAATTGGTTATATATACTTCATTAAATAAATATCCAAAAAATTATAAATTATTAAAGCAATTTAGGATAAGATAATATTAATTTTGATAGTATATGATTTGACATATGAGGGCATGTGTGATGTGTGTATGTGGGTGGGTTGCAAGTTGCAACTCAAGTGCTTGCATGATCTAAGTTGTTACATACATGTACTAATTTAAATTCAATAGTCAGCACCTGAATTATTTAAACTTTATAGGTCGCTGCCATTTGTGATATTTATGACGTTTACGTAATTTGCTTTTAAAAAAAGACGTTTGCCTAATATTCTCAATAATAATAATAATCATTAAAATTATTATTTTTATTATTTGAAGTAGGCCGAAGCGTCGAAGAAATAATAATATGCAGGTTTAAATCCTGAAATTTTATAATTTGTACTGACTATGTTGTAACACAAAAACTTATAAAAATAACAAACACCAAAATAAACACGAGGCTACATTCCCCAGACCCTTCGAACCTTATATAACCTATAATATATCAATAACGTTCGTTCACTTCCTTCGATTTGTTCGGTGCTAAAAAGATAAATCATTGAATGTTGAACGAGCTCGCCTTGAAAATCCTTCTCCCAAAAGTAATTCGACTCGGACACATTAACCTCGACTTCCAACACTCAAGTAGGAAGATAGTTCTGTGCACGTCAATCTTCTAACTAAATGACAAAAGAATAGAAAATAAATTAAATGATTTAATTCTAAACACATCTTTTGTCCCGCCTTCATGCTCCACTTCGCTTTTCTCCAATGAATTCACGCCTCCAAATCAATATTTATAATTAGTCTTCAAACGATCTAAAGCACTACTCAGTATTAATGTTGATGTCATATTTATATAGATCATGCGTGTTCAATATCTCTTTGCATATTCACATGCATATCTTGATTGACCTATTTTATTAGAATTCAAACCTTATTCGTGGTAGTTTATTGACAATCAAGTATTACTATCGCATATTTTTTGGAAACCAAATCAACTTTTTGATAAGCCTCCTGTAAATAATATACAGTTAATAATAATATAGTACTAATAATAGACAAAATATATTTATTAAATTCTGAAATTTCTGGACTGCACAGTGTATGTTCCAACACAGAAACTGACGGAAATAAAACACAGAAAAACGAATACCAAAATAAACACGGGGCTGAATCCCTCAGACCCCTCGGACCTTTTGTTATTGATACTCCGTATAACGATAGGTTTTACAAGACTCGATTCCCTAACACCTAACCTATACTATATCTAATAATGCCCGGCGACTCCCGTCGACTTGTTCGGCACTAACACGACAATCCACCGATGGCTGGACGAGCTCTCCCGAACCAGTTTTGAAGTCCCTTCTCCCGAAGGTGCTTCGACACAAACAATAGTGAAACTATATGCACCACTCTCTACGGAACGACTTGTTCCTTAACAAAAAGCATTAAATATAAATACCAACAAAAAGTAATTATGATGAATATCAATCTTAGATAATTCTTCTAGCAACTAATAAAACTCTCTGTTGTTGCTAGTCCACTGCACCGCCACCATATGTTCATATATATAAGGGATTTTAGTTTGCTGGGCTTCAGCATCTTCAATGATATTACGTGATTTATTTCTTCCATACTTATCCGCTGTAGATTCTTGATATTCAAGTGAGACTTGACACTCAAGTATTATCTCTCCATATCTTTTTCGAAATATATCTTAAAAAGATACTCCATCAAATCTTATCCATTTCTTATGATTCGCCTACAAAAACAGTGAAACATTAAAATAATAACATATTAATTACGAATAATAAATCTAATAAGTTCAATAAATTATATAAACATAATATAAGAATTTTAACAAAAATATTGTCAGTATAAAATACTCTAACAAATTCAATAAAGTAAATAATAAATATAAGAGATTTTGACAAAAATATTCCCAACACAAAATATGGTAACAAATTCGTTGAGCTGAAAATACGTGTGTGTAAGTAGTGAACACAAAGCAGTAAACTAATCATTTAATCGAAAGCAGTAAATTGAAGCAGAAACAAGTAGTAAATTGGAAAAAAAGAAGGGCGCCGCATCGCCCGTGATCTTTCTGCATGCTCCTCTCATTTATTACCTGAAAACCCACTGCAGTTCGTTTCGATGGAATAGCCTCCGAAGCTTAAGTTAATGTGCGAGACAAATATTTAAGAGCAACGTAACAGTAAAAATTTAGTAGGAGAAGAAAAAAGAGAGAGCTATGCTGTCATTTGTAAAGATGGGGTATTTATAGTTACCTAAACCTAACACTACAAGAAAACGTGTTTTTAGCGGCGAAATTTTTTGCCGTAAATCAGTTGGATTTCGCCGCTAAACCGAGTTAGCGACCAAAAAAATTTCGCCGCCAGGACCGTCGCTAATTTCGTTTGCGACAAAAGTTAGTACATCGCCGCAAATATTAGCGGCAAAACAAATAAGTTTGTCGCTGATAATAAAACTTGTAAATAATATGAGAAAATATATATTAGCTGCAAATATTTTATTTCGCCGCCAATTTTGCAGTGCAGTTATAATATTTTTTTGGCTAATTAATAAAATTATAAAATAATAATAATAAATATATTAGCCGTAAAAACTATATTTCGTCGCTACTGTTGGGGCAAAACTGTAATATTTCGTCACTAATTATTAGCTGCGAAATTATATTTCAAAGGCAAGTGTGTGGCGAAAATTTACACGTTTGTCGCTAAATAATAAAATTATAAAATAATAATAATAAATATATTAGCCGCATAAATTATATTTCGTCTCAAATTTTACGGCGAAAAAATAAAAATTCATTGCTAATTATTAACTGCGAAATTATATTTCGTAGCTAAATGTGCGGCGAAACTTTACACGTTTGTCACTAATTAATAAAATTATAAAATAATAAAATAAATATAATATCCGTGAAAATTATAAGGGTCTTAAGGAAATTCCTCCTTCTCCAGAAAACGCTACTTCACCAGGCTTTTCTCTTCGAGGCCCATAACTGTTTTTTGGGCCTTAAGTAAGCCCATATCCTTAGATCATACCCTTATGATAAACCCCTGCTTTCCGCTCTACTTCGATACCGCTCTGAGTTTGTAAGACCTATGACCATTTCCTCACAATCCATAATATGTTGTTAAGAAAGAAGGTGATGCATTTTATTATGATAATGAATACACCTCTGGTTGATCCATGTAGTCACATATATATAGACTGCTATGGATCCTTCTAGACAACAGACGGTTACAAAATCTGATATGAGTAAAAGTGTTGCTAACTAATATATTGCTGACTGTCCGACTCCTAATGTTCCACGGCTTTTTCACATGGTTTCACATGTTCTTGCTGACTTGTCATTTTCCTATTGCTTGTTGCAGCCACGTCACCAATACTCTTAACATGCTCCCGCTGAATATCAACCGCCTGCCTTTCCAACACGTAACATAGCTGGTGAGACATCCGCTGAAAATGTAGAGCAGATAAGGGCTTGGTAAACAGATCAGCTAACTGATCTTCAGAAGGAATGCAGCGCACTTCTACTTCTCGGATCTGAACTTGACTACGAATATAATGCATATCAATTTCGATATGCTTCGTCCTCTGGTGAAACACCAGATTGCTGGCAAGGCTCAAGGCACCAATATTGTCACACCACAGCACTGACGGCTTATGAACAGGATCACCAAGTTCTGTAAGAAGAGATCGAATCCAAACTAATTTTGTGGTTGCAAGTACAAGAGAGTGATACTCTGATTCTGTGCCGTTGCGGGCAATGACACTTTGTTTCTGAGAACTCTAGGCAATAAGATTTTGGCCCAGGAAAACACAATAACCGCTGGTAGATTTCCTGTCATCGATGCAGCTGGCCCAGTCGGCATCCGAATACCCTTCGAGGATAAATTTTGGGACTGGTACCAACATCAAACCGTAGTGAGCAGTGCCATGCAAGTAGCACAACACCCTTTTACAAGCCTGCCAGTGATTGACAATGAGATTGTGCATATATTGACTGAGCTTGTTGACGATAAATGAGACATCAGGGCGAGTCATGCTGAGGTATTGAAGAGCCCCAACCGTGCTTCGAAAGAGAGTAGGTTGATCGAACTCGTCACTGTCCCTGAGAGACAATATTTTGTTAGGAATATACGGGGTGGGACAAGGCTTGGAGTGAAGCAACCCAGTTTTCTTGAGCAAGTCTCTGATATACTTGGTTTGACAAAGAAAGAATCCACCTCTAGTTGACTTCCAGACTTTAATACCCAGAAAATAATGAACAACCCCTAAATCTTTTAGAAGAACTGGCGATCCAGCTGACGGATGATTGAGCAATCATGTCCTTGTGATCACCGGTAACAAGGATATCATCGACATATACTAGCACCAGTAATAAAGCACCTTGGTGATTTCTGTAGAATAGCGACGTGTCTGAAATCGAAACACTGAAGCCTTCACCAATAAGAAAGGACTTAAGCTTCTCATGCCAAGCTTTGGGGGCTTGCTTGAGACCATACAGGGATTTATTTAGTTTACAGACAAAATTAAGCTTGTTAGGATCCACATATCCTTCAGGTTGTAGCATATAGACACATTCCTTTAAATCCCCTTTCAAGAAAACATTATTAACATCAACGTGATGTACATGCCATCCTCTTGAAGCTGCAAGTGTGAACATTAAGCTGACATTGAGTGGTTCAGAAAAAGCATCGACAACATAAGACGTTGGTTTGGAAATCCCAGCTTTTCTTCGCGTAAGCATGGGATGAGTGTTGGTGGCAGGCTGAGGATTTAAGAGAGTGGGAGGACTGGGAGGATTTATAAGGGACGTGCTGTTTGAAGCTGAAGGAGATTGAGAAGTAGAGGAAGAAGGGGGTCTGACGGAGCTGGTACAGAAGTGATAGGGGACTGAACAAAAAGGAAGTGTAGAGCTGACTAGAGGAAGCCCATGTGACCCATCAGAGGACTCTTAGGGCTAGTTTGGTTTAGGAGTTGGGATAGATCCGATAGATAAGATTAGATAGGATAGCACTGTTCACCATTATTAGTAAGTGTGTTTGGTTTAAAGTACAAAAACAAAATTGTTATTCTAAAGATTATTAATCTAGTGTTTGGTTTTAAGGAATAATAAAGCATTGGTGTATGGTATTAAACAATTGTCCTCATCTTTTAGATACAGCCATTACCATTTTAGCTTCAAAACACTATCAAAATAGGGCTTTTTATATTCTGCTACAACGTTTGAAGAGCAAGCAAACACAAAAATCTGTTGCGAGGGCTTTTATTGAAGCTCGAACGAGATTTCCCCACGATATGTCGTGGGACCTCCATGTCGTCAGGTAATCTTTATTTCTCCATTGTGTTTACGAATAGCTTAAATAAATCTACGATTTAATTTTTTGGGAGTAGGGTTGTGCACGAGTTTTGAGATTATTGAAAGCAGACCGAATAAGTTTCAACTGCAGGCTCGACTGTGCGTTCGGTCTCAGGCTTCTTATCGGTAGCAAGTGGCACTGCACAACTGGTGGATAGAAAAAACGTTCTATCTGCAGGCCGGTTATTGGTAGCAAGTGGTGATGTATAACTGGTACATGGACGACACCTTTGCTTTGCAGGCATGTCGTTGATTGCAAGTGGCGTTGCATGACTGGTAGATGGATGATACGTTCTCTTTGCAGGCCCATCATTGATCAAAAGAGGCGGTGGATAATTAGTAGATGGACAAAACATAGGCCCATCATTGATCACAAGCGGCGGTAAATAACTGGTAGATGGATGAAACACTCTCTCTGCAGGCCTGACATTGCCTTCCGATCTAGCGATGTGAACATAAAGGGGTAGTGGATCAAGCGCGGCATTGCCTTCCGATCCAGCAATCTGAACAGAAAGGGGCAGTGGATCAAGCCCGGCACTGCCTTTCGATCCAGCGATGTGAACAGAAAGGGGCAATGGATCATTGGTTGATGGAGAAAGCTCATCAATCTTTTCGATCAAGCCCCAGTATCTCTCCAGTGCTAGTTTTCCCGGGATTCTAGACTGTTCTAATTCCTCCACCAGTATTTGCATCTTCATATCCTTTATATGCAACATCCCCACAGTTATTTTCTCTTGAAGCGCAACCACTTCGTCTATGCTCATTTGCGTGAGGTCTTTACCTAACAATTCCGACTTCTTTGATTTTGCCTCTTTCAAGTCCTGTTTGAGAGTATCAATCTCCATATGTTTCTGATTTTGTTTCACCTCTGGCTTGATTCCCAATGCAGGATGTAACGATCCGATTTTCATAAAATATTTTAAAGCATTTAAAATAGGCAATAATCAATATCATGAGTTTTTTTTTTTTTTCCATACGAAAGATAATTATTATTCAGATCATTAAAAGAACCGAATGGACATGCCCCTAAAATTATTTCAAGTAATATTGAATTCAAAATTTAAATCCCGATCAATATCTCATATCAACTAACTGCATTATGCACTTGAAAATTATATAACTTCGTAACACATGTAACAAAAAAATATATATAAATAAACAATTACTCGTCAATCCCATATTATTTATTAGCAATAAGTGATATGAAAAATTAATTCACACTAAAATAATAACATGGAATTATTCCTAAACATTTCCCTGACAAATTAACTACACATAAGAATCATGCTTTTATCTAAAACACATTTAATAATATTAACTATTCAAATATTTTTGAATAGTTACTACCAACATCTAGAACGTATTACGTCATCACAATTGGTAAAAAAAAAATCAACAACTAAACAATATTCTAGTCAATACTTTAATACTAAAATCTATTGCACATTGAATAATCCAAATAACACAATTAAACATAATTTTACTTAACACGATACTAAGAAAATATTCCAATAAACTTGTATTATCCCTAAAAGAAATACCTCTTTAAAAATATTTCACTAGTTATACACATGCTAGCTGTATCAAATTTATTTGAAAACACAATTATCTTCAATAAGGGATTATTTAGTATCATACATTGACATGCTTATAAAAATTAATTTAGAACATATATAAACGCGTATCACAATTTTCTATTATTTATTACCTAAATAAATACAAATATAAATCATGTGTAATAACGGGGACACAAGTCATAAGTCATTAAATAAGTACCTGCACAACCTAGATTGTAGCGAAAGTGAAGACAAACGTAACAACATGGATACAAGTTTATAATTAAAGCATGCTCGGGATTTTGCAAATCAGCAACTAAGTTATCACGAAATAATTTATTTATTAATTAAATTATAGGAACATAATATTAATAAACATATCACGAATAAAATTATTAAGATAAACTTATCGCACTTCCAACAAAAATGTAATTTAATCATCACATCTAATCATGCTTATAATATAATTAATTGACAACACATAATATAACAATGACCGTATGGAAGGAGACCATACGAGTGTACTTTAATTTATGCTATTAAGTATAAGTGTTTGTGTGTGTGAATGTACAAGCCTATATAAAATGCAAATCATATCGAGGTACAACCAAGTCATAATACAAGCACATAAGCATATTACTTATTTTATTTCAATAAGAGATCATATAATAATCCACTCATGCATTGTCACATAATATTTGAAACCTAGATAGACATTCAAGCAAGTAATGTATGCAAATATCACATATTTCGAAGATAATTAAGTAAATAGTCATGTAACTTTATTAATATTTTACCTATTAATCTAGTCACAATAAGCCATTTCAATATCTCAACATAAATTCAAATAGCTACATATAAATGGTAAATTATTTACTAAAATTTTAGTGACTATCATATGCTCCGGGCTCCGCTTCAACTCCACTGGCCCACACCGAGGTAACCTGAAAGGATGGGTTGGGGTGAGCTTCCTTTAGCTCGTGGAGGATTACAATTTATCATAATAATTACAAATACAAGAGGCATATAATGTAACAATTATCATAATGATGCGCTTGTATTGGCAAGCAACATAGAGCTAACTTGTATTGGCAAGTAGCATACTGGGAATGGGCTAAACTTGTATTGGCAAGTAGCATGATGGCAATGAGCTAAACTTGTATTGTCAAGTAGCAAATTGAATAGTCACTTGTATTGACAAGTAGCAACTTGTAAATAAAAGCACACATATACAATCAAGTAAATATATTTAAAGCGATAAACAATAAACCCCCACCTGATATGGTATATGTCTTGAAGAAAATTTGATATGATTTAATGCAAATGCTAAACCATCATCCTTGTTCTTTGTAACCTACAAGGATTTAATATTATTATTAATATTAAATATAATAATATTAAATCCTAGGATATAAATAATATGAATTAAGGAATAATTTTAATGGAATTGCTAAATTGTATGAGCTGTTATTGGTAAAGGGTGGATATTATACAAACTAAAAATTTGGGTATAAAACTAAGACGAAAAGAAATCTGGAATTCCATAATTGAGGGCGGGTGATTGAAGAAAAGGAAAAGAAAGGATAAATAGAATAAAAATTCAAGTAATTGAATTGGGAAAAATTCCCCTTTCCCAACTAACCAACGTCTCCATCATCATCAAATTAAACCCAATACTCCCCCTCTCTCATCTATGTACACACACGCACACAATATTGCACACACTATATCACATACCCACAAACACATGCATAAACACACACTATATCATACACACACACCAACACACGCATAAACCCACACTATATCACATACACACGCACACTATATCACACCCACACAAACACTCCCATATACACACGCATAAACACATACACCCACACACAATTAATGTGTGTATATATATATATATTATATATACACACACCTTCTAACACCCAATTTCACACGCTGATCTGCACACATGCGAAACACACACACGCACTATCACCTAATATCCCGCACATCCTCGGCCGACTAGCCTTGACGGGGCTCCGTCTGCAGCGCCAACAGTAGTTGACAACGATGGTTAATGGTAGAGATTAGGGGAGTTGTTTTTTCAAAATTATAAAAGAATAATAAATTTTGGCCGGTATTCATTAACAGTAGGTTAAGAAAGGGAGGGGAATATACCTTGGCGTGGAAAAAGTATGTGTATGTTCGGTGTATGGTGACGGTTGCTTGCCGGAGTGGTGAATGGGCGTTAATCAGAAGCTCGGTTGCTTGCCGGAGTGGTGAATGGGCGTTAATCAGAAGCTCTTTATTGGATAGTAGACAGAGGGCTTGCGAGGAGATTTTGCCAATGAAAGTTGGTAAGTAGATTAATGTTTTATATTTAGGGTTAGGGACATGATAGGATTGATTATTTAGTGTTGTGGGCTTGCGTTATTGGGCTCAAAGATTCAGGCTTAACAATGACTTGTAGAATGCATAAAATAGATATGTAATGAAATAGTTTTCCTTTCGAGACATTGACCTAAAATTAATAACTAGTTGAATTGCAACCAAACGAGATTGTAAATAATTAAATAATGACTCCCAATATAATTGAGCTTGAAAATATTAAACGAGTCAAATTGACTTGGGTTAGGCCCTAGGCCCAACTTTGAATTGAAATTATATTGGTTTGGCCCAATTTAATAAATCAATGAATGAATAAATACATTGGAAATTAAATGAAATGAGATTTCCTAATGAGACATGAAGTGGTTCACACAATATGATTTGGGCAGAGGCTTGGACATTAATTCGAGACCTGGGCTCTCGACTAGTTTTGGAGCAATGACTTCGGCAAGAACAACTACATAAATTGATTTGTACCAACTAATATAATTATTCTCATAAGTATATTTCTAATAATTTAATAGTAAGTACCTAAGTCTAACGTGAATTATGCATCAAATCTAACTATACTAGATTTTAATTTAAAATAATAATATTTTTGTTTTCATGTTAGTATTACAAATAAATATCAAGGAACAACTTTTAGAAAGACGTAATAAATAATATAATATCTAATTATTTATACGAGCGAGTAAAATAATATTTTAGAATTAAATAATAGACTAAAATTTTGGGATATTACATTCTACCCCCCGTTGAAAATAATTTCGTCCTCGAAATTTGCTAGAATAGTACTTAATAGTATAAATTAGGATTACCATATTTCTCTCATTACTCTCTTAATTCCTCAAGACATAATTTCTAACCCGAAACTCCGTCCCGCTATCATGAGTACTACTCCATCAAGCCAACAAACACCACCACACACCACGTGCACACACTGTTGTAGACAACGACTCAGTGGTGGCGAGTAATCGCCGACATGACAAACAGTGACACAATGTAGCAGTGGAGATATTCAGTAGGGTATAGTTCTTACTATGAAAATTTTAAGTTCATTTATTATGACATCATAAATATTATAGAAAGTATCAAAATAAGAGCGTGTAACTTACATATTGAAATGTATCAAAATAATCACATTACTAACTTAACTATTTTAATCTACTTTGAAATTATAACAGGTTAAATACTAGAAAAAATTTCAATTCTACGACATAAGATTCAATATTTATGAATAATGGACAAATAATACTTATACGTTCTTGAGAGTACAAAAACTAGTATTATTGGTCTAATATATCGCATCTGTAGTAGAAATTATAATAGTGGGGTGAAGATCAGTCTCATTAGGAATTCCATGTTCATGCATGTACTGACACCATTGTCATTGTAAGGACTTAATGTACTCATTGACATTTGTATGCTTGTGAAGAATGCAATGTGTGAAATGCGAATATGCATGAATTTTACAAAATTTAATGTAAATTACCTTGGTGCCAAGCGACGAAGCAGAGGTGGCCAAGAAGCATATGATACTTTAATGACAATAACTCATTATTCTGATTTTTAAAAATATGAACGAGTCTACAGAAACGTAGACCTCGCTCTGATACCACTCTGTAACGACCCGATTTTCATAAAATATTTTAAAGCATTTAAAATAGGCAATAATCAATATCATGAGTTTTTTTTTTTTTTTTTTTTTTTCCATACGAAAGATAATTATTATTCAGATCGTTAAAAGAACCAAATGGATATGCCCCTAAAATTATTTCAAGTAATATTGAATTCAAAATTTAAATCCCGATCAATATCCCATATCAACTGACTGCATTATGCACTTGAAAATTATATAACTTCGTAACACATGTAACAAAAAAAAAATATAAATAAACAATTACTCGTCAATCCCATATTATTTATTAGTAATAAGTGATATGAAAAATTAATTCACACTAAAATAATAACATGGATTTATTCCTAAACATTTCCCTGACAAATTAACTACACATAAGAATCATGCTTTTATCTAAGACCATTTAATAATATTAACTATTCAAAGATTTTTGAATAGTTACTAGCAACATCTAGAACGTATTACGTCATCACAATTGGTAAAAAAAAATCAACAACTAAACAATATTCTAGTCAATACTTTAATACTAAAATCTATTGCACATTGAATAATCCAAATAACACAATTAAACATAATTTTACTTAACACGACACTAAGAAAATATTCCAAATAAACTTGTATTATCCCTAAAAGAAATACTCTCTTTAAAAATATTTCACTAGTTATACACATGCTAGCTGTATCAAATTTATTTGAGAACACAATTATCTTCAATAAGGGATTATTTAGTATCATACATTGACATGCTTATAAAAATTAATTTAGAACATATATAAACTTGTATCACCACAGACTCATAATCAGATCCCAATCCATTCAGAATGTGCAGTACAAGGTCTTCATATTCAAGTATTGCACCAGCTGATTGAATATCATCAGCTATTCCTTGCATTTTGAGTATGTACTCTTCGATGCTCTGATCACTTTTCTCTGTAGTTTGTAGGAGAGATTTAAGATGCCGAGTCCTGGCTTTTGATGAATAGCGGAACAGTTTTCCAAAAACTTTCCAAATATCTGCTACAGTATGGCATCGCCAAGCGTGCCCAAGCATTGCCTCTGTCATTGAATTTAGCAACCAACTATACAAGTGTTGATCCTTTCGCAGCCATTGCAGGAACAACAGAATTGTTGTAGTTATCCGGAATGAACTGATGTGGCGCCTTGTCACGACCTAGCAGCAGATCATCCATTCCATGAGTTGTGACTGTAGCTAGTACTTGATCACTCCAGTAGGCGTAGTTTTTCCGATCAAGCTTGATTATTAATGTCGCCATAACCGGCAATGTGGTATTCACTATCGCCATCGTTACAGTAGCTGATAGGAGATTTAAGATAGACAGAGAAAGAGGAATTAGAACCTCTAGTAATCACCAGCCAATCTGGCTCTTGATACCATGTTAAGAAAGAAGCTGATGCATTTTGTTATGATAATGAATACACCTCGGGTTGATCCATGCAGGCACATATATATAGACTGCTATGGATCCTTCTAGACAACAGACGGTTACAAAATCTGTTATGAGTAAAAGTGCTGCTAACTAATATATTGCTGACTTGTCCGGCTCCTGTTGTTCCACATGTTCCTGCTGGCTTGCCATTTTCCTATTGCTTGTTGCAGCCACGTCACCAATACTCTTAACACGCTCTAATAAGTACTTGCCTGCTGCTCCTTAGGACGGTAGTCTGCTCTTTACCGTTCTGATGAGTGCTTGCATGCTACTCCTTAGGACGACATGCTGCTCTTTACCGCTATAATCAATATCTGCATGTTGCCTTCTTCAAACTTGAGTCCACTCCCCACGTCAGCACCCAAAAAAAGACATAAACTAAGAAGAAAACTCATTTTCTATTTCATATACAAAATCAACAATCTAATCTAATTACAATAATAAAATCATCTTTTTATACTAAGAAAAAAAGTAATTTAGGCCCTATAAAACTAATCATAATCATAATCTAAACAGAAGCAAATCAAAAGATTGTCAACATAATTTTTTAAACTTCCTACTGACGAGAAAAAATCTTTCTTACTCCTGTATGTTAGAGTTTGTCTAGAAAGAATTTAATATACTCCGAAATTTAATGTTAGTTCACTATGTTTTTTACAAATGTTCAATTTAAGGATATTAGACACCGACGGCCAATAACCGTGCCGGAATCTGTCACGTGCGGCACATGTGACGCAATAAATTGGAAATTTTCGGTCAAATAGTTAACATGGCAGTTATGAATTCAGTTGTACATGTCAAGTAATTAAACACTCCAAAACAACGAGTAATTTCCATCCAGGAAGTAAATCTGATGTGGATTTAAGTTTTGTGTTTTTTTTTTTTTGTTTTTTGTGTTGATTTAAAAACTTTGCACGCAGAACTGGAATATAACTGCCTCCTGAGTTGTTTGACCGGAAATCCCCAACTTATTGGTCATATATGACGCACGTGAAAAATTCTGGCACAATTACTGGCTATAAGTATTTAGTGTTCTTAAATTAAACATTTTCCGAAACATAGAAAACTAAAATTAAAATTTCAAGACATACAAAAAGAATTACACAAGCCCTAACATACGGAACCATAAATTACTTTTTCCCCCAGGTTACCGAGCTAAGCAAAATATTACTTATTTACTTAACAAGATTGTCAACATAATTTTTGAAACAAACAAAAAGAAATCAGCAGATTAGTTATGCATGGATCATGCCCACTAAGCCCAACATGTGTTGAAATAATATCTTAAATTTTGTCGGTTTTGGTTCATGATTGTCGTCAAGGTGGAGGGTTTGATCAGTCGAAGCTTTAAATTTGTTTGTTGTTGGATTTGACGCGGCCGCGGCAAATTGTGCCTGAAAAGGGATCGGCACTATGGAGTGAATGCGGCTGCGATCGCGGTCGCGACAAAGTTGAGTCAATTTGAACGCGACCACGACAAGAGCTGGAGAGGGCGCGGCGGTTTAAGGCGGTGAAATTCTGGCCTCGCGCGTTTTAGGCTTAATTTCGGGCTGTTTGAGTTTTAGTGTGTTTGGGCCTATAAAAAGTCTCGTAGCTGCTCTAGGTTAATCTGGTCAATAATTCTGAGATTGTTCAGTTAGTCATTTTGTACTTAGTTTTTCCTAGTTTTGAATTGGTATGTTCTTGAATACTCTAAAATACGTGCTCGGTGTATCTAGGAATACTTAGTAGCCGGACGTAGACTGTATGTAATCTGTCTGATTATAGTGAATTGGTTCCTCTTTTCTCCCCGTGGACGTAGCTAACACATCATTAGTGAACCACGTTATTGTTGTGTCGATTTACTTTACTGTTTTATGTGTTCTTTCTCGTATCTCGTATAACAACATGACTTATGAAATTGATAAGTAGCAGCAACTAGGGTTGACAATGGGTCCCCGTCCCCGCATTTGCGGGGATTCTCATCCTTATCTCCGCGAAACTAATGAGAATTTTATTGACCCCATCTTTGTCCCCGTGGGGATCCCATCCCCGTTTTTATTTTTTATTTTAATTTAATATATCTACTAAAAAAAATTAGAATAAAGAAATTTAAAAATAATTAGTTGACTTAAATTTAACAAAGACAACAAAAAAAATTTAGAATATAGTATATAAGTCATTTTAGTGTTACAATAATAGAAATATAATAAAAATAAAATACATTTTTACCACCTAAATATATTAAATATACAAAATTAAATAATATTATCGAATCCCCGCTAAAAACGTGGCGGAGAGCGCATTTTTCATCCCTACTTGTGTCGGTTAATGGAGACAATTCTTTCTTCATCCTCACCTCTATGGAGGAATAAATCGAGAATTCCTTGTCCCGTTCGAGAAAATTTCCCACCCCCATTGTCTAACCTAGCAGCAACTAAAAAGATTTTGGCCTCTATATGAATGGGTTTTGGGATAAAATATAAGATGTTGGGCCAAGCCCAACAAAAGTATCAACTTTCTAAACAATAAGAAAAAGTAATAAGTAAGAAAAACAGAGAAAAAGTAAATAAAGGCCCAACAACAAACTATAACGCAAGAAATAAAATACTCCTTCCGTTCCAAATTAATTGACGTTTTAGAATGAAAGGGAAAAATTAAGAATGATATTTTTTGACAGATATACCCTCGCTTAATTATTTTTCTCTCTCATATGAATACTTAAAATTTAGCATCTTTAAATAATTATTTCCTTCTCCCTCAAGATTTCATCTTCTCTTTCAAGACTGTAAAACTGTTAACGATGTTGCCTTTTCTTTGAATCTCTATCTTCTGTCTTCTCAAATGCACATTCGGTCTGCACAAATATGTCTGTGTTTGATTTTTATCTTCTGTCTCCATATTTGCATTCATGTTGCTGTGGAGTATCAACATTACCCTCTGTATATAATTTAAAAAATACATAAAAAAAAAAGGAGAAAAATACTTTAAGAAAAATGAGGAATTTTTTTTTATGCAATTTAAATTGTAGAATAAAGGAGGGAGAGGGGAATAAAGCGCGAAAATGGAAAAAAAAAAAGGTGGAATTCTTTTTATTCAATTTAAATTGTGGAATGAAGGAAGAAGAGGGGGAAAAGAAAAGGCCGAATTCTTGGAATATCTTAGGATAAAAATTTGACCAAATAAAGATATCTCAGATAGATTGAAAAGTAGAGATTTTTTAGGATAGAGTCCAGCGAGAAAACTGGCTGAAAAAATATAAAATACTTGCTCAAAATAGAAAAAAAACCGTTCCGCTTTAAAAAAATCTCTCGTCTCTTATTTTTTATGTACTAAGTGTCATTTTGGGATAAGTGTCATTTTCTTATAATTTTAGGAATAAAAACTATTTTTAAATATTTAAATGTTCAAAATTTATATTTTTTATTATTTAAATATTCAAATTTTGTAATTTAGATTTTGTCATGATTTACATAATCTACCTTAGATTTGATATATTTTTAGTTATAAATGTTTAATGATTTATTAATTCAAATTTTATTTCTAATATCTCACATTTATATAACATAAATTAGTTTATCAAAAAGTGGGTGGTTAAAGATTGATATCATTGCGGGCATGATTAAAAAAACTATCTTTATCATATCATAACATTTTTATCTTTTTTATTTAAACTATAAAACCTTAAATATTTAAGGGATTCTTGAAAAGGGTTAGGATATGCAAATACTCTATATTTATAACTGCATTTATTTTTCTTTATTTATAGTTTATTTTATATTATTATGTAAAATATATATTTGTATTCAAAAACCTATTATGTTGTAGACGCACGTAGAATTTTAATATCTCCCAATCAGAACTTTAATCTCTTTTATTGGATTGTTTCATGCGAGTAACTAATTTTATAACCGTGGCTGTCCATGGAGATTTCTCTTTTTCTTTTTCTTTTTTTTTGTTGCTTAATTATTATTTTTCGTTAATATTTGACTTGATTCGCCTCAAATATTTTTATAAAAAAGATAACTGATAAAAATTATTTGTAATTTTCCTTGTTTTTATAACGAAAGTAATTCTGGCGGTTCTTATAACTCCTCCTATCTTTATAAAATAACAGTTCATAATCTCGACCTTTCATGAGTTTATTGTGCAGGTGACAATCGTAGTATCAAAACTATAAGAAGAATGTAAAAAAAAAAAAAAATAGCAGTTCAATGATACATATATAAAATATATAATTATTAGATTTGGTCACTCACATTCTAAAATATATAATAAATTATTCAAAAAAAATCTTGAGGAAAAATTTATTCAAATTAATGACCACAAATTTATGAATTTAACATTATTAATAGTGCAATACATAGGGAATGTCTTGCCCAAAAGAAAAATATATGAAAGCAACTCAAGATTATTACTCATTATAATTTTGAATTATATAACCATGATTATCGAATATATTAAATCTGATTGGTCTTCTGTTTACTTGATTTTTAGATGATTGTCAAGAATTGACAATAAGATGAACAAATAAGTTTTTTGAATTCTTGTAGAGATATTTTATAGCACAGTTATCGTATATTTTGTACATAATTAATTGTAAATATTATAAATTGGTACTTAACTTATTTTTACTATCACAATCGGCTAAAGATATATGGCTTCAAATATGCAACAATTTATTTATTGAACAACTCAAATTCACCATTGAACATATCAATATCAATATGTAAAGATCTTCGCCACTATGTTAATCTTGAAAGGTTCACATGATTATCTACTCTTTATATACTAAAGGACATACTAAATGAACATATGTCATGCTGACATGGAATAATTTTTAGATCATTTAAATATAAAAAAAAAGTAAATTTCGTGATATACGTTTATAATTGTTTCAATTTTAAACGTTCTCCCCCTTTTTTTTTACAACATAAATATATTGATAAAACAAAAGTATTCATAAAAGTAAAATATAAATTAAACAGACCCCGTGAATATTAGTGTACTAGTATATTACTGTAGCGGCTCCAAGCCTGTCTCCAAAAGTTACGGCCGTTTCAATCCTGTCAAAAGCCACTCTTCGGCCTATCTTTAATCGTCAAATATTCATCCATAATCTATTTCACATCAAAAAACTAATTTTTAAATAGCGTTAATTATAATAATTATACCAAGCTATTAGTATTGCTGCACATGAATCACTTAACATTTTTTTTGGCACTCATACATACAAATTATGTGGATTTTAGTAGATATATACACCACCAACCTACGTATCTAATTATTTCGCTAAAATTCTACATGTGACTTACGCGTTATAAATTCTTAGGATTTTATTTTTTTTGTCCAAACATAATTTTAAGTAGGCAGAGGAGTCACTCTTCTTCAATAATGAAGTTTCTAGATATTGGGAGAGAGAAATGTTGATGATTCAAAGAAATTGTTATGAAAAAGAAAGGTGTTAAAGAATTTTACACTTTTGACATACTAAAAAGATTGTTTGTACAAAAAAACCATTAAAAATTTATCACACTCAAGTAACGTGCGGAATTCCGATGAAAAATTATCGAAAAGTAAATTTGGTGGTTTATCTGCCAATCGAAAAATAAGTTTTGTGGTTTATTTGCAAACCCTGTATAATTTATATGTATAGATACCAAAAAAAAAATAGTAGTTTATGTGAAAAAACGCTAATAATGATAATTATATTTTTTTTGTGATCATTTGCTCAAAGTATATGAATATAATTTAATATTCATATTTTGATTCATCAGTCCTGCTCTCATATTCACAGTGTCCAAAAATTATACAACATCTCGTATAACGCAAATAATGGCTTTATTCATGATTTGAGAATGAGGTATTTAAACATCAGCAGTGAATACATTAACTTCTGATCCTTTTAAATCTTGTGGTTAGGACTGAAAATAAGTTAATTAATTTTTTTTAAAAAAATGGGATATTATTACTGTTTATAACTTAAAAGGCCTTTACTTAAATTATATTAAGGGGTGATTACCTTTTAAAAAGTGATTGAAAGTATAGATTATGGTAAAATTAAATAAATTAAAAGTAGATAGAGTTTGATAATAAAATTGATTTTGGTCAAATATAAAAATTATATTGTTTAATCCTTAAGCAGATTTTAGCTTATGAGTGAATGGAATAAACTTCTTTTTATTTACTAAAATATCAAACAACTATTTTCTACTTTTAACTTTTGATCGGAAATCACTTTATCAAATAAAGTATTTTTTTCAAACACTATAAAACAACTTTTTCAAAACTATAAGAGGGTGTATTCATTTGCTTAACTTTTGAAGAAGTGATTAAAAGTAGAGATTATGATAAAATTGTTTAAATTTAAAAGTATATAGTGTTTGATACTTAAGCAACTTTTAGCTTATGATGAGAAAGCAAAAAAAATTATTTACTTACCAAAATACCAAGAAGTTGGAAAAGAACAACAATTTTCTACTTTTAACTTTTGACTTAAAATCGTTTCTACTAAAGCTAAAGTTGTTTTCTGAAACACTAAAACAGCTTTTCACAAACTAGAAGCTTAAAAGCATTTGAAAAAAGTAATTGCAAACACCCTTTAAACAGGAAAACGCTTCGAAAAAGAAATTGCAAACACTCCTAAAATCCTGCAAGTTTTTTTAGGGAAAAAAGACAGAATAAGTTCCTTTTCTCAAGAGCGTTGAAACTTTGTGAGTCCTCAAAATTCTTTCATCAGCCGAAAGTAACAAAAATAGAGTGGCATCAACTTAATCACGAAGCTCAGAATAAAGTAACAAATTATGGAATCAATCACAGCTCAAACTTTGCTCTCCATTTTCTTTTCTTTTGGGTAACCGTGGGATTTGCAATTTTGCATCATTATGTCCTCTCAGGTTTCCAACCCTATCATTGTCAGTGTACAGGACGAATTCAGAATTTAGTGATGAAGTGAATTTGAACGTAAAAATTTAAAATACATTATTTCATCTTGATAGACTTGAAAACAAAAAATTCATAGTGATAGAATCTACAAGAAATTTGGTTTTGACATAAATAGGCATGATTTCTTATTGGAAATATTTATTTAAATATGGAATGGAGACAAGAATGTGAACAGAGTCGGCCTTTGGGGGGTCAAGGTGGTGCCGCTGCTCAGGGTCCCCTGTCGGCAAGGGCTTCCTTTTTTTTTTTGTCTATTTTTTGTATAAATCTGTATTTTAGTACATATATTTAACATATATTAATTATAACATAAATTGATATAACTCAACTAGCCATTTCCTGAAGTAAAGAGATTAGAGAGGTGGGAGGACGTGGGATTAATTCCTCCTTAGCACAAGTAATAATTATTTTTTTACATATTAAATGATGTGATGGAATTATTACTTTGAGGCTCATTCAAACGTAGTCCGAGACCATTATTACTTTGAGGCTCGATCATTCAAACGCAGTCCGAGACCTATTTTTATTTGATTAAAATTATTTTCAAAATAACTATATTAATATTGTTATTTTCAAAATAAATATATTAATATTGTAAGGGACTCAATATTATTTTTCGCACCGAACTTTTCAAATGATTGGACCAGCTCTGAACGTGAACAAAAAATATTAAGTGTTGTAGACATAGCTAAAAAATACTGGATGTATAACAACAAAATAAAAAACATAATAAAAAAAAAATTCTACAAATTTTACCTTGAGTTGGAGTCTCGTGTTGAATGCAAGTGGATCCGCCCATGGTTGCACACAACGAGTCGTTCCTAAATTATTTGAACTCCTACGCTGCCACGCCTTGTAGCATGCCACCAAGTTCCGAATACATACACTGCCGTCTTATAAAATGCTTTCATATTATCCTACCATTTATATGACTCATTCGGCAGCCTTATTATGATAAGGGGTGAATAGTTATCATTATATCAATTTAGCAGGTTTAGGGTTGTACATATCATATATTTGGTAAAATGTGTTATATGAAAGCAATAAAAACAAAAATACATTTATAACCTTCACCTAAAAATCCACCCCTTATTAAAGTTATTATAGCAATGATGTAGTTATATGATCAATTTAACAAGATTAATAAACAAAGGTGCAACAGTAGAGTACTATCGAAATTCACTTTCGTAAGAGCTACCAAACATAGTTAAGGCACGATCATTTTTATCGAATATTTTTACTAACAGAGCCTCTCTTTAAGTGCTCCCCATCTTTATATTCATACATGCAGCAGCAATATATACACGAATCCTCGTAAGTCATAAACAAAAAGATAAATAAAAACAGGTTTTATTCCCAATCTTTTTCACTTTGGCGATATTCTCATAATAATGAATTTAGACCGCAGTTCGTCTCTTTTAGAATCAAATTGATTTAAACCATGCGCATCATTTCTAGGTATTCTTAGAATTAATGAATTTAAACGATAATTTATATCTTTTTTGGATATTCTCACCAGAATCAACGGATTTAAACCGCAATTTATGTCTCTTTTCGAATTTTTTTAAAATCAACGTATTTAAACCGTGCTACTATTCTTCTTGCTACACTTTTACCTGCATCACCTTTCTTCTCTAGTTTAGGTGGTATTTTCCTTTGCTTTAACTTTTGAAGAAGTGATTAAAAGTAAAGATTGTGGTAAAATTGTTTAAAATTAAAAGTAGATAGTATTGTTGGAGAATAAAAATGATTTTGGTTAAACATAAAAGTTGGAGTAAATTCAATATTTAAACAACTTTTATCTTACGAGTGAGACAAAAACTTCTATTCATTTACCAAATACAAAAGGCGAGAAAAATAATTTTTTTTTTGTTTTATCTTTTAACCTAAAATCATTTTTATTACAGCTGAAACTATTTTTTTTCAAATACTCCAGAATAACTTTTTCCAAATTATAAACCAAAAAACACTCGAGAAAATTAAGTAGCTACAAACACTCGCTTATTATTCTTGTACTCTTTTGTCAGCAACCACTTTCCTCTCCATCTTTCTACACATTCAAACCCCCTCACAAATTCAAACTAAGAAAACAAAACATGAATTGCTGTAGGCCCAAAAAATCAAGATCCCCATCACCACCCGAACTAACACCAGATGATCATCGCAACATCCGCCATGAAACTCTCCTACAAATCCCAGAATGCAGAGTCGACCTCATGGACGGCGGCGATGCCCTCGAACTTGCCTCCGGAGACTTCAACCTCCTCCGGATATCAGATGAGGGAGTCGCCCTCGCCACCACCATCAAAGTCGGCAACGAGCTGCAGTGGCCGCTCACCAAGGACGAGCCGGTTGTGAAGCTCAGTCCTCGGTGCTACCTCTTCTCGTTACCGATGAAGAGGGACGAAAAGCCCCTCAGTTATGGGGTGACATTTTCCGACACAATTAGCAATAATAGTTTGGGGGCGTTGGATTCATTTCTGAAAGAGAATTCGTTGTTTACTACTACTGCTACTACTACTACTGTTACGGGAAATAGGATTGATTGGAAGGAGTTTGCACCGGCGGTGGATGATTATAATAATGGTTTAGCTAAGGCTATTGCCGGAGGGACTGGTCAGATTGTTAAGGGTATCTTCAAGTGTACCAATGCTTACGTTAATCAGGTAAATAACGGCGCGTTTTTCTTTGCTTTAACTTTTGAAAAAGTAAATAAAAGAAGATATTACATAAAATTGTTTAAAAGTAAAGTATACAATGTCTGGAAATAAATTAATTTTGTTCAAATATAAGTGTTTGATATTTAAGAACTTGTTAGTGAGAAAAACTTCTATTTAGTTATAAAAAAAAAAAGAAAAATTGACAAAAAAACACTTTTTTTTTTATCTATTTTTAGTTTTTGACATAAAACTATTTTTATAAAGCTGAAATTGTTTATCAAAACACTCCAAACGGCTTTTTCCATGTTATAAGGAGATTAGTACTTAAAAAAACTTTTGCAACCAACCCATAATTATCTCTTACCACTGAGGCATTATTTGGATTTTGTGATTAGATGGGATAACATAAATTATATGTGTAATTTAATCGTGTGATTTTTTTGTCAGTGGTTTGATTGGAAAGAGGTCCGAATTAAATTTACAATTTATCCCTTAATAAAATGATTATTTGTCTCAGCACAATTTGTATTTGCAAGATTTAGAGCATTTATTAAAATTTAACAAATATAATCCTATCATCCCAAAAACTAAATATAATCTTATCAATAAAATTTATACTGCATGCCAAACATACGTAATAATAATGTACAGTGCAATTCTATCACATAATATCTACTTTACCTATCTCAATTCCGAAACCAAATGAAACCAAAATTATCACGTAGTCCTTCGTCTCACAAAGATTAATTTACAATTATTGGTTCATAAATTAAAATGTTTTGGTTTTTTTCTAAAAATGATCGCAGAAGTTTAATATTTTTGTACAATTTTATTATTTTAGTCACGAGAATTAATTATGGCTCAATTAGTAGAACATTTTATAATCCAAGTCAAAGACTAAAGATCAAATTCCACAGCCAAGCCCTCCTCAATAAGGACTGTACTAAAAAAAAAAAGATTTTTTGACCCCTAATATGTTTTAAACAATCCCCATTGTACTAAAAAACAAAAAATCTTTTCAACACCTAATAGGTTTTAAGATGTGTATTGAAATTACGTTTAAATATTTGTGACGTTTGGCGTAACGAATTAATCGTAGTCCAAAAATACTGGCCTCAAGTTCCCTTGCCTCTGAAAATGATACATTGTCTCCTATTTAAAAAGGATGTGAATAAAATTAACCCACGTTTGACGTGACGAAAGCAATATTATTTATTTTTTTTAGAGAATTCTTTGGTGTAGACTTTTGGTTGCATTATCGGGCAAAAAAGTGGGTTTATCATAATCAATAATGTTTGGATTTTGGGGTGTCAATCAAAGTCCCACATTGATTAAATTCGGAAAGATCATGGGCATATTAGTTGGACATGCTTCTCCATTGATTTGAGCCCTTTTGGGATGAAACCCAAGAACAAATCCGTGCGAATTTGGCCAAAGCGAACAATATCATACCAATTGTGGAGATTGGAACCCACCAGGTTCTAACAAATAAGCTGAAAAGATGAAGTTGCTACAAGGGGTGTTTTCTATTGTTTAACTATATTAACTTTTGGCTTTTCTACTTTTCAAAAGTAATAAAAGATGTTTACTTCTCGCTGCTTCTACTTATAAATAATAATTAAAAAAAAAAAAAAATCTCCTCAAAAGCGTATAATTTGAACTTTTTTTAACTTTTAGATTTTATTTTTTTCTCTTTTAAGTTAATAGTTACTTATATACCGAACACCTAGGTTCGTCTAAAACACTTTTATTCTCAAACACTACCTACTTTTTACTAAAAGTAATTTTATTACAATTTTTATATTAAATAACTTAATCAGTTAAAGCAATAAAAAAACACCCTAATAGTAAGATTTTAAAATTGGAATATATTATGGATGTTTGATAGGGATGGCAATCCCTTAATCAATTTGACGGATTAACCGACCCGATCTAATCATCTAATCTGACACGAATTTACATAAACAAACTCAAAACTAACTCGACATGAATCGATTTTTTGATTTTAACGTGAAGTAATTCGAAATTAACAATTTCTCTCAAAATGTATAATTATATGTTTTAAATAATTCCTAATATATAATCAAAATCTAACACGAATTTGACCCGATAATTCAAATTGTTACCCTGATGTTGGGCAGGTGCATAAAGGTGGGGAAGCTATCCAGATTCGTGCAGTAGAGGATAAAAGCTCAAAAGAAAGTTACAAAGACAACAAAAACAGAGGCTCTCTCAACAAAACCCTAAAACGGTATCATTCTCCTCATAAATAAATATGCACAAATTAACATTTTTATTTGCTAAGGGCAAAGTGCAAAAGTAATTCTGTAATTTATGAACGGTTCCAAAATCAGTACTTTATCTTTTTGAATCCTCTAATTTAGTCATTTATCATCTAATTGTTTGAATTGGTTATTTTTTAAATTGGAACATCAAGTTTTGCTGAATAACTGCACGTGCACTTTATGACCGTGTCAAATTGTGATTTTCATTTTTACAGCGTTGTAAATGATATGGAATTGTTATCTTGATAGACAATGTGGTACCAAAATTATTAACCATGGGGGGGGCCACAATTTCATTGGAAAAATAAAAAACATCTAGTTTCACGTGGTCATGTGTTGTGCACCTTCATTTGCTTAAAAATTTTATTTCCGTGTAAAAGGGCTAATTATGTAGTATATGTGAGCAGGAATTTTAGTGAAAATTTGCAAAGTAATACTATAACTTATGGACAATTACAAAACTAGTACTTTATTTTTAAATCATCGAATTTAGTCCTTTATCACATATTTGGTTGTATTTTAAATTGAAATATTTTAAAATTCTTGTTGGATAACTGTATGTGCCCCACATATGACCACGTCAATTTGTAATTTCCATTTTTACAGTGTTGCAAATTGTGTGGTCTTATCACCTTAATAAACAACGTAATACCAAAATTTAATCATGAAATCACAAAAATAAAAATTTCTAATTTAACGTAATCATGTGTGGTGCAAATGCAATTTTTCCAATAAAAATTTAGATTTCCAGCTAAAAAAGTACTAAATTCGAGAAATTATGTGTCTGAATTTTCGAATAAATTTTAGTGGAAAATTGAATAACAAATTTATATATGTTGGGATAGTGTGAGGAAACTGTCGAAAATGACGGAGAAAATGAGCAAAGGCATGTTAACTGTGGTTGGGGTTGCAAGTGGTTCAGTTATGGGAACCGTGGTTAAATCCCAAGCAGGAAAAACCCTCCTCTCTACGCTTCCTGGAGAGGTCGTTTTGGCTTCTCTTGATGCAATTAGTAAGTTCATTTCCATATTCCTTGTATTCGATTCGGGAGTAGCTCAGTTGTACATCAATTGTACGGATAAAATCCGTGTAATTAGAATCATGGAAATTTTCTTATATAAATGAATTAGTGTTTATGATGTATATTATCTCTAAATAAGAAGGTGTTACTTGTTCTGAAGTAAGAAAAAATATTCTCTCCGTCCCAACTTATTTTGCACAGTTGATCGGACACGGATGTTAAGAAAAAATAGATTTTGTTTATTTTTTTTAAAGGTGGAGATTGAGGGTAAAAATTGTGGGAATTAATTTCTATTTTAGAGGTGAGCAAAATAAGCTGGGACGGACGAAAACGGAAAGTGTGCAAAATAAGTCGGGACGAAGATAGTACATTTTTTTATAGACAGTATTACATTTTCATGTAATTGTTCTTTTACTCGGATTGCACGGATTTTAGATGCGTGCAGACTTTGCCTTGTTCAGTTATTTTTTGTACACCAATTGTATAAATCTTAAATCCGTGCAATCCTGATCATGGACTATTTTTATGAAAGTGAATTACTTTTTTTGAATAAAGTATCATATTAAAGGTATTATTTGTTCTTAAATATATTTGTTTTTATGATACTTTGCCTTGTTCCGGAGCTAAAGCTTGACAGGGTTATATATATTGTCAATTTAACAACAGATAAGATAATGGATGCCGCAGAAGCTGCCGAGAAGCATGCATCGGCAGCCACCTCTGGAGCAGTTACAAGGGCAGTCACCAACAGGTTCTAAACAATGAAAATATATTAGTCTAACTTAAATTTGCCCACAGTATTATTTTCATTTATGTTACTTATTTTGTGGTTTTGGTTAATCAACAGTCCAGGTCTTGATTAGAGGTGGGCACTTAGACTATTTGGCCCAGTTCATCGATCAACAGTATATGTTGGGCTTGGTTAGATCTCACTAAAATTTTATGGGATAAAATATTATTCAGTTCGGACATCTCAAGTTATTCTCCTTAAATATATTTAAGATTTTCTGATGGACCTGTGATTAGTCGGGCTTCTAGCATATCGATCGGACCTATTGGACCCCCATAATACTTCAGACCTACATTTCTATGATTCAGCCAATATAAAAGGTCGGGTAGCTAGGTTGACATTGGGCTGGATTTATTTTGCCAGCTCTTGTCTTAATGACAATTTCTATGGAAATGCTAGTGATGATGAGTTAAGGGGTGTAGAACTTAAGGACCAGTACAGTCTGACACATTGAAGCGTGTCACGTGTAAAGGAAAGATCCTTTAATTACCTAGCGAATTTCCTTCCTAAACTTAGAAACATACCTCACATAGTATTAAATATTGACTTATAACAGATTTTACCAGATCTTAATTCAGTTACAACTACTTAGAAACAAAATATTTTCTAATGAACTTGTATAGGGGTCTTGGCACACATATTAAGAAAAAATTATTTTTTGGAATTTTGTTGATTTTTTAAAGGTTGATGGAGGGTGAAGAATGAAGGTGGAGATTGTGTTATCACTTTCATTTTTAAGGATGTGCAAATTTACTTGGAATTGAAAAAACGAAAAGTGTGCAAGTTCGTTCGGGACGGAGAGAGTATTTGATAACAATGACCATTTCAACTTAATTCCATCATTCAAGTAGAAACAACACTCCAACACCGAAAAATCTATCACAATATCTTGAAAGGTGTTGTCATTTTGGGATCACTAGATCCTCTATGGATCCAAAAAATACAAAATACCTACTAAGGTTCCATGAAAGCTGCTCTAATGGAGTCCGGTAGAATCGAGTCGAATAAAAATGTGTATGGTAGGTATGTTTTAGGATGAAAGCTTATTAAGTAACAAAAAAATATCTCCTTCATGTGTAACGTACTTTATATACGTGAACTGAACTGAACCGAATCCCAGAATTCTATGAGGAGAACAACTTTTGTGACAGAAGGATTTTTGTTTTCACTTTATATGAAAATGTCTCCAAGACAAGAAACAAAAGCATTTGATTGAGTTTTATATAATTTACATTATACATAATCGAAAATGTTTTTCTACTCACTCTTGGCATAAGTTAATGTGTTCATCATTAATATATAAAGATTTCGTTCCTAAATTATGGATGTAGTAATTTACTGCTTTCTATGAAATTTTGACTTCAGCTTGTTGACACATTAATTTATGTCGACCGTAAATAGGAGAACGGAACAGTATATATAATCGGTGAATATGCAGGTGCGGATCTATTAACGGTCTATACTGACTCTAACCCACTAAAAAGTTGTAGAATCTTATCTTTAGTACTATTTTTTTCTGTTGTATTAGTTATCATTCGCTATACATTTTTAACTAAGTTCATCCCATTTAATCTTTTATTCACATTCTTGTCTTCATTTCGCTTATAGCTAAATATCTCAAAGCAAGTATCATGCCAATTAGTTCGTTTCAAATTAATTTATTAGTTATTTTAGTATTTTTTTATAGAAAAAAAAAATCAAATTTCTTGTTGATTCTATAATAAATAATTGTTTATTTTTCATGCAAATTTTCCTAACATTAATTTTTTAATGTATTTAAATATTTATGTTCTAACTCACTCCATCACGATAGTTTGGATCCGTGGCATAAATATGTATATATGTATGTATAGGTATGGAGAGAGTGCTGGAGAGGCAACAGGAGATGCCCTTGCAACAGCAGGGCATTTTGCTGGAACTGCTTGGAATGTCTTCAAAATAAGGAAAGCAATAAACCCTGCATCATCAGCACATCTCAACAATGCTGCCAAATTTAAAAAGACTTAATATTAATATTATATATATATTTGTTGAACAACAACACAACATTTTATTTATTCCACTTAGAAAAAAATGTGGTTCTTGACATGTTAATATATTATTATGCTTCTATATTCAGAAATGTCTTCTACCTTGGTTTGAATTATCAATAGTGTTATATAAGATTAGAGAAGTCAAGAATCAGTAGGCGGGCGGTTTAGTGCTGCACGACGTTTAGACACCGCCTAGTTGACCCAATAATTTTTTTCCTGCACATATACACTTCAATTTTTAATTAATGATCATGTCTAATTACGAAATCAACTAAAACGTCATTTTATAAAAAAATATTATAAAAATTTCACATTTCATCCATATACCCTCGTAATTACTTGAAAGGAGGATTACGTGTCCCAATATCAACCACCAAAGCTTGCCACTCATAATTGCTTTGGAACAAATCGCCACATATCCACTGCCACGTCAACTTCTTTTTTCTTGTGAAATTTGTAGAGTTGGGCCACATCAAACCGAAGCTACACAGGACACGAGTAATCGATTCATACGGGTCACGTACTTTTAAAACATAAAAATAAAATGATGTTCAGCTTAACACCTTAAAACATGTTAGAGCAGTATAACCGAAGATAATTATATTTGTTCAGGGATGGATTTGGGGGGTTGGGGGTGTCCCGTTGGACTTCCAAAAAATGATTAAGTATTTTTTAATGATTTACTTTTTCAAACTTCGTCCCAGAGGACGAAATTCTAGATCCATCCCTGTATTTGTTCGGCCAAATAACCGAACACTTTGTAGAGAGTATTTAGCGAAAATGAAAGCGTTAATAGTCTCACCCTTACAAAAATCAAATCTGAAGAAAAATTAAACTGCAAATGGTTCTTCGTATTGCTGATTATTTTTTAATAGAATTTTGGTAAAAAAATTGGGTAGATATCAGTATCAATTTTGGTGGATTTTCCAAATTTCAATGAAATATCGACAAAAGTATCGACATTTTTTCTCAAGTTTATAATGATGCCATTTTTAGAATTATTAAGAGGAATTACTTTGCACTAACTTGTAATCTCTATTATGTTGATTGAACAAGAATCATAAATTTAGAGAAAACTGATTAAAATGTACATAGCTATAAAAAAATGTCACTTTCGAATTTATTACAAGGAAATATGCAAATAATAAAGCAAAAGTTAGCCAACATTATTTTCATTAGAGGAAATAATCCAAATAATTCTAGTGCACCAACTTATTAAGAATATTATAAAAATTCCGAATTCATATTATAATGCAATATGATTTGCCTAGTTTATTACCTATACATTTACTGTAAACATGTCATTTTATTCAAAATCATATGTTGAATATGTATTTTTCGGTTTTTCAATTATCCATTTTTTAAGATTTTATAGATATCCAAACCAATATCGATATATCTACCAATTTTTTTGGTAAAATTAATACACCGATATTTTTAACATGACCGAAATTATCATCCTCATAGTATACTAACGAGGTAACAATTCTCGTTGGATTCTTTTGTATTTAGGGTAAACCTTGATGTGCATTATCCCCAATGGTATGTTTATGATTTCACTGTCTGGACAGGGGAAGTGACGAGCTAATTTAAATCATTTTATTAATTACTATCTAAATTTATTAAACATTTTGATCACTTTTTATTATAAATTTATTTTCCAAGCCCGATTCAATTCATAAATAAACGTATCCTAAAACTTAAGTTGAAGTAATATTACCTCGCACAGAACCTCAGCGCTGCTAGCATTATAATCTCTCAAGGCTGTTCTCCTGATGTGCTGCATTTACAAAATAATTAAATAAATGATTAATTTAATGCATATTTAGCAATATCCTCTTGTTACTTTTTTTTCCAAATACGGGCAGATTATTGACAACTGACATGGCACACAAATACTGTGCAAAATATGGATCCGGATCCTCTGCTGCATAGACACGCCAATACACAGCGCTGGACACTAAAACGACATCGTTTTGATAGTCCAGCATTATACCCAGCAGAGGATCCATTTCCGCAAAATACGGGCATGAAATATTAGGCAAGAACCTGGTTGCACAATCAGAGCTAGAAGGATGCAGACGAACAATATGCTAAAATCATCATTTAACATGAAAGTTACAGAAATATATGGGTGTGTTTGTTTATGGGGAAGAGAGGGATAAAGATCCAGTGCGGTAGTTAATATACTGCACCTTGTGCAGTAGAAAAGAAACAAGTTATTGCCTTATACTTTTTCATTGTATTGCTTTTATTTCCTTCTTCAATTAAAACCGTTCACCCATTTTCTTTTCTTTTTACATTATTAACATTTTTCTTTTATTTATTTTTATAAATATTTTCCTATATTGTCCGTGGAGGTCATTAGGTGACTTGATTAATATATAATAAATAAATAATTTATAATATGTATATACATCATATACAATGTGATACAATAAATAAATAAAAGAGGTAATTACGTGAAAATTCACAACCTTTTAGTCAATTATCATTTACAACATGACTTTTCAAACATAACATAAAAATACAATATTTGTATGATTTTTTCAACTCAATACACCTAACTAAATTTTTGGCTTCAATTGCTTATGTGGATTTCGAAATTGGAATTTTTATCTATCTCAGTCACTAACGTATAATCGTATAATATTTATACACCTCTAGGTAAATGAAAACAATAAGTTTTATGATTAGATTTAACGATAAATCAGTTATTTTTTCATATAATTAAGGGTTAAAAGAATTCACACAACTATACGTATGCAATTAGGCGGGTTGAGATCCCAATTTAGTGATCCACATCAGAAATTGAAGCCAAAAACTTAGTCAAGTATATTGAATTTAAATTTTTTATAAAGATGGTATAGTTTCATGTTATGTTTGATAAATCATGTTGTAAATGATAATTGACTAAAATAATGTGAATTTTTACGTAATGAACCTTTATATTTATTTATTGTATCACATTATATATGACATACATACATATTATATAATATTTATTTATTATATATTATTCGGATCATCTAATTACCTCCACGGACACAATATAGGAAAATATTTATTAAAAAAAAATGTTAATAAAGTAAAAAGAAAAGAAAATAGGTGAACGGTTTTAATTGAAAAAGGAAATAAAAGCAATACAATGAAAAAGTATAAGGCAATAACTTGTTTTTTTTCTAGTGCAGTATATTAACTACCGCACTGGATCTTTATCCGTGTTGAAGTACTGTTGGTTAAGATAAATAAAGAGGTGAAAAAATAAGTTTAATCTTCCCCAGTATATCGAGGAGAACTTTAAAGAAACACATCCTATGTGTTTTAAGAACATCGGAACGCGACAGTAACAGGCAAGAAGGCATCAGATACCACATATTCATGGAAGAGTAAAAAGAGTAGTATAAAAGAATAAACATTTGTCAAAATGCATCAATAGGTTCTTCAGTTATCTATGAATATTTCTAAAAGTCCTTCAGTTATGAAAATGATCGTGAGGGACCGTTACAAACATTTTTTGAAACGGAGGGAGACCTTTTGAAATATATTTGGATAACTAAGGGGCACTAATTACAATAGAAGGACCTTTTAAATATTCCTGGATAATTGAGGAACCTAAAGATGTGTCTTGCTTGTGTCATATTCTAGTAATTCTACCACCACAGAATTCTTAAGCAACGACAACAAGAACATGTGAGCAACAAATCACTACGGTATCATACCAATGTGGAGATCGGGGTTCGTCAGGGATCAACAGAAGCCACTCATTTAACCAAAAAGCAAGGAAAAAAACCCATTACCATTTAACCATATTAAGGAACAACAAAAAAACCACTAATATGTGATAGCATGTATGCAAGAAATCACTAGGCGCTAGTTAAGTGGAGGAATGTAGCCTAGCAACTAGTCGGGGTCTAGGCAGGGCTGATCGGGGAGGCTCAGGGAAAGCAGACTTGTTCGGTTCACTAGTCAAAGGCAACGTAGAAGTCGTCGTAGACGTGGTTAGACGAGGAGAAATGGGGAGATAAATATAGGCGGTCAGTGGAAGCCTATCACCTATACAGAAATTAATCGGAGCTAGTAGTGAATTTTTGCAACAGAATATGTAAGTGAAGCGGCAAAAAAAGGGAGTCAAAATCTGAGTTTCAAAAGATATGCAAACTTACTTCCCTTGTTGTGGTCTTGTGCAAGGAGTAAACTGCTCCAGAAGCAACCTGATACATTGATTTTTATGAAACAATGTAAATTAGGAGTGGCACATTTGTAAACTTTACATTACAGTGTTTTCTCGTACCTTCAAAGCCACGGAGAGAAAATCCATGTCTGCTCCTTTCTTCCGTGTTCCAAATGGAGGATTCATTACAACCGTATCCACACTTTGATCTATGCAAAAGTCGATACCAGTTGTCAACATTTCAGTTTAAGAGGGTGTTTGGCTAAGCTTATAAACTCTTCAAAACATCTTTATAAGATATTTGAGAGCTTATAAGCTCTTCAACTATGTTTGGCGGTAAGATGTTAAACAACTTATAAGATGTGAAATAAGCTCTTAGAGCTTATATACTCCAAAATAAATAAGTTCCTCTAACCCATCTTACTTTTTAAGATCTTAATAACTACATTCACATTTCACATGCTACACATACACACACAGACGCAGACGCTACACATATTACACATGCTACACACATTCACATACAACACGTTTCACACACCACAAACAATACACACACTTCTCGCACTAGTAAAAATGTGTGTTTGATAGTAGTTTTCCCCAAATTCATGTTAAATCACTCATTCAGTTGCAAGCTTATAAGCTATTTTATCCAAACACTTTATTAACTTATAAGCTTTTGAAACAACTTATAAGATGTTAGAACTTATAAGATGTTTAAAATAAGCTTAGCCAATTGATATAAAATTTATTCTGGGATGTTCAGTACAGAGAACTACCTGACAATCTTAAATGCTTAATATCACATTGAATGAAATCCATCTCTAACTGCAACGCAAATTCATCAAGATAAGTAAAAAATTATAAAACTCAAAAGTTCCCTAACAGAAAAATACATCACGCCTTAACTAATTCCATAATAATTACCTAACAATGCAATAACATAAAACCATCAAGGTGGTAGGAAACGAAGTACTTACATCTAGTTCATCTGCATTACATGATGCTATTTCAATGGATTCAGAGTCAACGTCAAATCCCATAATATGCCTGGCCAAATGATAATCAACATCAGCATTTATTGTCCGAACCAAAGATCTACCGAAAAAATCCTACAGCATTTGATCTATTATAACGAAAAGAAGAAAAAGAAAAAAGGATTCAGATAGAAACGTGTTTGGCTAAGCTTGTAACCTCCGTAAAAAAATTATAAGATATTTGAGAGCTTATAAGCTCTTGAAATGTGTTTGCCAAAGTAAGATGCTATTATAATACGTAATAAGCTCTTAGAGCTTATAAACTCCAAAAAATAAGTAACTTCTTCTAGTCCATATTTTAATTTTTAAGATCTTATAAATTACACCGAAAGTTCATACACTACAAACACCATACACTCTTCTTTCACACACACTGATCAAATGTATGTTTGCTAGTGGCTTTCGGATTAATCCTCAATTTTTAGCTAAATCACTATATTCAATTGCAAGCTTATAAGTTCTTTTATCTGAACACTTTATTAACTTATAGGCTCTTGAGAAATCACTCTTCAAACAACTTATAAGATGTTCTTATAAGAACTTCAAACAACTTATACAAATGTTTGAAATAGACTTAGCCAAACAGTCTCCAAATATATACTTACTCTGCCCCCAAAAGTCCAGCAGCCAACCCTAGTGTACCGCAGCCACAACCAAAATCAGCTACCACTTTATCTGTTAAATCCCCGAATGAATTCTCCGCCTGAATTTATTTAAATATTCATATCACTGGCAAACAGAAGTGCAGTAATGTCAAGGATGAAAATTTCAGTTTCGATATAGTCGGTGATTTAATTTTACGAAATTGAAATTTTGAAATGCATTAAGAGGGTGTTTACGAATCAAACAAAACAACTCAAAATCCCTTTGAAAATGGAAAAGTGATTCTTAGCACTTTTGGGAACTCTAAATTCTGATTTAGAGAATCAACTAGAATTAGTTTTTGAGAAACTATCAACACCCAGCTTTTATTGCTTTTAGTTTTAAAGTCATTTTTTCCCAAACACTACCAAATTCTGATTTTTCCACAAAAAATAATTCAAATCACTTCTCTAATAGCATAATTGTTTGCAAACACCCCCTAAATCTAGAAATTTAACATCAAGCTTTACAGATTATTATAACTAACTTAACTACAAATATTTATCTTAAATTTTATACAAATCAACATATTTACTACTAATTTATAAACATTAAACTATGGGCCTGTTTGTTTATGGCTGTGGATGGCTGGAGTACTGTAGGATGTGGAGAATAAAATGAATTTTTTAGGTTGGGGTAAATAAATGAGTGTTTGTTTATGTTGGTTGGGGGATTAGTTTGAAGTTGGTTTATATTATAAAAGGTGATAAAAGTGATTTGATGTGTGTAAGAAATAATTAATGAATGATTGGTTATTGATTAAAGTTGTATTGGGAATTGGGTTTGATTGATGATGTGTGTAAGAGTTTTAAAAAATGATTGGTTATTGAATAAAGGTGTATTGAAAATTGGATTTGATTTATGATGTATGTAAGAGGTAGTTAAAGATGATGATTATTGATTAAAGTTGAGAATTGAGTTTAATTAATGATGTGTGAGATGGTTGGAGACAATATATTGTCTCAAAACACATGTTAGGTTGGACACAATCCACAACGGATTGGCCCAACCATAAACAAACAGACCCTATAAAAACGTTGTCTAGCAATATCGTAAACATTTTAAAGATTTTTCATGCAATATTACTAGTTACTAGTACAAAAATAATGACTTATGGAACTTATGACCCACATATTCGATACGGTGTCTGTTCATCAACATGTCCAAATGCCTATAAATATTTATGTCCAAATCTATGTCCATCAACAAACACCCTAAGCAAATTTGAAACAAAACGAAAATTTTCAAAACTAATGCCGAAATTTCGACGAAATTACGCAAATGACACTCCATTTTCATCGAAATTTTGCTTAAAATTACACAAATCACGCACCATTTTCACCGAAATCGAAATAAACCGAAATTTCGCTGGTGAAAATTTGGTGAAATATTGACAGAATTATATTATACCATCAATTTCGTCTCGAGGTGCTGAAAAAATCAAAATTTCATATTTCGGGAAAGAAAACGAAATTTTACCAATTTTTTTCGGAAATTTCGACGAAATTACACAAATCACACTTCATTTTCACTGAAATCGAAATTTCAATAAATTACACAAATCACACACTATTTTCACCAGAAAGTGGATCTCGCGCGCACCCAACACACATAAGTTTATTGTGCACCACAAACCCTAAAAAAACCCTAAACACTGAACTCTAAACCCTAAAAACCCCTAAAACCCTAAAAAAAATCAAGTGCATAATAAGACTTATTTTGTGTTGAGTGCACACAAGTCTTTGTCTTCACCGAAACAAAAAATTTACTCAAAATTCAGCAAAATTACACAAATCACGCACCATTTCACCTAAGTTTCGCTGGTGAAAAATTGGTGAAATATAGACAGAAATATATTGCACCATCAATTTCGTCTCGAGGTGCTGAAAAAATTGAAATTTCGCATTTCGGGAAACAAAAAGAAATTGTGCCAAATGTTTGCCCAAACTTCGATAAAATTAAACAAATCACACTCCATTTTCACCGAAATTGAAATTTGGCAAAATTACACAAATCACACGCCATTTTCACCGAAATCAAATTTCAGCAAAATTACACAAATCACGCAGCATTTTCACCAAAATCGAAATAAACCAAAATTTCGCTGGTGAGAAGTTGGTGAAATATAGACAGAAACATATTGCACCATTAATTTCGTTTCGAGGTGCTGAAAAAATCAAAATTTCACATTTCGCCAAAATTTCTCTATTTTTCTCAGTGGCTAATCTAGCAAAATATGAAATTCGGGGAGAGAGAGAGAGAGAGGAAGGAGATTACAGTGTAGAGCAATCGAGATGCAATATGCGGTCCAGTTGGATATTGCTCCAAGTCAATCTACCAGAGGATTAAATCACCCTTATTATACAGAAACCAAACAAAGAGATGAACAGATAATGAATTAATGTGGATATACAAATCAAAGGGGAGAAAAATCCATACCTTAGGTTTATCGAACTGTTTAAGAGAGCCAAGAAGGGTTTCCAACTGCTTCAGCTTCATCTTCAATTTGGGGAAAAAAGCCCTAGCGTCTTTGTTTGAACCACTCTACATTTCGCACATCACGGCATATCATAATATGGGGTAAATGAACTACGGGTGTAATAAATGAGTCGAGCCAAATACCGGCAAGCTCGAGCTCTATCGAGTTCTTTTTTTTAAATCAAAGCTTGGCTCGATAAAGACTCATTAAACTTAGGATTGACTCCTTTCGACTAGATTTATTCAAAAATAAAATATAAAAAATTTATTTAAATTGAAAACATTAATTATACTACAAAATGATTACTGATGAGACCTTATAGAATTAGGATGCATCTACAATTATGATAATTTAAAGGATAAATCAGTAATTTAAAACAAATTCGATTAAGATTGTGAACTTGTCGAGCCGAGTATCAATGAGCTCGAATTTGACACCTATTCAATTAGCTTGAGCTCAGCTCGTTTCTCTCAAATCGATCCCCAGTGACATGCGAGTTTCCGGCTCATTTACAGACCTAAAATAAACTGGATCGCAATAAATTTAGGTAAGGACATTAATCGTGCTACACCTGCCGATTTCGAGCTAAATCTATTGAATTTTGGGCTGATCGGACATCAATTTGGTTTGGCCTAGATAGCTTAATTCGACTAGCAATTTTGATAACACATTTCGTGGGTTAAATAAAATTGTTTTTCTCTAAGGCCCAATTTAAGGCCCTGTTTGTTTAGGGTTGGGTCAATCGGTTGTGGATTGAGCTCAACCCATTGTGTGTTTGTTCACCGGTTGTGGGCAATAAATTGCCCACAATCTCCACACATCATCAAATCATTAACTAATCCTTACACACATCACCAATCAAATATCATTCCCAATATACACTTTAATCAATAATTAATTATTTAATAACTAACTCTTACACACATCAAATCAACTTTAACATCTTTTATATTATAATCACCTCCACAACCCAATCTCCAACCAACATAAACAAACACTCACTTATTTACTCCAATCTCCATATTTCACTATATTCTCCACAGCCTACAGTACTCCAGCCACCCACAGCCATAAACAAACGGGGCCTAAGTTTTAAGCTCATACCCAATTAGATTCTGCAATTTCATTTTGTGAAGCCGGTAAGGTTGGCAAACTTCATAAAATGCCACTTCCATTTGTTGAGTCAAAAGCTTATGCTCCTTCTGATATTATTTCCTATATTTGGGGACTGTCGTCTTCTGACTATAAATACTATATTCTCTTTTTAGATGAGTTTAGTCGATATGATTGGATACACCCTATGCAATGCAAGTCTGAATCCTTCACTATTTTCTCTCAATTTTACACACACATTATCACTCAATTCAACGCCAACATTAAGGTGATGTTTGATTGGGGTTGGCCCAACGCAAAATCGATTGAGTCAACCCGATGTTTGTTTGGCTTGTTGGCCGAAACCCTTTGAAAAGTAGGGTTGGGGGAACATAAATCTGTACCCCTTATTTCCGCTTCACTTAATTATCTCTCTACCCACTTGATGAGAGAGAAGGGGATGTGACCAAGGACGAAAATATCGGTATTCGCGGAGATATCGTTCTTTCAATTTACGGAGATATCGGTGAGATATCGATTAATATCGGAATATCAGTGCAATTTTCTGGAAAATATATTAAAAATTTAAAAAATTAACATGATATATTTACAATTATTATAACAAACTCAAATACATATAGGCATCTTAAATTTGATAGAAATAGATTTATTTACAACTAATTTATAAATATAAAATAATATAAACAATGAGTGGCAATATAAAATATTTTTTGACCTTTTTCATATAACATTACTAATTACTAGTATGGAAATATTATATTAAAAATTCGAAAGTTTAACAAAATATTTCAAAAATATTATAACCAACTTTAATACATAAATTCATCTTAAAATTATAAACAAAACAAAAGATTTATAAAAATGTCCAATTATTATTTTATACTTAGTTTTTATATTTTTAATTTTCATTTTGATAATTAATTATGGACCAATTATTTTCATTTTGATAACTAATTATGAACCAATTATTTTCATTTTGATAACTAATTATGGACAAAAAATAGTCAATTATTTCTAATTTTCATTTTCATAAGGTATATATTATTGTAAGTAGAATTTTACTAAATAGGTTATATAAATAATATGTAGATGTAATAACATGTTGTTGACTTGGTCTGGTGGTTAAAACTTGGAACCTCATTCTAGGGTCTCGCGAAATCTCGCGATTTTTCAACAAAAACCTATAACATGCTAAAATCGTCTCGGGAGAGCAGATTTGGCGAGATTTGGCGAGATTTCGGCGAGATTTCGCCGAAATCTCGCGATATTTTAGTCCTTGGATGTGACTATCCCTTCTTCTCCACCATCTCTTGACTCTCTCTCTACTTCACTGGTCTCTCTCTCTCTCTCTCTCTCTCTCTCTCTCTCTCTCTCGCTCGCTCTCCTTCTGCAACTACGATTTTATGGCATTACTACTCAAAAAACCCAATCTGAGTAGATTCACATATTCGTCTTGTTATTTCATTTGATTTGTAGATGGGTCATCATGTTGTCCTTTTTGGGAGAAATTTATGGCTCTCAACGGCCATCTGTGCGACCCCTTTACTATCTTGAATACTTTCTTATTTCCCAAACGGTGCTAAGCATCAGCTTTTGCAGAGACTCTTTGCATTTTACTGTGTATGGAGGGTTACCGAAACCCTACTATGGAATTCCCTATTATGCCCTTACATGCCTTTGTTGTTGTGTGCTGTTTATATTATCTGTTGTGCATTAGGTACAAGTTCAAATTTAGGGTTTACTGTTTTCCTTTTGTTGCTATAAAAGCATGTCTCTGGAAGAGGTTCCTACCTCCTCTGCTGAATTGTCTTCTGCATGTCTTTTATACTCTCTCCAAAAAAAGAAAGAGAAAAACTAATTTATGTTGTTCTGTGTGCGCTTCGGATTAGGAAGAGGAAAGGGTGTTGTTGTTCTGTGTGTTTCCCGGTTGAATCTTATAGCAATACTGAGGTCATCCCCCATTCTAAAATAATATGTTGTTTTGCCCTATTTTCTGCATGTGCTTTAATGGCTATAGTTTAGTGATATTGGTTGTTATTTGGTGGAGATGCATGCTTTTATTATGGCTTGTGCTTCTGAACCGGCTTGTTTGTTTTGGGTGCAAAAATCAACTCATGTGTTAGTTTGTTAAACTCAGAGGATTTAAAGTTTAGGTTGTACTGATGAAAATTGTTTTTGTCTATTGTTGTTGTTTGATTTAAGTGAGATAATTGTTTCCGTCTAGCCCTTTCGACTACTGATATTTTTGGTTTATTTCTGATTTTGTTGATTGTCTAGTAATTAGATATGGAAATAAAGTTGGGTGTAACACAGTTAACACATAATGCGTCACAATAGTTTCCAACTTTGCGTAGTATTGACTTAAAATGGTGTTGCTTGCACCATTTTTTTAAGAGCAATATTACTGTATATATACAACATATAAATATTTGTTCCAATTATAGTAATTATAATTGCTAATATTATTAACAATAAATGAATTTCAATAAATCTTAGAAAGTATTCAAAAACTATTAACTTCTAAGAAAATTATTATTATTATTATTAATTATTATTACTATTATTATTATTATTATTATTATTATTATTATTATTATTATAATATAATACTATTACATATTTAAGATAAAAATAATATCATAAAGTGATCAAATTAATTATTACAAATAATAATAATAATTAAAAAAAATAGAAATAATGGATATATATATATATATAAATTTGGATATTCAAAAACTGTATTTAGCCACTAAGTTTCAAACTGACGTCCATAAACTTTAGTGGATAAATTCAGTTTCTGAACACCACTGAAGTGCTATAAATATCACCAAGCAAACACGTAAAAAACACCTATCTATTACAGGCTTCCAGCTTAAACAAATCCAACCAACAGAAAATGGCTCCTGTTTTCAGTTCCGTCAGAGACCTCAACCCTTCCACAACACTATGGGCCATGAAAGTCCGTTTGGTTCATTTCTATGAGGTGCCTGCATTTGGTAGCAAAGCCGAAGTTGCAAGTTTTGAGTTCATATTTGAAGACAAAGAGGTATAAGCATAATACAATATTTTATGCATGGTTTTAAATTTCAAATTACCAAATTTTATACTGACATTTTTTTCTACTATAATTTGTCAAGGGGGATCACATTCACGCCATTGTAAGGAGACAAGCTATAAAGATATTTAAGGGAAAATCCATTGAAGATCATCTGTATGCGTTGATGGATTTATCGACACAGAAAATCGGATGAAGTTTAAGAGGACAACGCATCCAATGAGAATAATATTTTTAAGGACAACAAAAATGGAAGATATATTCGATGCAAGTTTCCCATCAACAGTCTACAAGTTGAAAACTTTTGGAGAACTCGAGGTCAACAAGGAGCACTTGCAGTTCGTGCTATTTGGTAAGTTTTTGTTTTTAAAACAGAAGTTAATATTTCTTCTTCATATTAGAACAGAACATATGTTAATGATATCGAGATTTTATAATTTTTTTGGTAGATGTGATAGGCAGGCTTACATCATGCCAAATTCCACCCTTTATAACACCAAATGGGAAAATGATGGAATTTACTCTACAAAACTTTGAAGAGAAAATTATTACGTGTACACTATGGGATGAATATGTTGACAACCTTTTACCATTCGTTGAAATGGAACAAACGGAACGTGAAGATATGTTAGTGGTGATGATTGAGTTTGGACGTCTCTCATTGTTCGGAGGTAGAATTATAAATATCAAATTTGTCAATAGTTTCTGCCAAAAATATTACATATTGATAAAGTACAAACATGCAGATCAAACAAGGTTCTGCAACATATTTGATGTGACAAAAATTACAGTGAATGGAAGCAATGATGCATTTCTGAATTTTAAGAAGTGGTATATTCATGTAATTTTTAGCATCTTTTATTCATTCCATTATAATATATAACAATATAACAAATTAATGTTTGTAAAAAATAGTATGGCTGAGACAGGAATGTTAAGTTCTGGAGTGACAACCATTGCGAGTTGTTCTGCCCCAACAATTGTAGATGCTTTTAGAAATGGAGAAGCGGAAGTCAGAAATTTGGCTGAAATTGTGCGTTGTGATACTAACGGTTCTTTCTGAATTGCTGCTATTATCCAATACCTAGAGACCTTAAGGGATTGGTATTATCTAGCTTGCAGCAAGTGTGGCAAGAAGCTGACGAAAGAAAATGGTGGGTATCTATGTCTGAAATGTGGATCGAAGGAGACTCAGGGTCAATACAAGTAAGATTATCATTTTTATGTTTACCTATGATTTATACAAATGTTCTATCATATTATATTAATATTGCATTATATTATTTTGGCAAAACAAGGTATAAGATTGAAGTGATGATGCATGGCAAATCTGACATTGCAAGATTTCTATTGTTGCACTGAACTAATAGGGAAAACAGCAGCAGACGTATTAAAATCTAATGTGAGTTTGCAGCCTGAAGCATTTGGCTTCGTCCCCACAGAGATTGAAGAAGCCCTCAATGATCGCGTAGGGCTATTCAAAGTGCAGGGAAAGGGGGTAGAAAATATACGCCATTCAGTTGTTTACAATGTAACTAAAGTCACGGCGGACGCAAAAAAATTAGACATTGTTTCCCAAAAATATGTTGACAAGAAGGTAAAAACAATCTATCAAATCTGATTCAAGATCAAAAATGTTTTCAGTCTAATATAGTCTTGCCTATATAATATTATCATTTTATATACTTATATCCTAACAGCCACCAAAGCCTACACTACTCATTGAGGATGCAGATTACAACGAGACTAAGAACATGGATGAGATAGAGAAGGGATATGAAGCAGATGACGAAGATGAAGATGACCAGGATGACATTCCTCTTAATAAGTTAGTGAAAGAAGATGATGGAGATTGTGGAGATGCAAGAAAGAAGAAGATTATTGCAGTGAAGTAAAATATGATTGGTTAATATAGTTTATTATGATAGGGTTGTCGGTATTGTTTAAGTCTTTTATTTCTAGGTTTAGGTTCGAGTATTTATATTTATCTATGTTAGGTTATTCTAGGTTTAGGGGATACAGTATAGGGTATGCAGTATACGTTATGCAGTATAGTCTAAGACATTTCGGTTTTTCTAAGTATTTACAGTATCATGTAGTGTTTTTACTTCTTTATATGAAATTTTAGTTTACTTACCTCGCTGCAGTAGTTGGTGAAATATTCCCCATAAATCATGACGTTTAGTTGTAACTTCTGTAAGTTAACCTACAAAATATGTTTAATCATTAATTATAATCAACCACTACTTTGTGAAGTTATAATTTATAACATAAAATTGTCAATTATTGACATACGAATTGAACATATATTTTAACACTTCAAAAGTAAAAACATATATATTAATACTTCAAAAGATAGAGTCAAAGTATAAAAAAACAAAACATTAGTCCCAAGGCAAATGATAGTAGAAAAAGTTAGTAACAGGATTTCACATGTGCCCTGACTGCTCCCACAGTTTTAGTAACAGAATTTCTATTAACAATTAATATATAAATACAATTATTCTTCAACAAAACAAATCTTCACATTTATATATTTCGAAGAATACGATTTTTAAAAAAATATTTGTATATGGATAATGATAAGAACGTATTATTTCAATTAAAAATTCAAAAAGGAAATTACTAAGTCAAAGATTAACTCACTATCCTAAAAATGCTCAAACAGATTTTTCTATATATATACAGCTACTATTACACATAACATATCAAGAAATCAAAACTTTTCCAGAGATATCATTCTTCATATCAAAATCCAAAGAAAATAAGGTAGCCTTACCTATATTATTTCACATCTTACATTTAAATTATGAGGTAGATTATGAGGTATATTTAAATTATATTTAGATTATTACATCTTACTACAATCTTCTGAACATATGGTTTTACTATTGATCTGATATTTTTATTAACGAAATATTAAAAAAATAGGGTGGCAGAATTCATGCATCAATTGAAGGAGGCCCACTGCATAATCTTACAGTATACCCTACAACTGGATTCCTGCATGGTATGAGGGACTTCCGTCTTGCTACATATAACAGGAATTTTAAGACGACAACACATGAATACCAAATTGTTTTCATAGAAGAAACATAAAAATTGTCGAAATATTTGATACTCACTACGATGTTGAAAATTTACAGGTTTTTTTAACTTTTCTTACAAAAAAAAAAAAAACAAATTTCTATTGATAATTTATCATTTATAATCTTTAAACTATATATTTTTTATTTCTTTGGAAGAAAGGATAATAAAACCCGCTGATGTTAGTCAAGTTAACAAACTGTCAACCTGGCTTGAGGTTGCATGCCCAGAGTGTATGGATTTGGTACATGGCCATTTCAAGTTCAATGTGTGCACAAACTGTGCACCAAGACAGCCACGTCGTGCTTTCAGGTTTGATTTTTTTTAAGTCTTTTAATTTACCAAAAATCACAAGAATAAAATATTTATTGATTTATTTTTTCAGGGTAAAAGTTGAAGTGATCATAACTGATGAAGAAGGCAATCAGCGACAAAACTTTTGGGAGAAGGAGACTGCTTACCTTATTGATCTTTGAACTTCATGAAGTCTGTGAAAGCTAGCAGCATGTCCACTTTTTAATTTTCCTAAGAAAAAAATGTCAAGTCAATGAACAGTATGCTTTTTCATATTGTAACTAGAATTATTTAGTTAGTAAGTTTATTTTGTTTCATGGACATGCTTTTGATTATGAATGAATTTTTACAATTCTGCAGTCTTTAGAACCGATATTCAATTTAAATGTTTTATAATATATATCAACTGTACATTACATTTCATTCCAAATAACAGCCTAAAAATAATGGTTATGCAATAGTATGTAGAAATTAGTTTCAACGGAATAAAATAAAAATTGAATACAAGATAAGGTTTTCTTATTTATTGGAATGAAATATTGAACATATACAATCTAACATATCTAGCTAAATTGTAAAAATATATAAACAAATAAATTATTATACTTCCTATATTGACATACGTGACATGTCTGATGTATAATAATAACATAAGGGTCGAATTAAATTACAGTACTAACACTTTTCATTTTCATTTAAGCACAATATAATAAAATACATATCAATGATTTTAAGAAGAGTGCACTACAAAAAGATTAGTTGAGTAGGTATTCTTATTTTTGCAAAAAGATCTTAAGAAATTTATGTGATTTAGCAATTCATCACCTATTACTGTAATATTATTGTATGGAAAAATGGAAAAATAACTTAGTTTAAGAGGCAACCCCGCAGCTTACTAACAAAGCATAATTATTTCAATTTCATGCAATATATAGTATTAAAAATAAGATATATGAATATACACAACTAAATTAATTAAATTAACTACTTCAAATAATATTTTGTTATAAACAGACATTAGTTTATAGAATTTAATGATCCAATCTACTAATCTACTAACTTTAAAATAATACATTTGAATGTAGTAAATAAAATCAGTTATTTGTTGAGAATTTGTAGAAAATAATATTTTAAAAAGTCTCATTGAAATGCTACACAATAATATTTCCAATTTAACTGACACTATAATAATAAATAAACAAATATAACCAAATAAGATGCTCACATGAAATAAAGACGTTAAAACAGAATTAAGATCCCTAAGGTTCAAAGAACAACTACTTTTATCAATGATATACCCCAATCCATGTAAGGTATATAAATTTCTCTCAACTAATTTTTTTTTAATTTAAAGGGATTTTAGATAAAATGGCTATACACGTTCACCGAAATAGATTAATAGATTAAGAAATATTATCACCAAATAATTATACAAAGAAAAACAAATACCTTTTAAATATCTTTGATATTTAACATCTTTAAATTTTGGCCTTCCATGTCTAACCTGCATAATCAGAATAGAAATTTATTATAAGATACGAAAAAAAAAACTAAATTTTAGTAATTAGTTAAATTTTAACATAATCAAAATAGAAATTTATACCAAACTTATATTCAATAACAGAAAAAATAGAAATAGTATTTACCTAAAATTATGCACCTGATTCCCACTAACCCCACTCACCCCACTATCACCTGTAATCAATTACTTCACAATTTAATTACCATAAAAAATTACACTATAAATATGTGATACATCTTCTACTTTTTTATATCTAGCAACAACAAACGAGTGCTCTATTATGGATCACTCTGTTTGACATATTCAAAATCTAACACAACTAAAGAGTGATTGGATGATATATGTTAGGCTGGTGCATTGCTATCACATGCCAGTTAGAAGGAACCATCATCTCATACTATCGGTTGAGTGTCTTTTTTAGGACACTGAGGTATATTTATTACCACAAAGTTATCTAATTCAGCAGATTTTCAATTTTGATGTTATAAACATATTTTTGTTTGTTCACAGGAGGACACAATTCATTGTACTATTGAAGGAGCAGCTCTACTAAAATTAAATGCTCACCAATAGAGGGATATACATATGCTATTAAAGAATTTTCAGTGGTTGAAGACACAAATCCATACAAAACAAGCACTAATCAAAACAAATTCTTTTCACTGAAAACACAAGGATGGTTGAAGTCATTGCATCACAACTTGTATCCTACCACCGTCAGGTTTCATTCTTAAAAACTATGTTTCTATTAATTTAATTTTTAAATAAATCATCATTTACTCAGTTTATGTCATAAACTTTTTTATAGATGGGGAGATACACAAGACCAGCAATAGTTAAAACAACTGAAAGCTTGAAAATGTGGTTAGATGTTGCATGCATTGAATGCATGCAGTGGTATAACTCATGTGTTGCATTCATATCATGCAACAAATGTGGATGCAAAAACCCTCGTTTTCTGTTAAGGTGTCCTTATTTGGAATATAAACAATAAGGCTTAGTTTTCTAATTAAAATAAGTCATAATTTTTCATTTTTGTTGTTTCAAGCCAAAACTAGGGGTGATCCTAACTGATGACTTGGGCATAAAACGTTTGACTTTCTAGGGCTATGCTACTGATTGGATACTAAAGACTACCAGCTAAACATCTTTTAGACTTTAGAACCATCTTTATTTTTAGTTTTTAAGTTAGACTTTCTAAGTTTGTTACTGCTTTCCGTTTCTATTCTTATGTCTATGACACATTGTAATTACTTATGAACATTAGTTATTTGTTATGGTCCATTTTAAATTTCTAATCTCAGCTTAGTCCCAACATACGATATCATACAATTTTGTAATTCACAACATAATTGACAGACTAACATTTATAAATATTAAAAAAATTACAAATACATCACAAATTACATAATTAAAGGACATACTTTTATATTTTTGAACACAAGTACAAATACAATAACTTAAATGCAACACTTTACCATGTTTAAATTCGAACTTCTATTGAGTCCATCACATTGCCAAATTGTTTCTGATCTCCACCACTTAATATTGTGACAAACCCTTCAAAATTAGAGACAATAATTTATAAATTTTTAAACTACCTAGATTATATTTAATAATAAAAAAATGCATATGCATTCAAAGAACAAGATTTCTGGAAGTAAATTGTTTTGTTGAGTAAATATATTAAATATTGAAAAACTGTTAAATTTTTAGTATTTATTTGATACAAGTAAATACATTTAAATATGTAAATAATAAAAATATAATTAATAACATTTTATAACCGCTAATCCTATAAATGAAAACCGTCTTTCATCCAGGTACAAATTCACGATTTATTAAAAAATTCAAAAATTTCGCTAAAACTGGTACACTTTTTATTTTAGCAGCTCTGAAAATTTTGAAGAACATCGATAAACACCATCCTCATAGTTAAATTTTTATGATTTCATAATATTGCAGCCAACAAAGGGGAAATAAGATTTGCATACAATTTTAAGAAGTTAAACTGAGAGTTTGGAAGATTTTAGATACTCTGTCAGACAAAAAGAAAACATTAAAAGAGAAGAGGTTCGTCCTACAACTTCTTAGATCGGTGACTGTCTAAATTTTATTTTGTGCTTTACATTGTTTTTAAATCCAGAGAATGCTAAACTCATTATTATTTGAAGATTGTACTTATATGAGAAATCAAAGTTCGTTGATCAATTACAGTTTAATCGGTAATTACTAAAGTATAGATCATGACATTGGTAGTTTAGTATAATTAGGGCAATGGGTATATTTCTATGACTCACACATCCTAATTCAAAGACATATTATACTGTAATTATTTTTAGATGGTAGATACATCAACATTTGTTAGAATAACGGACATAATTGAAGTTTCGTAAAACATAGATTTATTGGAATTTCTGTAATCCATACTTCAAAAGCATAGAGCGGCAGAAAAGTAAAGATATTCCGAATTTTAGTTGAGTTACTTTGCCAGGTTATTACTCATAGACTTCATGACAGAAAAAAACATAACTTATGTTTAGCGATGTATAAAAAAAAAAAAAAAACCCTACAACAACTCAATTAACAGACATAATATTATTATGAGTTAATCTTTTCAGATCTACATATCTAAAGCTATGCATGTTCAACACGAACATAATCAATTTTAGGAATATGTTATAATCTATACTTACAAGCCATCACTCAGCTCGAAAGTACAGATTTAATCCATTTAATATTAATCTGAGGTAATTTCTTTAGATTTGCAGATCTAAAGCTATACATGTTCAAAACGAACATAATGAAATTTAGGAATATGTTATAACCTATACTTAGAAGCCATCATTTAGCTAGAAAATATAGATTCATTCCATTTAAATATTCCAAAGAAACAGAAAGATCAATTTTTTTTTTTTTTTTTAAAAAGAGTGATCAGCTGTATTAGTTTTCCCAGCTGACCATGAAAAAAACATATCATGTGTGCTAAGTCGATTTTGACATAAAAAAAAACTCCAGATCTAGCCCTTATAAAACACATGCACATAACAGATTTAAAGATGAATCGAGGCACATAGGGAGATGTAGAAACATTTGTCTACCACACAAAATCTCCATATCTAGCCCGTACACAGCACATGCACAAAATAGATTTACAGATCAATGGACGGCACATAGGGAGAAAATGAATCATCTGTTCAAGAAATTCCAAAAAATTGGAACTTACAGATGAAAGCGCTACCGTGGCGTCGAAATCATATCTATGTGCTAAATAACTTTAAAGTTGATAAAAATTATTTGTGCAGAAAAATTTCGTACATCTGATTTCCTTACCTAAAAAGTATATCGATGATAAAAAATGTATCTAAAAATTGTAAAGACGAAGATTCACATAAGATAATAGCAAAACTAAAGGAAAAGAAAAAAATCTAGAGATAGATAGAGAAAGAGGGAGGCGAAGGGGTGACTTGCTACACTAAAGAAGGCAGCTGGAATGAGCATATTTATAGGGGCTGCACTGCTTAAGTAGGGTTTTTGCCCTAAGCAGCCGCCGTCAAATTATTCTAGAATGTCCCATGGCCCATTCTCATAAGATGGACCTTTAATTTATGAAATAGCGTAACTTATTAAAATGGACTCTGAAAAAAATATTAGTACATCAGTTGACAACAATAAGGTCCAATAGTAGAGCTCAAACATTAATAATGGAATGAAGATGGGCCGTTGTCGGTCCATTTCGTTATAACGTTTGAGGTATAATAATAGTGGCCAATAACCATTATTTTAGTATATTTACTGTTAACAAGACATACTAACAAATATAATGGCTATTCTAAAAAAAATAAAAATTCAATATATAATATTTACGTGATATAATATTTTGTATACATGTATATATTTTATATTTTCAATTATATTATATTATGTCGCAGAATGATGAATGAGGAATTAAATTATATCAATTAGATGTCCACTTGTGCGATGCACGGAATGAGTACTTTTCTATAATAATAATAATAATAATAATTACAGTCTGTATATTATTTTAGAATATAAAATCGCGAGATGATTTTTTTATTTTTGTCCACTTATCTTTCTACCAACTTACATATCTTTTTCAACATGTGATTTTTTTTTAATATCTAATTCCTTCCATTGTCACAAATTGATAGTACTGGTTAAATTATTATTTTTTATATTTTGACTATTCAATTTTTTATATTTTTATTTTTAATACATTATCAAAAATTGAAAATGCCAATTATTTTTTCATAAATTGTGTGAATTCGATTATTTAATTGAATGATTTGATGACACTGAGTATGTTAGGTAAAAATTTAAATACAAAGTTCAAATATGATTCATTTCTCTCCCTATTATTTCAATAGTGGATTGCACAGCTTGTAATAATTACATATGCATATAAGGACTAAAGGATGTCAATTATTTTGAATAATTATCATTTGAAAACGACATATATTAAATAACATAATATTAGTATAAGAAGGCACAAACATATTAGTAACTTAAATATATGAGCGGTGAACTATTTTATAATGTCATATTAAAAAAAATATATTGACGTATTATTTTCGTACATAACATAAGATTTTTTCACAAAATAGAAATAAATAATAATAAGCAAACTAAATATATTAACAAATTACTTTAAAAAATATATTTAAGTTTTTTTCTATTGTAAAGTGTAAAGTTAATTAATTTGGATTTTCTTATGAATTGTTTTAACCAAATAATTTAAAATATCCAATAATTATTAAAAAACAAAAAGGTGACATTGGCAGTCAATACAACTAATAAAATTGTATATAGGGAAGTCTTTATAAATTTGTAGTTTCTCATTTTGTCAATCATACCAATACTTTATATGTAATATATTGAATTCACATTGTTCACCTACCCATTTATATTTCATAATATTTGTGTATGCGTGTGTTGTACATGTGCTTTAATATTTTGGTTTTTGTATTCTGCAAAATATATTAAGGATTCTTTGTTGATTTTTTTTAAAACCCATAACTTATAATACAAATGTTATTACTTCGTCATGTTTTGGGTTGTAGGTGAATTAGAAGGAACTTCATGTAAAAATTCAAGCTTGGATAAAAGTGGAGCATCAACTACGTCATCTTCTATGTCTAATAAAATTGACACAAGTAAGCCTCTTACAAGTCATATCATATGTTTTTCGAACGTAAATTACAATAGACAAAGATTAAACTTTTTAAGTTTTTATTTTTCTTTTTAGGTATGTTCCATGCTGCAAGAATAAAAAAAGCTCAATTACAAAATATTAATACTTCTACTCAGAATTCACCTTCGCCACATAATAAACCAGGTAATTGCTTTTTCAATTTTTGTTTATGTAGCATTAATTTCGTTGTAAAACTAATTTAATGTGTTATGTATTACTCATTCATCAGTCAATTTCAATGGAGCAATTAACCAAGAAAGTATATTATTACATCCTCCAATTCCAAGATGTATGTCATTCTTTGTAATTGAAATAAATAAATACATTTCATTTTACATTATTTTTTTATTATTGAAATAACATTTTTTTTTAAACAGTAGTTGGCCATGTCATCGAAAGTGTGCCATCGGAATTGTCAACTACAACACTTGGCACAAGTTCTACTTCTATCGGTACAAGTTATTCTTTAACTGGTTTTACAACTTATTACAAATTAACTCCAAGTTAATCAGTAATGTTAAAAAAGCACGCAACCTTTTATTACATCTTTACGTTAATGCAAACTACTTCTCGACATACAAATAGGTAGATTTTTAATATCAGTAATAATTTTTTCAGCTTTTACAACGGCTCAAGGTCCTACTGAAGAAAACAATAGGTAATTTTTAAAAATTAATTTTTAAATTTCTTTTTATTTCACTAACTTGTGTTCATTTTTTTAGTGGCAGAGAAATTGCAGCTACACTTCGACAACCATCTAATTTTGCCATGGATAATGAAAACGATAATATATTTTTTCAGTGTATCAACTCTACAGGTGTTCACTTTTTATATCTCTGCTGTTTTTTATAAAATTATATTCATAATGTATCTTTGAAAACTATTACATAACCATACTAATTGTTTTGTAATTTTTTTTAACTTAAATTATTTCAGAGTACTGGGATCTAGGTGATGCAGACCACAACTGTGAATACTGTAGTGCTTTTTTTTTTGGTTTGAAGAACGACTTAAGTTGAATTGCGGAGCAAATAAAAGACCAAAATACTCAACCTGTTGCTTGCAAGTTAAAGTAGAACTTCCAAATTTGAAAAAGCCGCCACAGTTGTTGATAGATCTTCTAAGGGGTGACAATCCAAAGAGCAATCACTTCATAAAAAATAATCCTTATTTATTGCTAAGATATGGAGGCCACATGAATATGGAATGGTGTAACCAATCTATTAAGTATTTATTTAAATACATAAACAAAGAATGTGATTGTGCAACGGCACAGCTCCTAAAGAGCAAGAAGGATGCAGAATCTGGTAAAGTGATTGACGAAGTACAAATGTCCTATGATTGTGGATACATTTCATCATGTGAGTCTATGTGGATAATATTTAGATTTGATATAGCATACCGAGATCCACCTGTAGAACACTTAAGTTTTCATCTTCCTGGCGAACAAACTGTTTTCTTTTGAGAAACTCAAGACATTGAATCGATCATTGATGGTCAATCATTCAACACAAGCAAGTTTGAAGTTTGGTTCAAAGCAAATATTAAGTACCCCCAAGGAAATAACTTGACATATGCAGAATTTTCTCAACACTTTGTTTGGAAGCAAGATCATAAAAAATGGATTCCTAGGAGTCAAGGAATTACTTTAGGAAGACCATACTATGTGCCCCCAGGAGCAGGGGACTCTTATTATCTTAGATGTCTGATAAATGTTGTTCGTGGAGCTAAATGTCACAATGACATCAAAGTAGCACATCACATACAATATGATTTATATAGAGATGCATGTTATGTCTTTGGTCTTCTAGAAGATGATAATGAGTACATTGATGGGTTGACCGAGGTAAGCTTTTGGGCCTCTGCACACTCTCTACGCACTATGTTCTCGAATTTGTTGACAGAGAATTGTATGGGGAGGCCAGAAATTGTTTGGGAAAAATGTTGGGAATATTTGTCAGATGATATCATGTATAAGAAACGACAATTTTATCACAATCAAGGTATGTTTATTAATGTTTTAATTTTGCTATCATATTTGTTGTATATATGTAACATGCTATATTATTGTAACAGTTAACCAACTAAATTTCATTTGTTATTTATGTAGATCTGAAATTGACAGAGGCTCAGATTAAGAACCTTGCTCTTATTGAAATTGAGAACATACTACGTAGGTGTGGAAGTAGCCCAAGGAAGTTTAAGACAATGTCATTACCAGATTTTACTGATGTTGCAACATGTCGCAACAGATTGTTGCATGAAGAGTTGCAATATGATAAATTGATATTATCAAACGAACTTGAAACGCTACTTCCGAAGTTGACGAATGAGCAACGAATTGTTTTTGATAAAATGATGGATTCAGTTCAAGGAAACATGGGTAAGACTTTCTTTATATATGGTTATGGAGGTACTGGAAAAACCTTTGTCTGGAAAACATTGTCTGCAGCAATCAGATGTAGGGGAGATGTGGTTCTGAATGTTGCCTCATGTGGAATAGCATCTTTACTTCTTCCCGGAGGACGAACTACGCACTCTCGCTTTAAGATACCTTTGAAGCCCCATGAAAAGTCAATGTGCAATATCAAGCTAGGAAGCAAGTTGGATGAACTTATTGACAAAGCAAAACTTATTATATGGGACGTGGCACCCATGATGCATAAATTTTGCTTTCAAGCCTTGGATAAAAGTCTTAAGGAGATTATGAAGTGTGTTGACATAGATAATGCAACAAAACCTTTTGGTGGTAAGACCATAGTATTCGGAGGAGATTTTCGTCAAATACTACCAGTTATACCAAAAGGTCGAAGACAAGATATTGTGAACGCAACGATAAATGCATCTTACATATGGGACTCTTGCGAAGTCCTACGTTTGAGAAGAATATGAGGTTGCAAAGTGTTGGATCAGAAATTGAGTCTTCGGCTTTATCTGAGTTTTCAGAGTGGTTATAAGATATTTGAAATGGGACTATTGGAGAAGAAAAAGATGGTTCATCAGTAATACAAATTCCTGATGATATATTACTATAGAATGGTCCTGATCCAATTGCAACAATTGTTGAAAGTACGTATCATAACCAATCTGAGAAAATTCAAGACCCTGAATATCTACAAGAGAGAGCTATACTTGCACCAACTTTAGATGTTGTTGACTCTATAAACTAGTACATGATTGAGAAAAATACTGGTGAGAGTCGCCCATATTTTAGCTCTGACAGTGCAAGTAAGTCGGATATGACTGTAGATGTCGGATCGAATGTTCATACTCCTGAATTCCTAAACCGAATCAAGTGTTCTGGAGTTCCTAATCATGAATTACATTTAAAGGTGGGTGCTCTTGTGATGTTGCTAAGGAATATTGACTCAAGTCGTGGCCTGTGTAACGGTACGAGATTGCTTCTTACAAGACTAGGAGATCATGTGCTTGAAGCGAAAATAATGACTGGATCGAGTGCAGGTCAATTGGTGTTGATTCCTAGGTTATTGATGACTCATTCGGATTCAAAAGTACCTTTCAAATTTCAGAGACATCAGTTTCCGATTACAGTTTCATATGCCATGACAATAAACAAAAGTCAAGGTCAATCATTAAGTAATGTTGGTCTTTACTTGCGGAAGCCTGTTTTTAGTCATGGCCAGCTCTATGTTGCTTTTTCACGAGTCACTAATAGGAAAGGATTGAAAGTTTTAATTTGTGATGACGAAAAAAAATATGTCAACACAACTGTGAACGTTGTCTATAGGGAAGTATTTAGAAATTTGTAGTTTCTTGATATTTTAAGTGTATAATCATTTTATATGCATATATATTATTTTTACGTTCTTTGTCCATCCCTTTACATTTCATTATATTTTATGTTACTTAGCTATAATACATAAATATACATACACATTATTATACATATTATACATAGTGGATACTTCAGATTTTTCTTTTACATACATTTGTATAAAGTCGTCTTGCACGGGTGGACATCTAGTCTTAATATTAAATGATAATAAATTTTGGAATAAATCATACTGATTAATAATAATAAATAAACAACGGAGATATACAACCCAGAATTGCAATACAATTTAATAAGATTGAGAAAATAATATATTTTCTTAATGATTATTCTTATATAAAGTATTTTATTAGTTTAGTTCATTAATTATGTCTATTAAGTATCTAAATCAAAATCCAACTTTATTTATATTATTGAGTTCATCCTATGGATATAAGAGATTATTGGATAAAAATTTGAAAGATTTGAGATCTCTATGTCTTTTAAAATTCTAAATCCAAATCCAACTCTATTTATATGGACTATGAAGATTCAGCTCCTCCTAAAATAAAATTGTATTTTCTATGTCTTTCTTAAAATTCATTTCTAATAGAGGATATGTTGTAGGTAAACTAATAAAATACTTTATATAAGAATAATCCTTAATATTTTTTTATTTTTTTTTTTGTTTCTAATAGAAGATGTACAATTTTGTTTTTGTTTCTAGTAGAAGATGTTTTGTACGTAAACTAATAAAATATTTTATATAAGAATAATTCTTAAGATTATTTGTTTCTCAATCCTATTAACTGATATTAGATTTGAAACTTTTAGTTTCTCAATCTGTTCAATGATATCGGATTCTGGATTATGTATGTTCGCTTTATTTATTATTATCAAATCAGTGTGATCCATTCAAAATATCATAACTTAATATGAATGTTTTAATAGAGATAAGAGAAGCTAAAGAAACAGATGAAATAAAAAAAGTAATTTTCTGGAATAAGATACGAGGAAGAAATTCGTGAAAAAATTAAAATGTGTTTTTATTAGTGGAAAAAACTAAGGGATAATTACAAAATGGCCGCCGAACTATTAACACTTTTTCACTTCGGCATATAAACTATTAACATTGACTAAACCGCCGCCAACCTATTTGAATGTTACTACTCAAAAGCTGCCGGCCAGAATACCGCCCACATTTTATCCCAAAAGGTGGTTTTGCAAAACCGGGTGTGCAATGAATTTGGGCGGTATTATGGCCGGTAGCTTTCGAGTAGTAATATTTAAATAGGTTGGTGGCGGTTTAGCCAATGTTAATAGATTATATGCCGAAGTGAAAAAGTGTTATAGTTCGGCGACCATTTTGTAATTATCCCAAAAACTAATTTTATGGAGTAAGAGGCGAGGAATGAATAACACTGCAAAAGAACACAAAAAATCTCTTTGTAACAAATTTTAACCATTTCTTTTTTTGTTATATATTATCAAATAAAAATGCATTTTTAATAAAAGTATTGTTCATGTTAATATTGATTTACTCTTAAAAAAAATAGCCCGTACATCACACGGGAGCATTTACTAGTTAACAACTAATACATCACTATTTACTATTTCAAAAAACATAGTATCCATTTGGTTCCTAAACATGGTTATTTAGTCATGTGCATATTAAACAGATTCGAATTATCGTGTGAACAAGCACCTGCTATTTGCCCTCATCGACTAAATCGGCACAACAAACAACATCTAGTTCACCTGTTTTCGACTATTTGTTCCACAAATACCCTATAAACCGCTCGAGCGTCTCATCAACCCGTTACTCTACGCTCAAATATTGACATACATTTTTATTTGAGTCGATATTTACCACATATTAAACCGATTTGAATAATCGTGTAAACAAGCACCTACTATTTGTCCGTTTCGACTTAATCGACATAACAAACAATAACTAATTCACCTATTTCGACTATTCGGTTCCACAAATACCCAATAAAACCGCTCAGGTGTCTCATCGACCCTTGACTTTCTGCTCAAATATTGACCCATAATTTTATTCAGGTGGATATTAACCGATTCGAATTATCGTGTACAAGCCCTTACTATTTGCCCTCATCGACTAAATCGGCACAACAAACAACATCTAGTTCACCCGTTTCGACTATTCAGTTCCACAAATACCCAATAAACCGCTCGGGTGTCTCATCGACCCATTAATTTATGCTCAAATATTGACCCACAATTTTATTCTCGTGGATATTAACCACATAATAAACCGATTTGAATTATCGTGTAAACAAGATCCTACTATTTGCCCTCATCGACTAAATCGGCACAACGAACGACATCTAGTTCACTCGTTTTGACTATTTAGTTCCACAAATACCCTATAAACCGCTCAGGCGTATCATTGACCCGTTACTCTACGCTCAAATATTGACACACTTTTATTTGGGCCGATATTTACCACATATTAAACCGATTCGAATTATCATGTAAACAAGCGCATAACTATTGGCCCGTTTCAACTTAATCGGCAAAACGAACAACAACTAATTCACTCATTTCGACTATGCTGTTTTCACAAATACTCAATAAACTGCTCGGGCGTCTCATCGACTCGTGACTTTCGGCATAAATATAAACCCACAATTTTATTCGGGTGGGTATTAACCACATAATAACTGATTCGCATTATCGAGTAAACAATCCCCTACTATTTGCCTTCATCGACTAAAATCGGCACAACGAACAACATCTAGTTCACCCATTTCGACTATTCGGTCCCACAAATACCCAATAAATCGCTCGTTCGTCTCATCGACCCGTTACTTTTCGCACAAATATTGACCCCCAATTTTATTCGGGTAGATATTAACCACATATTATACCGATTCGAATTATCGCATAAACAAGCGCCTACATTTTTCCCGTTTCTGCTTAATCGGCACACGAACAATAACTAATTCACCCGTTTCGACTATTCGATTCCACAAATACCCACTAAATCGCTCGGGCGTCTCATCAACCCGTGACTTTCCGCTCAAATAGTGACTTACACTGTTTCATTTGGGTGGATATTAACCAAAAAATTCATCCTTGAAATTAACCACAAATTACACTGATTCGAATTATCGTGTAAACAAGCGCCTACTATTTATCCCTCTCGACTTAATTGCCAAATTGAAATCAAATGTGGCCCCCCTTTATTATTTTCATTTGCACTTTAAAAAAAAAAATTACAACTTTGCTATCTTTGGGACATGTCCAAACGGGCACAATGTATAATATTAACCTCCCAATCTAAAATACAAACTATTACTTATTATACAATGTAATCATTACATTTAGTTCCACAAATACACAAACACAAATACATAGTTCTATTAAAAATACACACTGAAAAATTAGAAAATCAGTCCCAAATCAATTGCAAACTCAACAAAAAAAAAAAAAAAAAAAAAGAATGTATCCATTACACTAAGTGCAATAATATCGCACAATATGCATCCATTCCCGCCCAATTGAGATGTTAAACCTGACCACAACACAATAATAGAAGGTTCCGAAAAGTTAATTATCTTGTGTGGCCACACACACAGTACCACACTCTCAAACAGTCCTACACACTACACCCCCCCTCCCGCCCCCCATGCCTAACATATCCACCAAGTTTTCCATTATATAAAGGTGTCTTCACAACTTAGCAACACACACAATTAATCCTATCATTCAATCTCACAATCAAAATCCAATAATCATGGCAAACTCCCCAAACAAATCAACCATCGTCAAGGAATGGCCATCCCCATCTTCACCGAAGAGCCTCGAGGTTTGGTATCTGGAAACTCGGAAACTTTCGATGGAAATGAAAGGAAAGATCGTTGTCCTGATGAAGAGGCTGTTGAAGGTTGCGCACGAAGACAATGTGAGGGGCCTAATCCTTGATGATGAACCTTTTGTGAGGGTGTACGACATTTTCCTCGATGTCCTTCACGAGAAGAAGAATAAGGGTATACCGATTATTATCATCGATGATTCTAGTTCCAGTAATTCCAGTTTAAGTGAAATGTCTTAAGGCATCCTGTTGCAGTACAATCTATATATTTACTTTTCTGTCTCAACATGGAATCTATGGTTTCATGTTTATAGTACTAGACCACTACTGTTTTTGTTATGAATAGTACCAGGACATAGGTGATAATGTTGGCCACCAAGGCAACTAAATATAAAGCTAGTTTCTTATTTTACAAAACCTTTTTTTTTTTAATTTTTTTTTTTTTATGGCTTACATCAAATTTTTGTTAGCTACAATTAATCTTTGTTCGCAATCGCTATAATAATAATAAAAGACCATTGAAGGGAATTTTTTTTTTTTAAAACAATCCATTTATCTACTATATAATTGAAGGTATTTAATACTCGCTACATATGGACCGAAAGAAAATTCAATGGCTAAACATAAAGAAACTTAAATACTACAAACGAAGGAAGGATAAGTTGCTTCGTAGAACAGTAAAACATAATTTTCAAACATAAATAATCGAACCATTTGGACACCCCACGTTAGTTTCGGCAACCCTAATAACTATTCAGATGAATTGTTCGAAAAAATAGGTCCAGTTCAAAAAAATATCTAAAATGTAGCAGTGTTGCAGAATTCGGGCTAGTCGGCCGACTAGTCGGCGCCTAGTCGCTAGTCGGCCCATCTAGTCGTTGCGTGAATTAATCGCCGACTAGTTGGCCAAATCGGCCAAGTCGGTTTTAATAAATTTTTTTATTTTTTATTTTTATAAAATGGCGTCGTTTTAGTACTAAATAAAAAAGTTAAAAATCAATTCTCATTTCTCACGAATTAGTGTATATCTATATTAGTATATTTGCATTTAAAAGTACTTTTTATTTTCGCTGTTTTGAATGTCAGTTGATTTACTAAAGGGGCAGGAAAAAAAAGTCGGACCGACTAGTCGGCGAGTAGTCGGCCTAGGCGCTAGTCGACCACTCTCCGCCGGACTACATATTTCTGAATTCTGCAACCTTGAAATGGAGTCGATTTTATTAAAGGTCCAATGACAATTTTTTGGACCTAAAATAATAATAAAATCATGAGTACTACAATTCTTATTATCGATTTAGAATTGTCATTTTGAAAAAATTAACCGTTTTTTATGAGCACTAAAATAATATGACAAAATTATATCTGGTAATAACTTACTTATAAGTATTTGTGTATACATATATGCTATTCGGTGATTTTGGAACTTACATTTATTCTACATTAACGCCAACTATTTGCAATACTCATTTTTAATTTTGCAAAGGATAAAAACGCAACTTTGTATAAGCATTAATTAATATGATAATATAGACGTGAACCAGCCAAAAGCCCGTCTCGTCCAAACGGCGTTCATAGGCCCAACTAGCATGAAAAAAATATTAGCAATATCAAGATTAAACGTGCTACAATGCAGATTTTTCGTTTAATTTTCCAGAGGCCCAAACTTTATTTAAATATGCTTAATTGAATATATATGTGATTGTTAATTCAAGACGAGGGTTTGGTCCAATTAATACATAACATCGATTTTTTTTAATTGCTTCACTTCGTCTGTCTCTCCCATAATTGAGGTGCATTGTTATTTATGGCGTAACACATCTTAAAGACTTTTGCATTTGACTTTCAATTATCTTTTCAATTAAGGTGTCTGGTTTCCTATATATTGATTTAACGGTATAGCAGTAGACCAAAAATATGGAGCCCAAACGGATTTAACTGAAAAGCCCAATATCAGGCCTAGTTTCTAGCCCAAGCATTAAAAACATGAATAGCCCGCACACGACACAGTTTACCCTCAACAAAGTCATGTTCGTTTTACCAAATATTGCAGTCACAAATATTTTTATCTGTGGAATTATCCATCCAATATTAAGCTTAACTAATGTTAGAAAAAATGTATATTCTGGACACTATAAACACCAACACAGAAATGGCTGAAATGAAAAATCGAGTCGTGGTAAACCACTTCCCTTAAGACAGAATACGTCCCGGCTGGTACTCTTGGAATGACGTATATGCCTCCAAAGGTAAAACGATTTACGTCTTTTCTAAAGTAGCACCACTATCAGAAAAGCACCGGCGAACTTAGTATATTCGTCTGGACTGGAAGGTCTAAAATAATGCAGATGTAGGGAGATGAGAGTGAGTGCTTTCAGTTGAAGATTTGTTGTATATGGTGTGCATGCATGAGACACCTTTTTATAGGTATGTTGGGGGACAACCAGTTTAATTGTCTTTAACTAGCCATTATGTTGGCTGTTACGGGCTGAGTAACGGCCCGATTGAATACCACCGTAAATCAGCCAGTAATTGGGATGTTACAGGTTTGAATTTTCAAATTCAAATCCAACCGTTTTGGGCTTCCAAAAAGATAAGAGTCCCCAGGCCCAAGCCCCAAGATCCGAGGCCGAGGCCTTCCGAAGGACCTTGTCCAAGGCCCAGGCCCGAGTCCAAGGCAAGGCATGGCTGTGGCCGGGCGGGGCAGGGCTGAGTCGAGCCCCCGCGCGCGTGTGTGGGCTTCCAATGGGACTCCCTCACAAACATAATTGATATACTTTAAGATGTTCTTATATTAATTTATAGTGGTAATCAAGAAGTTCAAGTTCCAATGTGGGATGTTGGATATTAATTGTATTTAATCTCTCATCCCACATTAACTCATAATCAAGTGACTCACTTTATGAATTAATTTCTTACTCACCAAAAGTCAGTTTTGAGAAATTCAAAATCCTTACTCCACACGTAGATTAATCATATAAAGTTTAATTCCTACAAAATTGAACTTTCCACCACTTAATTATTTCATTAAAGTGACTACTTACTCACTTTAATTAAATAATTATCCAACAACTAATGGATAATCTTCATTTTTACCGTCAACCGCGTACTACCGAATATAGTAGAAGAAGAAAATAATTTCAAAGTAAATAATTGAAACAGACCAACATCACAATTTGCACGAAGAATGACTATTTTAGGGGACAATAGAAACAAATAAAGTTATATACATCCCACAAACAACTGAACATAACATGGAACAAAGCGTTAATGATTATTCAACTCCGAGTAAGCGTAAAAAACATTGAAAAAGCACCTACAATCATCCCCAACAAAAAAATATAATAAAAAAACATTCCTAAATCTCCGACTGAAAATTAACCATCCTATTAGCCACCCCACCACCTGAATTACAATTATTACTAGTCCATGTTGAAGACTGAGCACTGCTCTGGGATGCGTTAACACTTGATGGTAGTTCAGGGGCTGCAGGTGGGCCACCATATCTCAATCGTCCATGCAGAATACGGTTGCGCTTGAAGACTGTGAGCACATCGACGGCTTCCTGTTCTGAAGGATAAGAACAGTAGACACTTCATCAGAATCCAAGGACATGCGGGGCGGTTTCCTCCCAAGAACGATATATACCAGGCTGCAAATCGACAAAGACGACGATGTATTTCCTCCCCAAGCGTCCATGTGAGGATTCTGATCCATCACTGCATAAATATATATTTGTAAAAGTTGGTGGGGGAAGCTTGGGAAGAAAAGATGGTGAAGAAAGCAAAATATTTAGATGGGTACTGATGTAGTTTGGTACAGTAAGAGAGAGAGAGAGAGAGAGAGAGAGAGAGAGAGGATTTTAACAGTTATTTTCAAATTAGGACTTTTGAAAATTTTAAAAACTTGAACAGTAAATATCAAAATCTTAGTAGGGGTATAGAAGACATTCTCTTTTTTTTTTTTTTTAAGTTTTTGTTTGTTTTGGTGTTTTCGGCATGTGCACATTGTGCCCAACTAGCATTATCATTAAACCAATGATTAATAACAAACTCTTACACACATTGCATTACTTTTTATAATTTAAAATTATATCCTACACTACAACCACTACCCCAACCGCCCAAACAAACATCACTTTTTTACTTTCCCAGCCACATACTTCAACCACTTTCACCAGTCAACAGTTACCCAGCCCCAACCAAACATACATTAAGACTTTTCAAACTGATATGAGAAAATATACCATAAAAAAAATTCTTGACTTCTAAGGGCAACACATGTGAAATATTCCTGCCCTTATACCCACAAACAGAATGGGAGGGCCGAGCGAAAACACTAACATGTCACTGAGATGGGACTGTCCATGTTGTGTCATGCCTCACTTCCCTTATCTTTCTGGTGGGATGCTTTTGCTAGTGTTGCTTTTATCATAAACATATTACCCTCTCCCTCTCCCTCTCATCTCCCATTCTCAATCACAACTCTCCCTTTCAAAAGCTATATGGCCACACTCCAGATTATACCTTCCTTAAAGCCTTCGTTGTTCCTGTTTTCCCTATCTTCAAAGTGTATTTTCCTGGGGTATAGCCCTTGGCACAAAGGCTACAGATGCATGGACAAGGATGACAAGATATATACAACAATAACTGTATGTTTTAATGAGGCATAATTTCCATACCCTTTATTGTTTCCTTCACATCCTGATCAACCCTCACAAACAACTCCTTTCATCCCAGACCTTGTTCCTTTTACCATTGTTCCATACCCTTTATTGTTTCCTTCACATCCTGATCAACCCTCACAAACAACTCTTTTCATCCCACACTCTGTTCCCCTTACCATTGATCCAACCCTTGCCCCATAGTCAAATACACCACCTTCTTCCCCCACAACAGACCTCTCCTTGACACATCAGCTACCTCTTCCTCTCATTTTGTTTCTGAATCACAATATGGTTCTGAGTCTCCCTCTGTTAACTCCTCTATAGATACACTTCCTACTCATCCTATGACCACATGATCAAAATTAGGAATCTTTAAACCCAAACTTTTTCACACTTCCTTATCCTATATTCAAAAACCATGCTCTTTAGATGAAGCTCTATCATCTGTTGACTGGAAAGGGGCTATGGATGATGAGTTCCAAGCCCTTCTGAGAAACCACATTTAGGAGTTAGTCATTTTACAACTGGTACGAAATTTCTTGATCACAAATGGATCTTCAAGGTCAAAAGGAAGACAAATGGTTCAGTTGACAGGCTCAAAGCTCGGCTAGTGACTAAAGGATTTAAACAACTTCGGGGGATTGATTATTTTGATATCTTCAGTCCCGTTATTAAACCAATATCCATCAGAATCATGTTTGCATTGGCCATTTTCTCTTGGCTGGAAAGTTCAGCATATGGGCATAACCTATGTGTTTTTGAACAGGGATTTAAAGGATGAGGTTTATATGTCTCAACCTACATGTTTTGAAGACAAAGATAAGCCACATCATGTTTGCAAGTTAGTTTAGTCCTTATAAGATTTAAAACAAGCCTCAAAATCCTGGAATGATAAGCTTAAGTCTCAATTGTTGTCTCCATAATTCACACCTGTGACCTTCGCGGCTTCACTATAAACAGCTTAAGTGGTGCCACTAAGCTACCAATGTTTAGACCTTCATATTAGCTAATATTTATATAAGTATTTTTATATAAATTGTGACTTCAATATAATAAATAGATATTAGTTATAAGTACATAATTTTATTGACAATAAATTATTTTATTGTCGCAGGACATATATATTGAAAAAAGAGAAGCAATAATATTGTATAATATTGAAATATGGGTGATAATTCTATCATGATCAGCAAAATTCAATCCAATTCAAATTTCTAAAGAGAAATTCGAAATTACTCCAATCGATAAACCATATCTTTAACTTGCCACCAAAAATTAGTAAGTTAATTAAAAATATAATGTTATACATTTAAATAATTTTACATATATAATTCGAATGGACCCAAATAAAAATACAAATTCAATCCAAAGATCGAATTCCCATCCTAATTGGAACCCTACAATCCACTTTTGAGACGATGACTTGCTTGAAAGTTGAGACTTATTAGTCAAGTATGGGCTGATTATGTTCATCTATGATGGCGATTTTTCACTAATTATTATCTCATTCATTGTGTTGGCTCACTGAATCGGTTGGTTGATATGAATTTTGGTGGAAATTGAGGAGTTTAATGGGGAACAAGATCGCACGGACGACGCAGGCATCGGCGACGGAGTATTATCTGCACGATTTGCCGTCGTCGTACAATTTGGTCCTCAAAGAAGTGCTGGGGAGGGACCGTTTCCTCAAATCCATACTCTGCAAGCATGACGAGGGTTTGGTGCTCGTCAAGGTCTACTTCAAGCGCGGCGACTCCATTGATTTGCGCGAATACGAGCGTCGTCTTTCTCACATTCGCGACGTCTTCTCCAACCTCGATCACCCCCATGTCTGGCCCTTCCAGGTTACATACACCTCTGTGAAGTTAATTAGTTCAATTCATGGTTGGTTTCACGTGATCGGTCTTATTTTGGTTAAGTAATTGAAGATTTTATCCAGCGGGTTAGGGTTTCAGTTTGTTGAGATGGATGGAGTGTGATTTTTTAAGTATTAGCACACCTCTGGCTCAGTTAATTAGTTCAATTAATGGTTGGTTTCATAAGATCGTTCTTATTTTGGTTAAGTAATTGAAGATTTTGTGCAGCGCTTTAGGGTTTCAGTTAGTTGAGATGGCCTGGAGTGTGATTTTTTAAGTTTAAATCAGTAAATAATTCTGAAAAAACACATCTTAATTGTATCTGATGGATTTTCTCTCTGGTTAATAGTAATTAGACAGGAACAACAATGCATGACTTCAGGGACTAGGTCTACTGCCGGGGTTATATGATCACTCAATGCCTCTCTATGTCCAATTGACTGATACATAGGCTAAAGTTGATTAAATAAGAAATTTGCTTCTTTGCTATGAGTTTGAGAAAAATGTTTGTGTCCGAATTTGTAGAATAAGCAATAATTGTCTTGCTCCACGTGACATACTAGGATTCTTTTAAAGAACGAAAGTGTTAATCTTCCAAAGCTGTCTATCTTGATTTTTTTGGAGTAGATGGATTGATGATGCCTTTTATTTTTAAAGTCTTATTTTCTCGAGTTTCAATTAGTTTTTTCAGTTTTCACAAATAGTCCATGAATGCCTTTTTCCTTTGCATTCACGTTGCAGTTTTGGCTCGAAACAGATAAAGCTGCTTACTTACTGAGGCAATACTTCTTTAACAATCTTCATGATCGTTTAAGCACTCGACCTTTTCTTAGTCTTGTTGAAAAGAAATGGTTGGCTTTCCAGGTTCCCCCTCTCTCTGTGTTTATTTCTTTTGATGCAATAGGAATTGGAACTCTGCTTTAAAATCTCTTACTGTTCTTTTTGGCAGTTGCTTTATGCTGTGAAACAGAGCCATGAGCATGGAGTTTGTCATGGTGAGATGAACTCTTGATTTTGTTTATAGATACCTACAAGATCTATGTTGTGCTTGTTTTACAGAAGATCATAATAAATAATTGCAGGCGATATTAAATGTGAGAATGTGCTGGTCACTTCCTGGAACTGGCTCTACCTTGCTGATTTTGCATCATTTAAGCCTACATATATCCCATATGATGATCCATCTGATTTTTCATTCTTCTTTGATACTGGTGGAAGAAGACGCTGTTATGTTGCACCTGAGGTGTACATTCTCTTATACTTTTCCTTTTTCTTTTTGGAGGATCCTTTCCTTTCTTGAATTACTTAGTGTTTACAATGAAATACTTTTTAATGCTTTCGTGCCAGGAACAACTTAGATCTTATGGCATACGATGACATATGGATTGAAATATGCGTTTAAAATGTAGATTCATTTGCTGCAAGGGACATTCAAGTTCACTAATCTTATTAAAGTGAGGAAACACAGATCAACAAATGATCTAACCACCTACATGAATGTGGGAGGGATTTGCTCGGATTTCTATACATGTGATCCCTTAGATTGACACCTAATGACAATATAATTGAATAGATCTGCTTTACATATTCACCTCTCCATCCTCTTGGTTTACATTTCACCGTTGTTTTTAATCCCGCAGAAGCGTGCTGTGTACTATTTTCGGAGATGTTGTTCAGGCTTAGGATGTTGAAGTGGTCTAATTTGGGTCTACTTACCAATTTTTTCCCTTAAGACAAAAGTTAGTTTTCTTAGTATTGCGTTAACTGAGATTTCCACCTCAGTTTGGGCTTCTCTTTACTGTGAATGTTATTATAATTGTGTAATATATTATGCACAAGAGCAACTTAAACAACTAGTTGTAAGAATCATATTTACAGCTTTTTTTTCTTCTCATCGTTTGAACTTTATCAAAGCCCCTTGCCTAAATGGGTCACCCCTCACTCTATTCTTTAGAAATTAGGGACAGCGTTTAGCAAATTTTCTTGGGGAGACCCCCTTCTCACTCTTCCTGCCTATGGCTTTTGGGGCAATGAGAGAAGGGTTCTGTTCCTCACATGAAAAGGGGGGAAGTAGCAAATGAAGAAGGTGGCTCTATATTGGACACATTAGATGGGGGAAACTTTTTTCTTGGAAGCTGGAATTGGATCTGGTTTATTCTTTGAAAAGCAAAGATGAAATGGAGGTCCTCCAGGAGTGGGTTTTTTATGACCCCTTTCCTTCAGCTAATGACTCTTTACTACCTTGTTATAATAGCTGTGGTGTTCTAGCATCCGTTTAGGTTGGCAATTATATTGGAGAAGTATTTTTGGAATATGTATAATCAATTTTATTGTATTAGCTGTTAGGTAGACTCAGTACTCAATTAGACTAGGAGGGAATAGCACTTGCCGATTATTGCAAAATGGGATTGGCGCGTCTATAGACAACTTACACATACACCCACGTGCTTATCAAGTGCTCACTTGCTCACAATGCACATAATTTCACATAATATCACAAATCCAAACATGTAATAAGTTTGGAATATTATATAACGAAGTCTACCATTTGAGTCCTACTTTGGATATATAGTGGTATCAGATCATGAAATTCGTTCTTTACTCCTGGATGGTTGTTCTGTTAAATGATTTAGATGGAAATGATATTGTCTACCTGTTTGCATTTCCGATCTGGGATCTCATCTGCATCGCCTTAGCATGAAATTTCAATAATGTTAGTTGAAAGTTTTAGCAGCTTAAATTATTAAATATTTCTGTTTGTAGAGTGTCTTCCTCAATGTTTTCATTTATGAGAATGGTCTTCATATCTGTTTGCCAAATGTCGTGTCAGAACATATGTGAATGGTGAGAACAACACTTATATGGCTGAGCATCATACTGTGAGAAGGTCTCCTCATAGTCCGCCTCTCAAAGTTTCAGCATAATCTTTTGCTATTAAGTGAGCATTATTACCTAATTCCTCATTTTTTCATCTATTCCAAGCATACTCCATTGTAGTATCAGCACATGTGATAAACTTTTGGTGCTCTAGTGCTTATTGGATCCTAGAAGGCTAGAACTGATTGTTGAAACAAATTAGTGCTTGTGATTTGTGCTGCTCTTATCCATGTAGAGATGAGGTAGGTATATTTTATTTGTTATGTGGATGCTTCCAGTTTTAATATATACAAGCACTGTAATTTCAGAGGTTTTATGAGCATGGAGGGGAGACTCAAGTAGCACAAGATGCGCTTCTGAAGCCCTCGATGGACATCTTTGCTGCAGGGTGAGTGTTTTCTCATGGAAGCTTTGCTACCTTCAGCAGAGTTTGTACAAAACTCCGACTTAAATATTCTTGTGATGAACTCATTGAAACTTAGTGAGCCTCTATTGGACAGAAATGCAGAAAAAAACTATGATGAGTGGATGAGAATACTTCTCTTGAGGGTTCTTGTTTGGTTGGGAATCTTCCTTTTGCTTCTTTGAACAAATATACATGGGGAAAAGGCCATGATGTTCAGTTTTTCATGCATAAATTTCGGAAAGTGGAAATAATATTTGTATATTCATAACTGTTTCTGTTGGAACATGGAGCTAAAGATATGACAAATAGCTTATACATGATGTATTCATGGATACATATATATTGCTGATTGTTTTACATATGTTATTTCATTATTTCATGTCACCCAGTGGATGTAAAAATTATTCTGGCATTTCATAGTACAGTCTTAAGATACTGGATTTATATTATCAGCAGCTGTTTTTTTATTGAGTGTGCATACCGTAAACTTACTTCTATAAACAAATAATGGCCAGTACCAACTGAGAGAATTTGGAGTAGAAGTTTTATCACATATGTAGGAGTAGGACTTTTATTACATATGTTAGGCAAGGAACTAATCTAGCAACCACATGCTCCTCTATTCTACCAGCGTGTTCGTAACAGTCTTTTGTTTGTCATATAGAGTTTTTTCGTTTTACGATACATTCATAATGGTTTTATAAATATCCCAGCAATAGTATCTTTAGTCACTTAGTTACTATGTCATGGATAACCTCGAGAGTTGAAATTCTCCAGAGCTTCTTGTCGTGCATCAAATAGTTAAGTTCAACTTTCTGTTTCAGGTGTGTGATTGGTGAGCTTTTTCTTGAAGGTCAACCACTTTTTGAACTCTCACAACTGCTTGCATATCGAAGAGGACAATATGATCCTACCCAGCATCTTGAAAAGGTATCCTCAGACGCAGTAGGGTTTTGTTTCTTAAAGCTTTTGGTTTTCAATTCAATGTGATTCATTTTCTGACTGCATTCCATTTTCCCGGGTATGCAAATAATGTCTCATCTTGTACTGAGTTCATTATATCTTTAAAACGTTACTCCAAAACTTTGGTTTCGTGTTCGTGTAAGTGTACCTCAATGCTATGTGATTGCCTTATCATATTGCATGACTGCAGATTCCAGATTCAGGAATCCGTAAGATGATACTTCATATGATTCAATTGGATCCGGAGTCAAGATTCTCTGCTGACAGCTACTTGCAGAACTATGCTGGTGTTGTGTTTCCAAATTATTTCTCGCCGTTTCTTCATAAATTCTATTCCCTATTAAATCCTCTGAGTTCTGATGCAAGGGTGAGGAAATTGGAAAGTTTTATCTCTATTCTTTGTGCCTGGTCAAGTTTGTTTTTTAAGAAATAATTGATGCTGCAGGTTTTAGCATGTGAGACCTCTTTTCAAGAAATTCTTAGACAGATGATGGGCAACAGGGCTGGGGAGGATATGATATCTGGGACAGAAACTTCTGCTGACAATCGAAGTTTATTTCCACAAGCTATTGATGGAAAGCAAAATTCCAATAAGGCAGATAAATCCTCGAGTGAAAGAAAAGAGACTAACAGTATCAAAAGTCATGATCAGTTTGATCTTTTGGGTAACGTAAGTACCCTGCTAAAGGATGTGAAGCTTAACAACGGGCGTTCAAGTGTAAAGTCTTCGCCAAATAGTCTGGTCAAGACTGTATATTCTCAAAATCAGAAGCAATGTGGTTTGCAATCTCCTGGGGAGCTTATTCAAAGTATCTCTGATATATTCCAACGAAGTTGCAATCCTTTCCTGAAAAAGATCACAATGACTGAGCTGAGCTCATTGATATCAGATAATCAATCAGACACCTTTGGAATGCCTTTCTTACCATTACCGCAGGATATATTGAGCTGTGAGGGTATGGTGTTAATTGCCTCACTTCTTTGTTCTTGCATTCGCAATGTTAAGGTCCCTTTCATAAGGAGGGCTGCTGTCCTGCTGCTGAAATCTTGCTCTTTATATATTGATGACGAAGATCGACTGCAGCGCGTACTTCCGTATGTTATAGCTGTGCTTTCAGATCCAGCTGCCATAGTCCGTTGTGCTGCATTAGAAACTTTGTGCGACATTCTCCCTCTAGTCAGAGATTTTCCTCCAAGTGATGCCAAAATCTTCCCAGAGTATATTCTTCCCATGCTTTCCATGCTTCCTGATGATTCTGAGGAAAGCGTAAGGATTTGCTATGCCAGCAATATATCTAAGCTGGCTCTTACTGCATATGGCTTCTTAATTCACTCAATAAGCTTGACTGAGGCAGGGGTTCTAAATGAGAATTCATCACGGAAGGCGTCAATGCAGGCCACAAACACTTCCAGAGAACCGCAGAAGGTGAATAATGATGCACAACTTGCACAGTTGCGAAAATCTATTGCAGAGGTCATTCAAGAACTTGTGATGGGTCCAAAGCAAACACCAAACATAAGGAGAGCACTTCTGCAGGATATTGGAAACCTTTGTTGGTTCTTTGGGCAGAAGCAGAGTAATGATTTTGTGCTACCTATCCTCCCTGCTTTCCTAAATGATCGTGATGAGCAGCTCAGGACTGTATTTTATGGGCAAATAATATATGTATGCTTTTTTGTTGGACAACGAAGTGTGGAAGAATATCTTTTACCTTACATTGAGCAGGCACTTATTGACACTACGGAGTCCGTCATCGTTAATGCATTGGAATGCTTGGCTATTCTCTGCAGAAGTGCTTTCTTGCGAAAGAGGATCCTGCTTGAGATGATAGAGCGTGCTTTCCCATTGCTATGCTATCCCAGTAAGTGGGTGAGGAGATCAACCGTCACATTTATTGCAGCAAGTAGTGAGAACCTAGGTGCGGTGGATTCTTATGTATTCCTTGTCCCTGTTATTCGCCCGTTCTTACGTAGGCAACCAGCATCTTTAGCCTCAGAGAAAGCTCTTTTTGGGTGTCTGAAGCCACCAGTCTCCAGAGAAGTATATCATCAAGTTTTAGAAAGTGCCAGAAGTTCAGACATGCTGGAGAGACAGAGAAAAATATGGTACAATGCATCATCGCAGTCGAGAAAATTTGAAGCTGTAGACTTACTTCAGAAAACTGCCAGGGAGTTGGATCCAATGAAATGTTGGTCTGACAGACAAAATGATCTTGAACATCATAGTTTTATCGGTACCCCTGGGGAACACTTGGAGTCGAGTAACTCTGATGAGAGCAAGTTCAAAGCTCTGGGAAGCCCAACGCTAAATACTCTATGCCAGGAGGAAGCCCATGATCGTCTTGCCTCAGAAAAGTCTCAACTGTCTGGATTCATGTCTCCCCAAATGAGCTGCATGAACAGTTTTATTGATAAGTCGTCAGAAAGCATACCTCTATACCACTTTAAGGTTGATAACAAGCGAACCTCAAGCACTCCTCCAGCTGCTCCTGAATCATCATTACCATATAATTCCTTAGGTTTAAGTGCTTCTTCCTTGCCTTGGATGGATCCAGCAAATAAATCATTTAGTTTAGCGAGTTCAATACCGGCTCCTAAGCTTGTATCAGGATCAGTTTACGTCGGTAATGGCCCTGCACTATTGAGGAGAGTTGTGCATGAAGTAGATGACCGAGAAACTGATGAAACAGCTTACCCTAGTAGCAAATTTCATGAGATGGAAAAAGGGGGTTCTCTCACCATTGGGGAGCGGTCCAAGTCCTCCGAGTCAACAGAAATGTCTTCATTGGCATGGTCATCAACCATTCCCGATTCTGGGTGGAGGCCTCGTGGGGTATTGGTTGCTCACCTTCAGGAACACAAAGCTGCTGTTAACGATATTTCCATTTCAATGGACCAGCAGTTTTTTGTCAGTGCTTCTGAAGATTCTACCGTAAAGATATGGGATTGTAAGAAGCTGGAGAAGGATATCTCTTTTCGGTCTAGGCTAACCTATTCTTTGGGTGGAAGTCGTGCAATGTGTGTTGCAGTGCTTCAAGGTACTACTCAAATTGTTGTCGGGGCAAGTGATGGTATTATGCACGTGTTTTCTGTTGATCACATCTCTAGAGGACTCGGCAATGTTGTCGAGAATTATTCCGGTATTGCTGATGTGAAGAAGAGTGGATGTGGGGAAGGTGCTATACTAAGCCTTTTGAACTACTCTGCTGACGGTACCACTAGCAAAATGATTCTATACAGCACTCAAAATTGTGGAATCCATCTTTGGGATACAAGAACGAATTTAAATAGTTGGAATACAAAAGTTCCTCCAGAGGAGGGTTATATATCGTCTCTGGTGGCAGACCCTTGTGGTAATTGGTTTGTGTCCGGATCATCAAGGGGTGTGCTTACCTTGTGGGATCTCCGATTCTGCATACCTGTCAACTCATGGCAATATTCTCTTGCATGTCCTATTGAGAAAATGTGTCTTTTTGTTCCTCCTTCGGGTACCCCGTTGTCTGCTGCTACAAGGCCACTTGTTTATGTTGCAGCTGGGAGTAATGAAGTTTCTCTTTGGAATGCAGAAAATGGAAGCTGTCACCAGGTATTCAAGATTCCTTTTTACTGCTGTTCCCATATATCTTTTGCTTGAGATACAATATTATGTGAATCTCGAATCTTTCTTTTAATATCATTTCTGATTCCCTTTTCTTTAGCTATTAGTATTATTTTCTTCTTTATTTCTTCATTTTTCTTTTAAGGCAGTGTTTACTTTAACAGATATTTATGGATAGCTTACATTTATAGTGTTCACTTTGCTAGAGATCTTTTTCCGGGTTATCTTGGTAATTCGGGTCACGGGATAACTTGTCAAAATCCAACATAAGTATAAGATACTTATCCACCATGACCCCTTGGATATTTATCCAGTACTCAAGATAAGGGTTGATGAATTTTACCTGGGGCATGTCAGTAAAATCCCCTTTATCTCAACAAGTAAACATAGGACATGTCAAAGAAATATCCTTATCCATCAATAGTATTATAGAGTAAACACTGGAAAAGAATTCCAAATATTTTACTATCCTAGAATTATCTCACACCTTAAAGTAATCACTGCCTAATAGCAGAGATGGATCCAGAAACTTTTCAGAAGGGGGGCACATTTGATCGTGAAGTATTCTAATGGATCCACAAAAATATCACTACATTTACTAGATTCTGATGGTGGTTTAATACCTTGTAATCTATTTTTGTGATTTTTCTTTTTGGTAGAGGACCTCACTATTCTTTAATTTTTTTTAATTTTTTTTTTCTCTCTAGATCATTATCTTTGTGAGAGCAATGTTAATTTTGCAGGGTCGTCCTCAATTTTTTTAAGGTTGACAAAGTGTAAACATGGGGGCATATCTATTGACTTTCTTATTAATTATACATAATTATTAAGACAAAATTAGTAGTGAAAGAAGTTAAGAAAAGTTGGGGAGCACGTGCCCCCCGTATCAGGTAACGTGCATCCGTATCTGCCTAATAGGAAACAGAATATTTAATTGACTTTAGATGAAGTAATTTTATTTGTTGATAACTGCTAGTTTGATCGAGCTACACTCATAGCCACGAGCATTAACTACTTATTGTAATATGAAATTGTAAAAGTTTGCATTTCTTGAATTGCTAAAGTTGTCAAATTATATCTAGAAGGCAATGAATAGTGGTATGAATGGGTATTATTCTTTTCGGCTTTACAGATATTGCGGGCTGCAAACCTTGAATCTGATGCTGAGAATTCCGACTCACCTTGGGCCTTGGCGAGGCCATCTGGGAAGACTAATACTAAATCAGAGATGAGGCGAAATACAACTTCAAAGTATAGGATTGACGAGCTGAATGAACCTTCCCCGCGCATTCCTGGTATACGTGCTTTGCTTCCTTTACCTGGTGGAGATCTATTGACTGGTGGAACTGACTTGAAAATACGTCGATGGGATCATTGCAGGTATTCATTCGATCTCCAGTTTGAGATCCTGGTTTTCCTTCTGCTTACTACCGTCCTTAGTTTGCATTTGTTGATGTTTTAATCTTTGTTTGCAGCCCTGACCGGACCTATTGTGTGTGCGGGCCATCTATTAAAGGCATTGGTAATGATGATTTCTATGAGACAAAATCGAGCTTCGGAGTGCAAGTTGTACAGGTATTTCAAATTGCTGGGCTTGGATTTTTGCTACTTCACTTGTGTGTGTGTGTGTTGGGGGTGGGGGGGCTTATCTATTCTTCAAACTACTCCCGGAAACCACCACAGGACTCATGTAACTTCATGCAAAGGGGATCTTTGTTCGTTGCTTGTAAAGTGTCGCAATTTGGGCTTGCAAAATACATGGCATTGGAACAGAATATACAATGATTAATTGGAGGATATTAGACTTTCCGCATTTTGTTAGAATTAATCATCGTGTATTCAATGTAAGCATTGCATAAAGATCCCATTGCAAAAAAGGACTAGAATTGCACAATTTTTAACTTGCAACTGAAAATAAGAGTGTAATCGACTATAACTGAAATTGCAAGTGACCCGAGTAGAAATGCAATTTTCCCCAACAATTAGCAAAGACTTTACATGTGGGGTTATTTATTTTTGTATGCTTGTGCAGGAAACGAAACGACGACCATTGGCAACGAGGCTGACTGGAAAAACGATTCTTGCGGCCGCGGCGACAGATTCGGGAGGTTGTCACAACGATTCTATACTCTCTTTGGCTTCTGTGAAGCTGAACCAGAGACTTCTGATATCAAGCGGTAGAGATGGAGCTATTAAGGTTTGGAAGTAAGGTACCTTTATATTTATCACTACATTGGTAAAAGGTGTACATATTAAGTAGCTTGCTGTACAGTTAGGATGATTTATTTATCTTTATGTGAATGAAAATTGTTTTAGGTGTAGGTTTATGCTCGCCCGGTCCGTATATATGGCAAAATCGGTTCGGCCCGATGGTTTAGTTTAGTCTGCCCAATATTTTAGATGGGCTGGACCATATAAATCTAGGTCTGAAGTACCATCAGGTTCAATAAGCCCGAACCGATGTATCAAAAGTTCGACGGGCCATGAAAATCTTAGTACATCTAAGGAGATGGAATGGGATGATCTAGGCTTGATAGTATTTGGTCTGATGGGTTGGACCACGTGAATTGCCACCTCTATTTATTTCAACTATTGTTTCAAATATATATACATATATATATGTAGAAAGAGTTTCAATAGTCAAGGTCATTCATTGGTCAAAGTAAATATTTAGAAATTTTTAATTTCACTAATATGTTAGCATATGAATGAATAAGTCGAATATTAAGTGTCAGAAATCATTTAAGCGAGAATAAGTCGAATATTAAATCTCGCTTAAGTCGAATATTAAATGTAAGAAATCATTTAAGCGAGAATTATAGCTTTTAGAAGGTTATAACTTCATCGAATACATAAAGGGTGTGTTTATTGATGGTTGAAGGAGGCTGGAGTACTGTAAACGGAGAGAAATAAAGTGAAAAAAGAAGATTGGATTAAATAAATGAGTGTTTGTTTTGTTGGTTGGAGATTGGATTGATATTAATTTTTAATATAAAAGGTGATAAAAAGGTAATGTGATGTGTGTAAATATATTGTCACAATACCCCAAAGGAAATACGACTTGGCTTACCCAATCCTCAATGGATTGGGCAAAGTCATAAGTAAACACACCCAAAATAAAAAAGTTGTACTTTCGTGAAACCTAAAGTTTTTCCTAGACGGAGGGAATGGCCAAACTTTCTCTTGTTTTATTGGATAACAATCTTATCTTCAAAAATAATATGACAAGATCATGTTAAATGTTGAATATGCATAATAGTTTTATTGCTACAAAACATACATTAGAGAAAAATGGATGTTTACTTTCTAGTCTTGTTAAAATCAGAATACGACTAATTTGAATTGTTTATTTTTTTCTTTACATCGCTTCTTACAATAAATTCAATCGACTAGCATCTACTGGCTTGACATCTATATTAAGAAAATCATTCCACTTCAATCTTCAATTCATTTTATGAGTGATTATATGTTACTCTTAGGAGTAGTGTCTGGACACAGAATATATGAGATGTGGCTCATTTAAAATGATCAATAACTAAAATTAACTTTGCTCAAGTGTGGTAACTTGGAATTTACGCTATTTTATGGAGTAGTATTGTATAGGATGGCAATGGGGCGGGTTTGACTTTTTCTAAGACGTGCCCCGTATGAAAAGAATTAAATTCGTAATTTGCTTCGTTTTGCCTTCTAAAGAAAACCTGCTTTGCCAACTCTGCGGGTTTACTCGCCCCACCATGTTTTAGTTTTTTTTTCTTTCAATATATATAATATTGATGTTACTGTCTTTTAATATAATGATTTTATAATCTAAAACAAGCAAAAATAAAAAAATGTGAATATAATAGTTGTATGAGAAATATATTACGGGAAAAAATCATAAACCGTCCCATAACTATAGCGACTTCCACTAAATATCTCGTATCTATCTGCTTTTTCATTTTCGTCCCATATCTTTTTAGATTATCCGATTTTCATCCTAAAATTCAAAATTTCGTCTGAAAATGCACGTGCCGGCATAAATTTGGGGGTTTTTTGCCACGTGGCATCGGAAAAAAATCATATGTCCACTAAATATCCTACAACTTTCTGCTTTTCTAATTTCGTCCCATATGTCTTGAGATTATCCAATTTTCGTCCCAAAATTCAAATTTAAGTCGAAAAATGCACGTGCCGGCCAAAATTTGGGGATTTTTTGCCATGTGGTATCGGAATTCTGAGCTAGGTTTGAATTTACATTTTTCTTTTTATTTTCTTGCCACATTTTCCTTTTCTTTTTTCTATAGTTGTTCTTCTCCTGCAGCTCCGTTAACCGTTGTTCTTCCCCGACAGACACCGCCAAGAACCCTCACCCTCTGCCGGTGTTCATTCTGTGCTGGCAGAACTGTCCTCCTCATGCCACTCCATTTCGGCGTAGGCGATTCTCTTCTGCAAATCCCGATGAAGGTGAAACTAGCCTCAACCCGACCTCTACCCGCCACCCTTACAGTGGCGGAAATCTCCCTCCCCCCGCCTCTCACGGCGGCGGTCCAGACCCCTACATCCTTTGTCACTTCATCGTTGTCGAGCACTATGGCTTGCCATCCATACTCTTTGTCTTCATCACCCCATCTTTCCTTTATTCTGACCCCTGCTTCTGAGACGGCTCGCACCCTCCTTCCATCGTCGGCATGCCGGCCGATACTGGTAGCGCTGCCGCGAGCTCCATAGGGTATCTCAACCCTAGGACCTCGTTTACTTCGGAGTATAAAGATAACACTTTTATCCCTTGTCTTTAGATAATTTGTTGGGATATGGATAAACTGAAGAATTAATTCAACATTTACTTCTCCAAATAAAGTCTGGATAATGATATCTTTTATCTATTTCCTATGTTTACCTTAATATATGTCAATTAGGATAAAATGGGTATATTTGTAATTAACTAATTATTAAAGATAAAACAGGAGGGGGGGAGGGAAAGGTTTAAATCTAAAAATATCTAAAAATTATTTTTAAAATTCTAAAATTTTATTCAAAATACCTTAAAAATATTGGAATCATTTAAAATAATTTTTTTTATTAAAAAATATTTCATAATTATAAATTTATTTAAAAGATCTAAAAATTATTTCTAAAATTCTAAAAAATATTTAATATCTAAAAATGATATAATTATTTTTAAACTCTAATTCCTAAATTATTTTTAAAAATTACTGTCTTATTCAAAGTTTTTTCCAATCACATATTATTTAAAAAATCTAAAAAATGTTGGAATTATTTTAAAAACTTTTAAGTCTTATTAAAATATTTAAAAATCATAAATTATTTGAAAAATCATAAAATTATTTCTAAAACTCTAAAAATTCATTTTAAATTTCTAAAAAATATTCGAATTATTTTTTTAAAAATAAAGTTATATTAAAAAATATATAAAATCATAAAATTATTTAAAAGAAGAGGCAAAAGCTTTCCTCTTACAAAACACGACTTTATGTTGAAATGCTGGAAATCTTATTTATATGGGTTCAACTTCATTTGATTTATAAAGCACAAATTCAATTTTGAAGAATGCATTGATGCACTATGAAATGACAAGGCATACAGTGTATAACATAACAAGTTTATAAATTTCATATTTTTAAATAATTGTACAATTTTTAAATATTTTTTTAATAAAATTGGAATTTTGAAAAATAATTTCAACATTTTTCAGATATTTTAAATGCATTTTTAGAGTCTTAGAAATACTTTTAGATTTTTAAAATAATTTTATGATTTTTAAATGCTTCAAGCTGAAATTTTTAAAAATAATTTCAACATTTTCCATATATTAAAAATTAGAGTTGTTTTAAAAGTACTAGTTGAAATAATGAAAAGTAATAAAAAGTGGATATCAAAAAAAAAAAAAGTAATGAAAATTGCTTATCCAAGGATGAGGATAGATTATCCTAGGTTGGATGGAGGGATAACTATCCTATGTTTTATCTTGATTTTTCCGGGTTATCCCGGGTAAAGTGGATAACTCGGGATAAAACATCTGTCAAAGTAAACGTGGGATAACCTAGGATAAAATTATCTTATCTTGGGTTATCCTACCTTATTCCGTGAAATAAACGGGGCCTAGTTGTACAAGAAAAATATAAATTGGAAGGGGGTAAAATTTTAGAGAAATGTGGCAAGAAAAAGAAAAAGAAAAAGGTAACAAATCCAGCTCAGAATTCCGACGTCACGTGGCAAAATATCCCCAAATTTTGGCCAACACGTGTCCGATACGTGCATTTTTCGGCTTAAATTTGAATTTTGGGACGAAAATCGGATAATCTCAGGACATATGTGACGAAATTAGAGAAGCAGAAAGTTGTGGGATATTTAGTGGACATATGATTCTTTTCCGACGCCACGTGGCAGAAAATCCCCAAATTTTGGCCGGCACGTGTCCGTCACGTGCATTTTCCGGCGAAATTTTGAATTTTATGACGAAAATCGGATAATCTAAAAAGATATGAGACGAAATTGAAAAAGCAGATAGATACGAGATATTTAGTGGAAGTCACTATAGTTATGGGATGGTTTATTATTTTTTCCCAATATATTACTATGATGAATTAAAGAATATATAAAATATTAATATAGATAATATATAAAGATGGGTTTAGCAAAATTCAGTAATTCACTATCCAATTCAAAATCGGCAATACTCGTTTGGTCGAATTTAAACTTGTTTCGTATTGCATTTCATCGGATTTTTACTCACCCCTATTGCGAATGAAATTTCGACCCGATTTATTACCATCCCTCGTACTGTAGCATTTATGAGTGTACACCCAGAAATGAAAGATGTGACTAGGTGTGATGGGAATATATTGATCTTCACAGAAAGACAAACAAGGCACTCACGGGCTCAAACAGTTACTGCGGCTATGCCCCACTTCAAATTCCATTTCACAGCTCTCATCACAAACAAATACCCGTGACCTCTCACTCCGTCATCTCATTCTTCTCTAACCGCTTCCCTTGCCAAAAAAAATGATTAGCTTCGATAATTCTGTCTAGGCGTTAGACTTCGTCTATATTTTTCAGTTTATTTCCATCTAATTACGCCATATCTTGATTATCCTGATTAATCGCTAGGCTCTAATCTACTTATTAACTTCTACAGCCTTGCAAATCGGGGGTTGATTCAGGAATTACAAGTGACGTCTAAAAAGTAAATATTTTAATATAATATTTACAAAAATCATCATAAATATTCATACTACTTTTATAAGAATTAGTTGTAGCTTAATTGATAGGGCATATTGCAACCGTAGTTAACAGAGTTTAATTCCCACCAACTTTATTTCAATCAAGATTTGTATAAGTCATAAACCCACACCAACCAAAATTTGTACTAGAAAAGACCTCATCCTATCTTTAAGATTTTATATGTCATTTTTCAAGCCACCTCATTCCAACCAAGATTTTGTACTTTCTTTCTTTTTTTTTTTTAAGATTTTGTACTATTAACAAAATAAAGAAACTACTTTTGTACGTCATTTTCCTACCATTCTTAACATTCTGGAAAATGTAATAAGGGATTTGTACTATTAAAAAATAAAGAAACTAGTTTTGTACGTCATTTTCCTACCCTTCTTAACGTTCTGGAAAATGTAAGAAGGGATTTGTACTATTAAAAAATAAAAATAAAAACTACTTTTATAGGTCATTTTCCTACCCTCCTTAAAAATCTGGAAAATATAATAAGGAATGTTTTTCTCAGCTTTTAACTTTTGAAGAATGATTAAAAGTAGTGATCGTGATAAAAATGTTTAAAATTAAAAGTAGGGAGTATTTGAGAATAAAATGATTTTGGTTAAATATAAAAGTTGGAGTGTTTGATAAGTAGCTTTTAGTTTATAAATGAGAAAAAACTTCTATTTATTTATTAAAATACAGAAAAATGAAAAAAAAAACTATTTTTTACTTTTAACTTTTGACCTAAAATCACTTTCATTAAAGTTAAAATTATTTTCACGAACACTTAAAAGTAGTTTTTGACAAGTTAAAAGCTGAAAATCACTTGAATTTTTATTTTTTTGCAAAACACCCCTAAATCAATTTGAAGTGGGTTGTTGTCCTCCCGTGTCTATCATCCACTCTCAACCATTCCATCTCTTAAAAAATTAGTACTTAAATTAGCATAAACTTTTAATATGTACCGAGTAAGATTCTTATAATATACTTTTCACTACTTTATCTACTCAATCGCGGGTACTTTTAGCACCCCTCATCATTAACCAAACACCGAACAGAGACTTTAGAACATATATATAGTGTGTCAAAGTTCCGACAACATTCACACACTCCCCCCAGCAAAACAAATGGCGTTTTACAGATTAATAATCACACTAATTACGGTTATGTTGGTAAATGCAAGACACACATTATGTACGAGAATGAGATCAGAGGTGAACAACACCACATACTCAGAACAACAATTCATCAAGTGGGTTGATTTTGTAGGCAGTCTTCGCCATTCTGTCTTCAACACAGCCAACAATAAGCTCTCCACTTCTCACACACTCACCGTCGATAAAAACCCCAAATACGGCGAGTTTACGTCCATCCAACGCGCCGTCGACTCTCTCCCTCTCCTCAATCTCGCCAGAGTCGTCATCAAGGTTCATGCAGGAGTTTACGCGTGAGTTGTCTCATTAATTTTAATCTCCGCAATAGTGGTATTATTGTCTTTAGGAAAGCTGTTCTCCGCTATGCTTCGCAGAGGCCAGGGATTTCTTGAATATTTTCCCCGTTGGGGTGAGTTTTTGCCCCGGTAGTGAGGACGGGATAGTGTTTCCCGCCATGTTCTCATCGGGGACCGGCTATATTACCTATTTGTATATACTTTTTACACACTCAAATATTCTTTATGCCTAATCTTTTATGCATTTTTTGACAGATTATTTTTATTATCTGCTCATCTTTTAGGCTTCGACATATTATTATTGTTTTTTTAAAGGGACCACCGATTCTCAACTTTTATGCATTGATAGATTTTTTTGCCCGTTTTTACAGATTTTTTTTTTTTTTTTATCATCCACCCATTTTTCATATATTGACGATTTTTTTTAAGTGATGGGGATTTCCACGGGGACGGGATTTTTTCTCCGTTGCACTACTGGCAACGGGGATGTGGATGGGGCCATCTCGCTCTGTTGCCAACCTATTCTCCACGCCTCAAAGCAATTACAAACTCGATTTCTTTGTTTTTCTCTTCAGGGAGAAGGTAACGATACCAGCATTGAAATCGTTCGTAACGATTCAAGGGGCTGGAGCTGATGTAACCATAGTTGAATGGGGCGATACCGCCCACACACTTGGCCCTAACGGCCAACCTCTTGGGACATTTGGTTCTGCTACTTTTGCTGTCAATTCTCCCTACTTTATTGCCAACAACATTACTTTTAAGGTAAATGATCAATTGGGCGAATTAACGGTTTCTCTTGTTCGATGTCTTGTTTGTAAAACTGTAGCGTGAACAGTCCCGGGGCGGACCAAATACCGGCTACAGTGCAAGATAAAGTTTTTAGGACCACACTTTTTTTGTACTATAATTTTTTTGTAAGTACACTCATTTAATTTTTTATTGATTTTCATTATTATCCAAGTGATAAATAAATATCTCAAATAAAAAAACATATCCTATTATTTCGTTATCAATTTTGTAATAAATTCAATAAAAAATCAAATTTCTTCTATAGATATGGTAACTAATAATTATTCTTGTTTGATGTATAGTAAAAGATAATTCTTTTTAACATTAATGTTTTTAATGTGTTTAATTTCTTACGTTTTAATCCACCTCATCACTTAATCCCCGATTCGCCCCTGCAGAACACGACACCTGTGCCGGCAGCAGGAGCAGTGGGGAAGCAAGCCGTGGCGTTCCGAATATCGGGCGACACGGCTATGTTTGTTGGTTGCAAGTTTTTGGGTGCACAGGATACTCTGTATGACCACTTGGGAAGGCATTACTACAAAGACTGCTACATTGAGGGCTCTGTCGACTTCATCTTTGGCAATGCGCTCTCCCTCTTCGAGGTAAGTAGAGCCGGCAAAATTGGTCCAATCTGCCTTATACTTTAGATAAGTTGGGTCATTTAATCTAGATCAATGTATCATCAGATCTAATAAGCTTGGAGTTTGATTGATCATGGACCGGATCGAAAATTTTAATATATTTTAGTAGAATAGATTGAGCTTAAGTCAATAACGTTTTGCCTATAAATTGTGGACCGATCCAACCTAGCCTCATATATAATGTTGGCTCGATGTGTTACCAGGTCCATCATATCCGATCCGATAAGCTAAAAGTCCTACGACTTATGAGTCAATCCAAAACTCTTAGTATATTTAAGGAAGTTGAGTTGAGCTGGACACAATAACTGTTTAACTAATAAAATTTTGGGTATATAACAAGCTATTCATACCAATTAGCTAGGGTACAATTATGATTATTGTGACGGTGCACCAGGGATGCCACGTGCACGCGATAGCACCGGTAATAGGGGCAGTGGCAGCACAAGGGCGGAAAAGCATATTAGACGATAGCGGGTTCTCATTTGTAAGGTGTAAGGTGACCGGGTCAGGGGCGCTGTACCTAGGAAGGGCATGGGGTCCCTTCTCAAGGGTCGTCTTTGCCTACACTTACATGGACAATATTATCATCCCTACGGGTTGGTATAACTGGGGTGACCCCTCCCGACAAATGTACGTATCTTCCCTCTTTCTTTAAAAACTAGTCATGTTAAGATACGTACGAAGTCAATTTTTGTATATTTTATAATTTTAATTTTTGGAGGTGTTTGCAAATGTTAGCTTTTGCTTAAATTTAAGTTGATCAGGTCAAATGATGCAATTTATAAATTAAATTGTTACGTTTTCACAGTTACTTATTTTAATCACTTCTACAAAAGTAAGAGCAATTGCAAACACCCATTTAGTCATTTTTATATTGGGCTCTGTCCAATTTAAGAACAAAACCTACTGCAGGTAATTTTAGTAGTTGGATTTATCACGTGACGAACTACTTGTCATACAGAGTCCAAAACATAGAGGATAAAAATTCAAAGAACCCAATACATAAATTACTAAGGCTAAAATTGAAATTATGAAATATATAGAGCCAAATTTAGCTCGTCACGTGCAACATACATGATGAATTCCGACTACTAAAATGACCAGCAATGAATTTTGTCCTTAAATTTGACAAAACATAATACATCGAGGATTACAATTGCAATTATGTAGAACTAGTCTTATACTACCTCCGTATTTTTTAGTTGTCATTATAGCTTTAGATAAGAAAATTAAGGGACTAAAGAAGTTGACAAATAACCCTCAACTAATTTTCTTAAATCCCTTGATTTTTTTAATTATTTTTACATATTGTTAACATTTTTCATAATTATAGGGCTAGTATTGTAAAGAAAATGGTAAAAAAATTAGAATGACAACTATTTACAAACAAAACAAATAAGCTAGAACGATAACTAAAAGAAAACGAAGGTAGTACAAGTTTTAACATACATAACTAGGTATAACTTTTTCCACTTTTTTACTAGGAGTCTTTGATAAATAGATAGTATATGCACATCGCAAAATGTATGACATACGACTTATTAATAAACTTTTTAAGATAAATCACATATCACACGTTATAAGATGTACATACACTATCCTTAACGTACATAGTGCTTAATTGCATACATCTTTTTTCTTTTCCTTTGGGTTTTAAATTTTTGTTTGCTTTATAATTTAATCTCTCAGGTCTTGACCTAACCAACCATCATTCTCTCGTACAAAATACATACACGTATATATTTAAATCATTGAATCTAATTTAATAATAACAATATAACTACAACTCTACAAGTGTTCTTTGTCATATATGTAATAAAATAGTACAACTAGAAAACTTTTGAGACGTAATTTCACATTTTACAAATAATTCTAAAACAAACAAAAACTAGTATTAACTTATTCAGAAACTCCAAAAAGCATTATCCTATTTCCCAATGATAAAGTTCAATCATAGAGTTGCAAAACCTCAATATAGTAAGCTTTTCTAAATACTCAATTTTATTCTCTGATCTAAAAGTTTCATTTTACTTCTATTTTGACCCCGTTTAGATGTTATACTATTATCGTTTCTTTATATATCTTTTCCTACTCTTCATTTCAAGTCCCACCTACCTCTATCTCATCCCCGTTAGACGTTATACTATTATTGTTCGTTTACTTCTTTTTTCAGAGTCATCCATTTTATTCCGCCTAGATCCCGTTACTCCTTTTTAAGTCCAAGTAGATGGTGCATCATATTTTGTCTATATTTTTTCTTTGAATTAAACGCAAAATCTTATTTGTTCTCCGATTAATGTCTAACACCTTTTAAAATATTAAGCTATTCTAAATGTAGGTGCATCTTACTTTAAATGTTGTTTAACTTTTTTTATCTGGTTTGGTTAGGCGTGTGTGGTGGCTACCTACGCTGCATCCATTCAAAACTTTACCTTTACACCCATACCTACTCTACCTTTCACAAGTAGATGGGGGCAATTTTAATGAACTAAAAATTAGTAAACAAAGTCTGTTAGTCCGATCGAATGGGCTAAAACTCCGACGAATTACGAAATAATCCGAAAATTATAGTATATCTAAGGGATAGACTGAAATGTGGTCAATAATTTTTGGTACCACGATATTTCTTTGCTGAGTCGGGCGAGACTGCTCAAATTACCACCTCCAATTATTGGTTTATTATTATTAATTTACATTTTCCTAATTCAAAACCAAACTAAAATTATGTATATAAAAATCTTGAACAATCTAAATTGAATAATTTGGTTTGGTGCGTTTAGGTATAAAAAATCATAATAAAAAAAATTGATAATATCTTTTTTTTATAAGTAGGGAGAGGGGAAGCGGGATCAAACCCGCGTCCTTAATCATACAATAATGTGGCGTTGCCCCTAGACTACCAAGTCTAAGCATAATTGATAACTTTAAAATTTGATTTGTCGATTTTTATATTTTCTGAAAATAAATATATCATTGGGAGATGGACAGGACGGTGTTCTTCGGACAGTATAAATGCAGCGGGGCAGGGGCAAGTTTTGCAGGAAGAGTGCCATGGTCAAGAGAACTTACTGATGAAGAAGCTAAGCCTTTTATCTCTCTAACCTTCATTGATGGCTATGAATGGATCACCTTATAATCAACATGTATTAATCTTACCCAAAATTTCAAATATAGGACATAATAATAGTAAAAATATGTCTATTTTCTTAAAAAAATATTATTATATATACTTGTGTTCGTTTAGCCGTCCTCCAAATTCAAATTTCTGTATCCGCCGGTGAAACACATTTCAATTATATTTAAATATATATATATATATATGTATGTATGTATGTATAATATTAACCTGTATGTCTCCTCAACGGCCTTTAACAAAATTCGAATGCATGTATTATTCGTTGTTGTGAGTTATTTGCAGTTTTGGTTTTATTCATGAATAAAACAGATAAATTCGGAAAAATTGCATCCAACCGACCAAATCCAGCGAATAATTTGATAATTAATCGAGGTTAATAAGTTAAATTAAAATTTTCAGAATCTTATTAATCTTTCTTAATTTTATTAATGATCTTGATTTAGTTGTTAATTTTTTAGGTTTTACCAATTAATACACATGTTATTTGTTGTAATTTTATGCTATTTATTTATATTCATTCAATGAAATCATCTCAAACATAATTAGTACATAAATTATTTATAACTATTGTAATTATACTACCTATATACTCTTTGTTTAAGAAAACATATTTAACTTTCTTATGATCCACATGTATTACTATTGATTATTCTAAACATAAGCTTAGAGTTTATTGAAATTTGTGTTAGTTAAAATTTTATAATTATAAGTTCTTATCCATATTTTTATGATTTTTTAGGATACATTATTCCTAAATTGGAAATTAGAAAACGATATCTTTGAAAGCATAAAAGTAAAAGTACTAAAGAAAATTTCATATATATGAGTGTGATTCAAAATATACATTCGCATGTATAACTCTATTTTGAAAATCTCAAGTATTAATTGTATTTTTAATTTTTATTAAAAAATATGAAAGAAACTAAAAATTTGAAGAATTTTTTTACTATGCCGACTCTGAAGCTTATTCAACCAAAGACTAGTCAAACGCACCTCTCTTGGTTAGTTAATGAAGATACGACTTAATTTCTTTTTCATATAAAAATCAACTTTATGACACGGGTATTCATTTTTTCCCTCTCCATACAACTTGTATATCGATCTAACAAGCTATTTGAGCCACCTATTTATTTAAATTATTGTTTTTGGATTTTGAAAATCAAGCATTAGATATTAAAAAATGTATATTATGATTAATAAAATTTAATAGGACCTGATCTGAAATGCTTTTTTTGTCATATTTAAAATCGTCGATTGTAATTATTGAGACTCAGAGATATAATTAACCATGATTAGAAATTTATTTATTTAGAAATAGACCGTCAAAAGATCGACATCAACTATTAATTTTGATATAAAACTATCAAAAGATAGAACAGTCATTGGAAATTGCAAAACAATCTCGGATAAAACGGGAGCAATGATATTATTGGAGTCGAATCAACATTTTATACTTCTAACACATGTTTTTTGAGTTTAGATTGTAATTCAAAAGGTTACGAAAATTTTGGGTAAAATCTCACAATCGGACTCGATTAACATGTGAATCGCACATAATTAAATGGCTTAATGTGGATTTTGAGCCTATTTTAATGACTCGGATAATTGATATGGTCTTCTGTGTAACAATAAAATGATTTGAAATCTGAAATATACATAAAAGTCATAAATGATTTTGATATATAAATATGATCATATATAAGTATATTATAAATCGTGGATCACACGACGAAAAAATTATAATTATGATAAAAGAATTATAAATTATTTTAAAACCTTATTTTATTTAAGATCCAAATATTAATTCAAAAATAATTTCTAAAATGCTTTTAGATAACTATATAATTAAATGATTTATTAGAAACAAAAGCTGAAAGGATATTGCAAAAAAAACATTTTAAAAAACATATTGCAAAAAAAGTTCACTCAGAAATGGTTTTATAATATTTCTCCAATTAAAGAATTATATATTTGAACAAGAAACACTATCACACCATTTGTCGAGGGAAATATATAAATTGTTGGAGAAACTTTTCAACCGATATTTCAATTTAATAATCTTTTATATAAAAAATAACAATTTAGTTATTTCAGCCCGAAAGTTAAAAGTAATAATTTAATTCACTAAAAAACAAAATAAATAAAAATATATCTAGTTAGTCTTTATTTGCAGCCTATATCTCTAAAATAACTACTCAAATCATTAACTAACAAGTTATTTGTATTCTTTTAATCTAATCTCATTTTAATATTAGCAATGTAAATATCAAAAATAAAGATCCTGAAGAAAAAAATAATTTAAAATATTATATATAAAGTGTTGATTGAAAATAGAAAATACTCCATCCGTCCCACCTTATCTTGTACACTTTCCTTAAACGGCCGTCCCATCTTATCTTGCACAGCCTAAAAAAGGAAAGTTATAACATAATCTCCACCCTCAAAATCTTCACTTTCAATCTCCACCTTCAAATCACCTTTGAAAAGTCAACAAACAACCAAAAAGCAACTTTTCTTAATATCTGTGCCGACCCCCCCTGTGCAAGATAAGTCGGGACGGAGGGAGTATAATTCAATTCTAAGAAATTTTTTTTTTTTTTTCAAATAACAAGTACCAAAATTTTATTGTTCTTATAAAATTTATTTTTAATTGGCAGAATGGGAGGGGAAATTCTTGTAGTTAACTTTTATCGATTATTATGCTTTATTAGATTATATAATATTAGTACATAGACTTACTTTTTTTTTTTCTTTTAAATTTCTTTAACAAATTACACATATAAAATTTTTCATGACTCCTTTTCTTTTAAAGGAATTGTTCAATCGTTCATGTCTTAAAATTAAGCTCGTGAAAGTCGTTAGGGGCTAGTTAAACGCTAGAATAAAACTTAGCGTTTAGTTGGGATTTAGACTGGAGTGATTGAGGTACATACGTAAACAGACGGGAAAATATCGGAAAACAAACATAGACCGCCACTGAAAGTCCAACGCCTGAGTAGAAATTAATCGAATTTAGTTGAGAATGTTGAGTATAGACATAGTTAAGCAGGAATTAGTCGCAGTTAATCGGGTGCTATGAAAAAAAGGTGTTGGGGATGGACATGATTAGGGAAAAGAAATAGGAAAATAAGCAGAGTTTAGTGCCTAAGCCTTAATTAGTCGGAAGTATTCTGAAATGTTGGGTGTCGACGTGGTCAGGCGAAAAAGAATTGAAAACTAAACCATAAGAATTTATGAGAGTTTAGCACCTAGAGATGACAATCCGCTAGGCTAATGTTATATTTTTTGTCGGACCAAAATCGATCTGGCTTAAAATTAGTCAATCCAGCTCGTAATTCGCCGGACTTTTGGCCCATCATTGGCCTCTTTAAATCAATTTTTTTATGATCAGTGCATCTAAAATATTGAGTTAATTGGATCGATTCGTCGGATGGTGTCAATTTTAATTGGGGTTAGTTGTAAATTTTAGCTAACATAGTTTAGAACGCAACAAAATTTAAAAAAGAAAAGAAAGATGGGGCAAAATTTAGGCATCGAATAGAATTAGGGCTCCGTACAAAATCTCCCAATTCGATGAAATTCAGACCACCCCCCAAGAGGACGAAGCTCGATCCTGCACCTTCTTTCAGGTAATCAAACGATCCAGTTTCAAGTTTCTTTTCATCATTACGAACTTTTTTTTTTTCGGTTGCATTTAGATGGAAGCTGTTGATGATGCAAATCACAATAGCAAACTCCTTCGTCTAGTTATATGGATTCAGATGAAATTAAAATTTATGAATCTTATTCTGAACTGAATTTGGGTGGAATTGGAATCAATATCGGTTGATTATGGATTATTTGCGATTGCTTTTGCCTTAAAGAAAAGGATTGAAATTAGAAATTTTAGAAAATTCACTTATGAAAATAGCTTTTGCTGGAAACAAGGTTTTATTCCCAATTACGTTCTCAATTCCAATTTTGTATAGTTATTCATTGTTTTTGCACTGTTTTTCCTTGGATTCTTCTAGGATCTTCTAAACATGAGTTTGGGTGTTTGGCTACATTTATTTTAAACATCTTATTTTTTGTTTTTTCAAGTGCTTATAACTTAATAAAGTGTTGGATAAAAGAGCTTAAGTTTGCAATTGAATGAAAGTGATTTTATTATGAATTTGGGGACTAATTTGCAAACACTATCAAATACTCATTTTGATTAATGGCTGAATGAAGTATGTGTAGTGTGTGTGAAATGTGTGAAGTGTGTGTCGGGTGTGAAATTTGAATGCAACTTATAAGTTTAGCCAAACTCCCTCTATGTACACTTCATGTGCGTCGAAGGTCTTCGTTTAGACAAAAGACTGTATTATTGTCTTTGTAATAAGCTAACAGGCTGCTGGTTTACAATGTCAGCTCTTCTCAATATACACATGGAGTTCCAACATCTGACAACAAAGATTCCAGTAGAACCCCTATAGGGAAACCTACGGTATGTAGTGTTTGTTCTTGTTATCGTGTGCAATTTTGGGTTAGTTTTGATTTATTAATAATGTGCAGGTTCGTGAGAGCAATGTCAATTTAAGGATTCAACAAGCGAGGAACTATGCAGTGGCCGAGTTACAGCAAGATGGTTGCACTGGCAATTTTAGGGTGTTCGATTCACCATTTGGGAATTATCTTGTTCCAGTGATTCCAACTCGTGCAGAACTTGGACGATGACACAGACCGCTAGTTGATTGAGGTTTGTCGCTATCAGCCTATCATGAATGTCCTCATAACTCTCCAGTGATGTGACTGGCTACTAAGATGTTTTAGTTCGCTAGATTGTCTCTTGCCTGCCCATGGATACTACATCAAAATGATTGTTAGAAACATATCCCTGCTCCTGGTATTTTTGATTCATTTGATACATCAACTTGGAAGAGATGCTAGAGGCAAGAGTTCATTTTGTCATTACAAAGATTTTCATCTTTGGACCGTTGTGTTCGATTCTTGACTTCGGGGAATCATTGGAATCTTTTTGAGATATTGGATAATTTGATAGGAGGGTTCTCGTTTCTCTCTTTCTCAAATTAAAAAACCTCACTTGTGCTAGGGGTGAGCATTCGGTTGGTTCGGTTGAAAATCGCACCGATAAGAATCGAAACCGAATTTTTTTATATTTTTGAAATCGAACCGAAAAAATCTTCTTAACCGAACCGAGTTATCGGTTTAGGTTTTAAAGTGTTTGCATTTATATTTTTTTATTTTTTATAGCAAAAGCTCTCAATTTTTATGATATTTTTTTTCGTGAAATAGGCAATGAAAGAAGAGATCAAAACATATGCATAAGTTTTAATTTTATGCATGTTACAATGTGAAAATTATTTATAAATATATCAATTCAATCAAGAAAAATAATATACAATAAATAAATAATTGAATATATACTTAAATATGAGTAGTTCGGTTTAGTTTGGCCAACCAAATTATTTTTGGTTAAGAATTGAACCGAATTATAAATCCGTTCTAATATTTGGAACCGAATCGAACTGATTATATATACAAAACCGAACCGAACCGTAACGTATTACTCGGTTTGGATCGGATGTTTGGTTTCTGTTTGGTTCCCCGAACCATATTACTCGGTTTGGATCGGATGTTTGGTTTCTGTTTGGTTTTGCTCACCCCTAATTGGCCCCAAGCGTGAGTGAACTCCGCTGGTATAATACATGTATGTGTATCTTAGGGTGGGTAACGGCTGAGTTTTTAACAATCAAATGGATTTTCCTAGGAAGTCTTCAAAGTAAGATGATGCATTCTTTTTGACTCTTGGAACATCTTCAGATGTAATAGCTTATAAGATCTTTTAAATAACTGTAGTCAAATGTGCTCCTAACTTCAAGTTCTTAAAACAGACTGTTACATCCTCAGCCCGAAGTCGAATAGATTGCGCTTTTGGTTTTGAACCTTACTGATTTCTGACTTCTACAATCTTCTTTCGACTTTTGCAACCATGACTGCAATAGAAAACTGTAGTGAACTAGTGCATTGTGTATTAGATGTTACAACCTTAGAGCAATGAAATAGCATTCTACTTCACTTCCATTTATATGCCCCGGCGTTTATTATGACAGATTAATACGTATATCTGAACTATGTTTGATTTCAAAATCTCTAAGCCTAGTGGAAAAGCTCTATACATGTATACTAGATCTAACTTATCTCCCTCAAACTGAGACGAAAACATCGCTATCAGGTATGGAACTCCGGAGGAGAGGGGCAACATCATATTCGTTTATGTTCGTCTTTTGAGCAAGCGGCAGCTTCTGGCTACACCGGAGCAGGATTTGCAGGACATCCTTCATTGCCGGCCTGCTCGAAGGAAATGTGCCGGTACAGATGAGTCCTAGCTTCAGCACTGTGCTTATATCTTCCAAGTGCATTGCCTCCTCCTTAATATCCTCATCCAATGCGTCGATTACAGGTTTGCCTTCTTGAATGTGGCGCCATGCCCACTGTGCAAGTGACAAGCTCTCGTCTCCATAGTGAGCCTCTCTTCCTGTCACCAATTCTAGAAGGACTACTCCGAAGCTGTACACATCAATCTTCTCACTCACTCTCCTTGTTTGAGCATACTCTGAAATGATTCATTGCAAAAGTGGTTAGAAGCAGAAACGAAAATATCGATCGTTTCAAAACTTCGAAAGGAAATTGATGGTGCAATATGTTTCCGTTAATATTTCACTAAGATTTTGGGTTCTTTCGATTTCGCAGAAAATGGTGTGATGTAATTTTGCCAAAAATTTGGCAAAATCGTTTCGTTTCGATTTTTTTTAGGGATGTTGCTTAGATAAGAATGAGTTGTCTCTTATATTTGAGTCTCATAGGTCATCAATTTGATACTAATAAGTAGTAATGTTATATGGAAAAATTTTAGAATGTGTATTATATTGTGTTTGTATAGTTTAATATTTGTAAATTAGTTGTAAATATGTGAATTTGTATAAAATTTTACGAGTAAATATTTATAGTTAAGTTAGTTATAACAATTATAAAATCCTACATTAAATTTTCCTCAATGCATTTTTTAGTTTCTTTTAAATTTACCAAAATTTTCACCGAAATATTGATTCAGGCCAATATTTCAGTAAATTAAATCACCGAAATTTCTATCGAAACCAAAATTTTCATCCTGGGTCAAAAGGGGAAAATATTGTTAAACTAGTCGAGTAACATTTGGCCTTTTGCAAACTGTTCAGATTAGGTCCTGATTGTCGGGGATATTTGGTTGGAATTGACACGTGCATTACTTCAGCTCAGTTTCCTACACAACTAATTTCATGTGCGGCTCACGATTTGCCGGCGGAAACTGAACTTCGGCACACAAGTGTCAATTTCTTGCCAAATTCCCGTTATGATAAAATCCGCGAATTGAAAATGTTGCAGTTTCTAATTTAGAAAAGCAATCGAAGAAAGTGAAATGGAGAGAAAGCGAGCGTACCAGGAGCCATGTATCCAAAAGAGCCAGCCACGACGGACATGGTATTCGGCTCTCCATGCTTGATCAACATTCGTGCTAAGCCAAAATCCGCTATCTTCGCGTTGAACTCCGAGTCCAAGAGTATGTTGCTCGACTTCACATCCCGATGGATGATTGGTGGCGAACAATGGTGGTGCATATAGCAGAGTCCCTGAGCAGCTCCGATTGCAATCTGCAGCCTTTTCTGCCAGTCCAAGACGACGTGATGGAGTTGGGTCGATCTCTTTCGCCCGTGAATCCATCTGTCAAGACTCCGGTTGTGCATATACTCGTATACGAGAAGCTTAGAATTGTCACTCGAAATGCAACAAAGTAGTTTCACTATGTTCGAGTGCCGAACGGTGCCAAGTATCCGGACTTCAGCCAGAAACTCTTTATCCAGCTTTTCGTCTACCTTCACATTGTCCCATATCTTCTTCACCGCCACGTATTCTCCTAACCGGTTCACTGCAACGCGGTAAACTCGCCCGGATCCTCCACTACCGATTTGGTTGTTTTCTGTCAAGCTCGACAATATGTTTGCTTCGGTGAAACTTAGCCTCTGGAACGAAGTGAGCTTCCACGTCGAGTCTGACACGTGCGTTCGTTTTCTGTAACTTCTGCACACGTAGATTGTGTACAGGAATGCCCCTAAGAAGGCCACTGCTGCTATACTTGACACTGCAGCAATGAACTGAGATGAAAGCTTGTTTCTTTTCCGGCCTTCGGGCCGACAAGTGGTGAGGCGCAATAACGGGATATTTGAGCAAAGCCCAGGGTTGTTCGAAAAACTGCTCTCAAAGGCTGCATTCTCAAATTCACTTGGAATTCTCCCTGACAGCCTGTTTGAGGAAAGATCGAGCAACAATAGCCTCAAACGGGCTATTTCCCAGGGGATTCGGCCCGAGAGTTGGTTTCGGGACAAGTCCAAGTAAATGAGATCGGAGAGACGGCCCAAAGATGATGGAATTTCACCAGAGAGCTGATTTCGACTCAGGTTTAAAGTTGTCAAAGATTGCCATGAGACCATAGTCGACGGGAGTCGGCCTGAAAGTCGATTGCCGTCGAGTAACAGAATGGATAGAGATGGAAGAGCAGTCAGTTCTTGAGGTATGATCCCACTTAATAAGTTGTTACTTGCCCTGAAGACGGTTAATCTCTCCCACGACGAAATTCCGGCTGGAATTGGGCCCGAAAATCGGTTATTCATCACCTCAAGCAATGACAACTGAGAGCCTACTTTCTCTGGAAGCTGACCAGAAAACAAGTTGTTGCTTAGCATCAAAGTATGTAAGTTGTTCGATGTCCATATCCCGTCGGGGATTTTGCCGGATAGCTCGTTATCATGAGCCCGAACAATCGTCAAACTATCGCAATCGCTTAGAGATTCCAATCCACCTGTCAGTTCGTTATCAAACACAATGACCCCTATCAGCTCCTTCTGTTCGCAGAGATGCTTCGGCAGTTCACCGGTGAATCTGTTTTCCGACACTTGGAGTCGTTCCAGCTTCGAGTATCTACCAAGATCGGGTGGTAGTAAACCCGAGAAGTTATTCGTAAACACGTTAAAATTTACAAGCTGCGGCAATCTGCCTATGCTTATTGGTACTTCACCAGATAACTGGTTGAAGTACAAAGCCAGCCCTGTAAGGCCCGTCAGCTTACCGAAATCATCAGGGATCGTCCCTGTTAACGTATTGTTGGAAAGATCTAGAACCTGCATCTTCAAGGTTTCGACTGTCCGAGGAATGGAGCCGGATAGCCTGTTTTTGTACAGAAACAGGTTAGTTAAGTTTGTTAGACGAAACAGGCCTGGTGGAATGGTTCCATTCAACTTGTTTACGGAGAAATCGAGAAATTCGAGCGATGTCATATTGCCAATGCTATCGGGGATTTCCCCGATCAGATTTGCGCCTGTCATCCACAAATCTTTAAGTTTCGTGAGCTTAGTGAAACTGGACGGAATCGGCTGCGGTTGAAACGGGTTAGTGCTCAAAATTAGCTCTTCCAAGTTTTCGAGGCCGCCAATTTCGGGCGGGAAAGTCCCGTTGAAGAAGTTGTCTCCGAGATCAAGGCCTGTCACACAGTAAATGAATTGAATATCCAAATTACACGAATCGAGTACAACTATATTTGTCTTGGAATTCCAATACTATACGAATCTAAAAATCAATTCGTATTCAAACTTTCCGAATTCTAATCATTTTAATCGAATTCGAATTACATCCCTACCTGTGAGGGCCGTGAAGCTGGCTATGGCAGCAGGGATGCTGCCTGTAAAGTTGTTGAACGCTAGTTTCAGGACCCGGAGCCGGGGCGAAAGCCGGTTTACATCGTCGGGTATGGTGCCGGTCAAGCCGTTCTGGGAGAGGTCTAAGTATTCAAGGTTGGAGCAGTTGTAGAGGGCCGTAGGGAAGGGTCCGGGTATGTAGTTAGATTGTAGATCGATGTGAGTGAGGTTCTGGAGGTTGCATATCGAAGGCGGGATTGGGGAGGAGATGCTCGCATTAACGACGGTAAGGCCCGTGACGGAGGTGCCACTGCACTTGACCTCTGGCCACGTGCAGTGGTCGGACGATGGCGTCCAGTGGCGGAGGGCGGCCGGGTCGGACCAGCTTTGTTTGAGGCCGAGTAGAATGGTGGTTTCTTGATTGCTAGTTTGTGTGTTTCCATGGAAGGGTAGGATTATGAAAAGAATGGTGAAGAAAAATTTAGTGAGCATTTTGTTTTTGTTATTTTATGAGCATTTGGCAGAATATGCTATGAAAATTTGAGTGAGTTTTGATGTGAAAAGTGAAGGAAAGAGGAAACTAATGTTGTGAATAAAAGGTTATCAGTAGTTGACTTTAGAATGTTCCAAAAGTCTGCTGTCTTTCTTGCAATCACAAGTAAATAGCCTTTTGTTTTTATGTTACCACTCATATATATATATTTATTGACTAATTTTATACTGTTTGTTTTATTTTCATTCTAGAAAGGCCAACACAGAAATTATGACTATGACTGTGTTGTTTATGGTTGGAGAGTGCTGAGTTATTGTTGGCTAAAGTAAATATTACTGAGAAAGTACGTTGAAGATGAAAATAGGTGTTTGGTGTTGTTAGTTATGTATTGAGAGTGAGGTTTTTTTGGTTATTATTAGAAGATAGGACTGACGGAAAATAAGATCACTTTTACTTGTCTCTTTCTTTAATAGATTGAGAAATTTATGTAACCAAACACTCAAACTTCACAATGTTATGCTAATTCTTGATATTTTCTGAAATTATTTTCAACTAGAAATTATGGGTTTGTTAACTTTATTTATTAGTTTTTCTCATAAATGTTATTATTATTTTTTAATCTAAACACATATATTGTAGTATTAAATATTAATTTGATTTTTTTACTTTAATGATTTAATATGTTTTTATATGTTTGATATGCTTACTGTGAATGTGAATTTGTATTTTCGCTAATATATTACACTATGTAAATTTCGTTATATATTCATTTACATAACAAATTTTATGTAGAAAATTTAACAATTTATTTAATTTTGAAGAAATAAAATTTGCAAAACAGTGATAGTTCCAATTGAAACTAAATTAATTGTAGTTAATTCAGAAATTATTGGTCTCAGGAATTGTTGGTCTGGTTGAGTTGTCATAAATTCGCAAGCCGAAGAGTTGATTTAGTTTAACATGTCTTATAAAATCGTTCAAATTAACTCATGTATACCCCTACTCTCATGTCCACCCAGCCGGCCAATTGTTATAAAACTCTCGTGTTTCTTTTTTCTTTTTGTAAATGCGATTCTAGACTTGCGTCTAATTAGTTCTAGAGTCAGCTTCAATTTCTTCAAAATTGTATTATTTAAATTGTGGGATGTGCATTTTATGGGTTCCGAGTTTTTAATACTGTCACTATTATACCTAAGGAACTGTCCTCAAGTGATTACTTCATGTTTGTCGCAGTTACTATCAAGATTTGAATTTCGATAGCTAGTAACTTTTTAATTTTTTTGGCGATATATTTCTGAATGAGCTAATATAGTAAGGATGACAAGGTTTCGGTGGAATTTTACTAGGCACTAAACAATACAAGGTGAAAAAAATAATGGCGACGATTATTCGCAGTCCATAAAATTTCTCAATGCAGCCCATCAATTTAAAAATTAAAAAGTTATTAATAAATGTCTATAACGCCCTTAATGAAAAACTAAGACAATCAATTAAAAATAATATATATATATATATATATATATATATATCTAATTCAAAAAAAAAAAAAAAAACTTTCTTTCTCTATATCTTCTTCAACCAGATTGCGTTAAAAAACCCTAGTTTGTTCAAAATTTCATTAATGAACATAAATATAAACAAAAAAATGTACCAAAAAATGCACGCTGCTGCATCGAGGAGTTACCCGTGAAACGCCTAAACAATTTTCCATGGGATAAAGTATCACCAACAAGAGGAAACACTGCTCAAGATCGCGAATCCTTGAAGAATTAATTTTCCCAGACTGAGTAACAATATGATAATTTGCCTCCTTTATTTTATTGATTTTCATGTTTCATGCTAAACTCATTTTTATTGATATGAAAACCCATTCTTATTCCAACTATGCCACATCTGTTCGAAATTTTTCATGAATCGTCTTCGAGTTGTCCTTTTTATCCGCTGAATTTGATAATACAGATAAACACAAATAGAGTGATGATTAAGAAAGAAATCCGGATTGATGACTACTTCGGCAATGTGAAATTTCATCCTCCATTCAAAGTTGTTGAAATGCACATATCACCATGAATTCGAAAGAAATAAAAGGCTTCAAAGTGAGAATGAAAAACCACGAAAATATTGCATTTAAAGTTTTTTAATGTTTTATTTATAATATTTTTATTTGAATAATTTAATAAATAAAGGATATTATTGTTATTTAGTGGGTTGTATTAAGAATTTTATAATGACTTTTGAAAAAAAGTGGGCTACATTAAGAAATTTTGTGGGTTGCGAATAGTCGCCGCAAAAAATAATCGGGAAATGAAAAGAAAATGAGATAAGTATTTTTTTTTGGGAAAGCAAAATTGAGATGAGCTAAACGGAAATGAGAAAGAAAAATTATAAATTATAAATATCAACTTCATAAGTCCAAATTGGTTGTATTGGTATCTGAAAAATCAAACTCTGCAGAACGTACTCCCACGAGGAGATGGTAGCAAAGGGGTCAATAGAAAGAGGCAAAATGGCATCTGTCACGTCCGTTGTAGTACTGGGTGATACATTTATTTAAATAGTGATAAAGTATTTTTTTGAGGGATTTTGTAAGGTAGGATGTACATTAAAAATTATAAAAGGTGTATATTGAGATTTGAAAAAAGTGATATAGGTAATAGGGTGCGGATGTGGAAGGATGGACCATCCGACTGTAAAATGAAATACGTTGGGAGAGACATGGGACATCCCAATCCAATTATCCCCTTATCTATTGATAAATATTTGTATAGGTTCTTCAATTATCGAAAATATGTTCAAGTCCTTGAATTATTGAAAATGGATTTGTTCAAGTCCCTATTCGACTGAAGGTAAGTGAAAGTGGTCGAATCTATCTATTTTGCCGTTCAGATATTACAAGTCAGCTATTCTTTTAAAGAAAAATACATTATAATATGCTATTAGATTCGACCGCTTCCGTTTCCTACAGTTGCATAAATACATGATGACAATGATTTTAAATAGTTTAGGAACATGAACACACATTTTGATAATTAGGGGACATATATGAATATTTGTCAATAGTTAAAAGATTTATTTAAACAAACATTTCGACAATTAAGAGACTTATACAAGCATTTGCTTATAGTTAAATGATCTACGCATGCATTTTGCCATAAAAAGCAAGAGTGTGAAAATAATTATTTAGAAAAACAAAATTACAAAAATAAAACAATAATGTAGTTAGCCTTGAAACAAATCACTAATATCCAGTGGCAAAAGCAAATGTGAACATAAACTCCATGTCTTCCATACAACTCAAATTAGACTAAATTATTAAGAATATATATTATTCTATTTAAATTTATTATACAATTTGGCATTTCTAGGTTATCTTATTGGCATTTAACTCAATCATTAAATCAAATTAAAAATTATAAACTATTTATCACATTTTAGAGTCTTTCTAAAGTGCACATGTGACAGTACTGAAGTCTCACCTTACAGGTTTATTATGTTGTCCGTCATCGGTGAGCATATATATATATAGGAGTGACAATGGGTGAGATCGGGACTGGTATTGGACTCCTCATTCTCATTCCTAACTCCCAACTCGATTCTCATTCCCGATAAATTCTTCGCTTGAAGATCTTGGATCGGGGATGGAGTATCCTCATTCAGGGGAAAAGTGTCCCCAACGGGATTCGGGTTCCCCGTTTTTCTTTTCTTTCTTTTTTTCATTTTTTTTCCAATTTTTTTAGATAAAAAGAATAATAAAGTTATAACATACAATCACCAAACTCAAAACATGTCAAAAGTCAATAAATCTAAAATAAAAGTATTAAAATTACAAATTACATGGAGTATATATAATTATATATGTATAATATTTTTTAACTAAAGATGAAGTAATACAGTAAGTTTTGAGCGTGTGTTTAGTGTATATATAATTATATATATAATATATTTAAATCTATTTAAGAGATATTATATTATATATATATAATAACGGGGAATGGGGAATCCCCGCTTTGCCTATACGGAGTCGGGTTCGGGGCCGGGGACGGGATGGGGAGTACGATTCCCATCCCCATACCATCCCCACTCATAGAATTTCGGGGAATCCCCGTCCCCTTTTTTTTTTTTTGGAAATTCCCGACCCAATATTTTCGGGTCCCAACGGGGACAGGTCCCCGCGGGATTTTTGCCACCCCTATATATATATATAGGATTAATATGAGGATTGATATATTGCACAACTACTTATATGGTAGTTTTTCACATATGTTACATTATTAATATATCATCACGTGTTCACTAGCAGTTCACTGTAGTTGATCGGTATATCAAAATTCTATATGTATATAATCTAATTTCTGAATAGATGACTGCTTAAATCCTTATGAAGTTTGTAAACCCAAATCAAAGATTTCTCGAAAAAAGAACACCACGTAATCTTCTATATCAGAGTCATTTTGTATACGCGGAGAAAAAATTATTTTAGAATTTTATCTCCATTAGGTCATACACATGTGGAGGAGAGAGAAATTTTTTGGTACAATTCTTTGTAATTGGGAAAAGGGGGTTTCTCTTGTTTTTTTTTTTCATTTTTCCAGTTGTTTTTTCCCATTTTTTTTTGTTTTAATCTTGTATTGTTTTATTTATATATAGTGTTTTATTTATCTTTTATTATTTTTGAAAATAGTATATGAAAAAAAAATGGATCAAATTTTTTATTGTTGTTATAATATTTAGAAAAAATAATTAATTATATTTTTTTTTAAAAAAAAATTGAAAATTTAATTTTAATTAAAAAAGGAATTATGAATATTAATTAAATTAATTGTATGTGTGAAAATTGTAAATAAGATTTTAATAAATTGTAGATATGAAAATAATATAGTAGTTTGCATGTGGGGCCCGTAAATAGTGTTATTTGTACCTAGTAGGGTTGGGGAGAAATAGGTACAATTTAATTGGGTATTAACTTTTGAAGTGACAGTGAGGTGTCAGTGATGTGTCAGGTACAAATGATGCTTCCATTGTGGATGCCCTTAGTTAGGCCCTCCCCAATGGGAGGAATTTTGTGACATGGAGGGGAGAGAAATACCCAATATTGAGTATTTTCTCATTGGGGGAGGGTGGGGTATTTGGGGGAGGTAGGGAATTCCCTACCTGGGTATTTTTAGGGGGAGGGGGGAGAGTGGGGGGAGGGCGTGGAGGCCACGTGCGCGGTGGGCCCCACCGCCTGCAGCTTGTCTCCTACTCTCTTTTTTATTTTGTTTTTGAATTTTCTGCTTTCCTTTTATTTATTTAGTGTGGAAAAATGAGAGTTTAGGAACAATATAGCTGTTTGCAATATTTTGCAACCACTATTTCAAATTTTTTTTTAAAAAAAAAATGAATAATTTATTCCAACGGCTAGTTTTATAAAATTTGATTTTTTTTTTAATATGTTATTTTACATTATAAATGCATGTTCTCATTTCACCATTTTCTACATTCTCTACTACATTGCAATTGCAATTTTCTAGTCAAATTTCTTCTCTTCTCAATTGGTCCGACGATCCCAATTACGTCATTCCGCCTTCACAAGTAAGTCAATGATCAACTGGAGCATTCAATGACTACGTTAGAAGAGGTGTCCAACTTCGGAATAAGCAGAAACAACTCCAGCTTCAATAGGATTTAATTGAGCATGTTTGGGCTCGATCGGAAATAATTAGCTAGATATTAATTTGGACGTTGCTAAATTTGCGTTGTTGCTTTCAGATATTTTTTTTATTTCTTTTTGTACGGTGTGTGCTTTCAATTTGTATTTTTACGTTTTGTGTAATAAAAAAAATTAATAATATTTTTTTGGAGTTTTTTTTTCTTTTCGAAAATATGATAAAATATTATAAAATTAAAACAATCGGAATATTTAATTATGTATTATTTATCCGAAAATGAGATAATTATAATATAGATGACAAATTAAAATATAAAGGGGATAAATAAGATATTGAGGTGGGTTCCCAAAAAATACCTATTTTTTGAGTATATTGTTGGGGAGGAGTTTTATTTTGGAGGTATATATATTTTTGCTTTTGAGGTAGCACTGATGAAGCAACAAAATACCTGTTTTTTGGGTATTATGATTGGGGAAGGCCTTAAAACCCGAAACCTCTCAGGACTAAGAATGAAACAAAGTACAGATTTGAAGTAACCTGTCATGTGTTAAGAAGAAACATAAATAAATTTTATTGTTATCAGAAAAAAGAAAAGAAGAAAATTATGTAATGGAATAATTGTCTTAAAGATGGATAATAAATGTAATGGAATAATTTCATTTAATGGTCTCTATTATAAAATATTTAATTTAACGGTTAAAATTGTATAGGTGCACCAGTATCTAGGTGCACTCATAATTGGATTCTTTTATTTCATTAAAATTCAGAAACCTGGAGATTATAGTCGTGTACAAATCTTTTAGATATCTACTAATCTTAAATTATTAATGGCATAATTTTTTTCTTTAAAAGATTAAGCCAGAATTTGATGATTAGTCAATCATCAAGATAAGGTTCCACAAAATTATTTTAATGATAAAGAAAGTATCTACACTTGTTGTCTTCTAATTGGACTTTATTATAATATAGTAACAAAAATTACCTATTATCTTTCTATAACAGGTCTAATGTATAGTTATATTAAAAGCTAAATCATTTTGGTCCCATAAATTTTTATATTAAAGGCTAAAATCATTTTGGTATCATAAATTTTCGTATTAAAGGCTAAAATAATTTTGGTCCCATAAATTTTTGCTTGTATATTTTTTTTATTTAAAATAGTTATATTTTCAATTGCTCGTTGTTTGTCCTATTTTTTGTTGGTGACTAAATTGATCGGAAAAGCATACATCTTTGTTACACGATACAGAACTCCGGTAATTTCCCGGCATGTCATGTACGCTTTTCCGACTGATCTTATCACCTGCAACGAAATAGGACCAATTATAAATAATTTTTTAAATTACACGACTACATTAAAAATGCAACTATTTTTCGGATGAAAAACATGCGAGCAAGAGGCTTCAAGAGGTCCTGTATGTTGTGAAATATTTAGGCCTGCAAAATCTTGCTATCTTGGATGAATCTAGTATTGCTGTCTTGGCGCTGTTTGAGGATGCAAACTGTAATGTGACATGTTTTCTGGTTATGTTGGATATTTATTTTTATTGCGTCGATAAGCATGTATTATTTTGGATTCATAAGTCTTAAAATTTTATCGGTCACAATTTAGCAAAGTATGATAAGTCTAATTATGTTGATTTTTGTATGTGGATCAGCCACCATATTTTTTGTCAATGAGTACCAACTGACTCCAGTATATGTTAAAGAAGACTTTTAGAAAAAAAGAATTACGCAATAATAGATAATTTGCGGCACAAAAAATTGGACTTTCTAGATTCCATTGAAATTTTGTGTAAGCAAACCTACTCTATGTAAGCACTTGCACGTGTGAGAATATAAAAATGATTTTGTGAAAACCAAAATAATGATAAGGCCTTTTATTTAGTTGGACAAAACATTAATCTGATCCATAACTAACACTAATATGGAATCAACGTAATCCACTGCCACATCATTAAGGGTGTGTTTGGTTTAAGCTCAAGTGAATTAGGGAAAATTTTACATTTGAAATTCTAGAATTTATAAATAAAGACAAATAGTAAAATTGTATATTTGTTTTGAAATTATATATAGTATAATTATATCGTAGATGTCAAATTAATATTGAAAAAAAGTAACCAACACACAAATTCTCTCTAAGAATACGCAAAAACCTAGCCCTCGCTGCTTTCTTCCCTCATAGGAGGATGGGGAAATGTTTCATCTTTAATTTTTATTTTGTTTTCTCTTTTTAGTTTCCGAAATAATGGAAGATCCACCACGCCTCTCCGTTAGGATTTTAGCATGAGACTTCGTCGCGTCTATGTACGTTTTTTTTCGACCTTTCCTGGTCTTTCTCCACCAGATATTTGCTCCAATCGTCAAGTTCGCTTCTGTCTGGGTCCGTCATCCAAATCATTTGCTCGCTATGCATGCAGTCACGGGACAATAAGCAAGGAACAGATCTTAGTTCCACTGATCTTTTCGTGGATAATGTTTAATATTTATTTGATGTTATCTGATTTTTTTAACATAAAATATATGTCTGGTAGAGTCAACATATTGGCACATAACTTGCTCGACGCTCGTTTTTTCTTTTTCTTCAAGCGATCAAATTGTTTGGATAGCTCCTGATGTTTCTGATTGGATTGAGAATCTTGTACTGAACGATTTAAATTGATTAATGAGAATCTCAATTTAAAAAAATAATAATAAGTTGGAAAAAAGTAGTAGAAGTAATATTATATTGTAGGTAGCGATGTAATATTATAGTTATATTTTATAAGATAAGATTGTATTGAATTGACCAATTTGAATTTAAATCTTAAAACAAACAAGAATTAAATATTATAATATCTAAAATCCGTCCGTGCTAAGTAGAAGCAAAATACCCCAAGGGTGTGTTTGTTTATAAATTGAGTGGGGCGTGAAAATTTTAATGGTAAACTTTTTTGATCCAACATTTGTTTTGAGATATAATGTGATAAAATTGATAAGATATTGTGAACTCATCATAAAAAAGTCATCAAAATATATAAAAATAAAATAAATTTTCAGATATTTTTAATTAATTACAAAATTATTTTATTTTATTTTTTCGATTATAAATAATTTTTTTAAATTTTAAATAATTTTTTTTAATTTTAAATAAGTTTTTAGAATTTCTAAAAGAATTTTAGATTTTTTTTATTAATTTTCTAGATTTATTAATGAAATTTCTGAAATTTTTAAAATATTTATTAATATTTTTTTAAATATTTTATTAGCCGCCACGTGTCGCCATCTTATTGATCCAAAAAAGAACATGTGCAAGTCACATGGCCTATATAGTCGTAAATATATCCGGAGGTTGCAAATTGAAAAAAAATAATTAATACAGGTTGTCATCGGAAAAACTAAAAAGTTTAGGTTGCAAAACTGAAAAAGGTTCATAATACAGGTTGCTTTTGGTAATTGACCCTAATTAATAATACTGGGCTTTTATTGGTCAAGGACCTGAAAAATAGGTCAACTATTAATTCAGGTCCTGAAAGATAATATTTATCAATTCAGGGCATAAAAGATTTGAAACTATAAATGGAAGACCCAAAAATCCAAAATTATTATAGTGGGGCCTGTTTGAAAAATTGCAAAACGCAAAAATAAACTTATCTCGAAGTGATAAGTAGGGAAATATACGTCAAAAGTCTTTCGATACATTTTTTTTTTTTTAATTTTCGTGATATAACTAAGATGATTAAATAATTTGCAATGTTTTTTAAATATATAAGTTAATAAAGGGTCTTTACATAAGGGGAAAAATACATTTTAGTGAACATGTTTACGTAAATTTAAAAATATATGAACACAAAAAAGAAATTACATATATTTTTTAATTTTTTCTCCGCGTATGACTAAAATACAAAATTGCAGATGTTTAAAAATACAAATTAAAAAGAAATTAACAATTTCATATATGAAACTAAAAAAAAAAAAAATTATGAAAAATATCATGAAAGCCTTTTGACGTATTATCCATTGTTTATCACTTCGAGAAAATTTTATTTTGTGGGTTTTACAATTTTCCAAACAGACCCTCTAATGATTTTAGACTTATGAATTTTTTTTTGATAGTCTTCAAATCTTTTAAACTCTAAAATGATAAAAAAAATCTTTCAAAATCTGAATTGATAGTTGACCTACCGATAAAAACCCTATTATTTAATTATATCGTCCTGTTCCAGCCAAAGCATGTCCGCCATTATATGTTATATTTTTTAAAGGGCAAAAGTAATATATATATATATATATATATATTATTGCCGAAACGACTCAAACAAAGAACTCTATGTCATTCAACCTTTTATTTACCAAAAATTTAAAACAGTTAATTACAAATAAAGAAAAACTTTTGGTTCAATTTTAATTGAAATGTGATTTTCTTTTCTTTCATGAGATACAATAATTTCATTACTTAAATAATGTTCATAAGTACAAAATTTTCGATCTAGGTAGTAAAATTATGTCCCATCCAAACAGGTGGAAAGACAGAAGAAAAAAGAAAAAAGAAAAAAAAAAGCGTCAAATAACATGCAACCGAAAAATATCCTGCTTCGTGACTACATGCACAGAAGAAATCAGATAACCACCACTACTATATCGAACAATTAAATAAACAGATGCCATCAAGAACAAAAAAACATAACAAAAACTAAAGATACACTAACCACAAGGACACTAGGTGGCGAAAAGACCAAAATGACCGTTAAAAGTCGTCCGTCGATGTGGAAAAGCCTCACGTAAGGAAAAATCCTAACGCAGAAGAGAAAACTACACCAACAAAAAAACTAGAGAATGGTGAAATATGACCGGCGGCAAAGAGCCGCCGGCCATTGGCGATTCAAGAGAGGGAGCGATTTTTGTCTTTTAGAGCCCCATAATTATAATATGATCTTTAAAACTTATCAATATTAGTTACCAACAATAAGCTTTTCTAGTTACTAACATCGACTATGTTTGTTGACATCTGATTTTGTCGTTACCATCATTGTTAGATGTGCCTTGAGGAGACATTCGTTTATCCTCTACTGTTTTAACAATTAATTTGTCACTTTCACTGCCTTTAATCATGAATAAAGAGTGGCAGTATTGAATTTTTTTAGTCAAATTTCTATATAAATATATTACAAGCAGAAGCATTTTGATCGATTTATTTTATTAAAATGCTAAAATAAATTAAAATGCAATTTTTTATGTATAATATAGCAAATTAATGTTAATTTGACATCTACAATGCATATTTTGAAAATAAGTTATATAGGAAAAAATACAATTGTTTGTCAGTTTTTTACGTTAGATTTATTTATATAATATGAATTGAATTTTTTTACTGGATTTGAATTGTAAATAAAACTTAAATAAATATTTTAAAAATATAAGTTTTTTTTTTTTTATAAATAGTTATAGATCTTCTAAAAAAATAATTAATTACATATTGTAAAACCTTAGTCTTATTTTATAAACAAATCCATACTTCCCTACAACGTTACAACAATTTAGAAATAGTAAATATCAACCATTTATCTGTTTCAAGGTTTAGAAATAGCATTTGAGGTTTTTTAAAGAACAAAAAATAAATAATAAAGGAATATATGTGTCCAGATTAGGTATGGAATTTTTTCAGAGATTTGCTTTGGTGTTGGTTGCTCTCTCCTCTCTCAATCTTTTTTATCTTTCCAACTTTTTATTTTTTGAATTTATTTCTTATTTGCAATAAATAAAAAACAATCATCTTTTCTTAGTATATAATCTAATACTGATATTTGATATTTTGATATAATATATTAACTTTGAAATAAAGAATTGTTATTGATTGATTATTGTGCTTATATCTAAATGTCTTTTGTGGGTTGAACAATTTATATTAGACATGAGCTTATATTAAAAACAAATTAAATAATTTTATTAATGAAATGAAAAGTTATTAAATAATTCAATATTCTTTACTTAACAAACAATGAGGTATTCAATTATTTTTCTCGATTATTTGATTTTGATTTTTCTCTACAAATAAATATATTCCAAATCGTGCATCGCACGATGAGGACTTCTAATATTGAGAAGTTATATATGTCATGTAGTAATTGAAAATTTAGCCAAAAATCGTGATTTTTAGTAATTAATCATATTAAAAACAACACAATATCAAAATATATGTATGGTTTATGAGAATATATATATAACAATTGTAATGCCTCAAGAAGGTGGTTGGATGCGCTTATAATAAGTTCTTAAAAAGCATTTTACAAGATATTTAAAAACGTATGAGTTCATTCAAGGTATTCGTTAAATTTTTAAGAAGAATCTTATTCCATCCCAAAATAAAATATCCCGAGCTATGGATTGTTTTTAGAAACAAAATAAAAGATATCCTACCTATTTCTCAGAAGAAAATTAGTTTTGATTAATACTTTTAAATTTCTATCCTCTTAACTACAAAATTGTCATTATTATGTGTTATAAGCTCTATGATTTAACAATTTATTCTTAAAGTAAGGCTTCACATCTTAAGAACTCAAATTATTCTTAAAATTTATAAGATATTTTTATAGCTTCTAAAATATTATAAATTAGCTTATGCATACAACTACCAACTCAATATTTGAGGCAAAAAATAATATTATATTACTTACAAAGTAGTAATTCACAAAGTAGCAATTTAGGTGGCCCGACTGCAACAATCGAGTCAACATTATTTGTTGAGTTAAATCGATCAGACCAAAATTTCATCGGACAACAAAGTTTGGTTCGTTCGCCTATAATAACTATGATTTTTTGTTAATCTGTAGCCCGTCCAACTTTTCATCCATCAGGTTAGATATGGAGAACTCGATGGCATTTGAGATAAAAAATTCTTGTAACTTGTTCATTTAAAATATGAAGTAGATTGAGTTAGCACATCGAACCAGATCGAGCTGATAAGCGTAATTCATTTGTTTCTAGATTGAGGAAGAAGACTTTAGACTTTTCTTGTGAGGGCATGTGAAGCTTCCCCGTACTGCACCAACTCTTACCATATAATGACAATCCAATCAAAAGAGTCGCCTTTGTGGAATTTGATGCATATATATATGTATTAGTCAAAGCCTAATATAATGGCCCAGCCGGCTTTGAATTGTCTTCTACTTGTATTATATGTGGCTGTTCCGGCCCAATCCAGCTCGTCAAACTTAGGGGTAGAGGAAAATAACGAAATATTACATTTATTATATTGGAAAATTAACAAGAGAATCAAGATTTCTAAAGGTATACAATATCACAAAATTCGGTGTGGCTTAAGCTATGAAATTTCTACATACGAAAAATTGCGGTACGATAATAATATAGAAGATTCAGTATAATATACCGTATCAAACAACCCCTAGTTAGACTGGACATGTTCAAAATTTTATCGCGCAAAAAGGTAATAAGAAAATCTCGATCTATCCTCCTAAAATATATTATGGTTTGTATCTCGTCAAGATTCTGACCGATCCAACCAACACAAACAGAGATTTCAGAAATAGCTCGGGACATATTTGTTTAAGTGGTTAAACCAACACAATTTTGAGTTCATTTGATAAATACATTAATAGAACTCGAACATTTATTAATTCGTCTATTATACGCCATGAATAATAAGTGTATGTTTGGTTTTTCATCCAAATATGTGGGTTATTATAATATAATGAACTTTTTGAGGAGATAAATACATAACATGGATTGATAATTATTGTATTTGCTTGGAATATTTTGCTAAGATAATTTTTAATATAATCCTTGTTTTGTGGTTGATTTATGGAACCCAACCTCTCATGAGTGACATTCAACCAGGCTGGTGGATTTAGAGACGGGTTTCTAATCCAACATGGTCAATTTTTTGTTAACCAAACATGTTGGAGTTTGAGTATTCAAACTCTTATCTAGTCCTTTAATTTTATTTTTTTTCTGTTTTGCCTTCTATACATATTACATGTTTTTGTGTTATATTCTCTTTTAATTAAAGCCGAGTAATAGTTTAGTATGGATGTCAAATTGCTAACACAAGGACATGAGTGCAATAAAACAAAGAATTGAAGACTTGGACTTGTGCAGTTGAGAAGAGAAAGGCGAGGACTTGGTCCTCAACAAAGAGGCCCGAGTCTCTCTCGCTTATCCGTCCAACTTTCCGGTAGTGTAACCACTAACCACTAACTCCCTCAACTGTAGGAGGTGCTGGCTATGTAAGAGTGCTCTCAAGGCTACTCATTGACCTATAAATAGGGCTTCAACTACCAACAAAAGATAAACAATAATACGAGAGAAAGATCGGGTATGTCTAGCAGTTGTGTCGTCTAGAAGGTTTAGTGAATCTCCTGCACAATCTGAAGTGTCCAGTTTTAGTAACATGCAGAATCCTCACGATTTCGAATCACTTTTCATAGAAAACTTGTTAGGATAGCTTTTGATAGGTTATTTAGTGCTCTAGACATTGTTTAGTCGTCTATTGAGACGTTAGGATTCTTGAAGTGTGAATCGAAGTTTGTCTCGATTCACATTCTGAATCTTTTTGTACTTCACAAGTGTTATAGTGAGTTATTTCTCCTTGAAGGCACCCACAAGTGATCTAAGGCTTATGAAATATTCATACTGTGATTGTTTTTTATAATTTCGTTATGTTTAACTCTAGGTTGGATAAATCGCGTACCCTACCTCCGCTTAGTACTGGGAAACACACACTTTCAATTGGCATTAGAGCCATCGCTTGACACACTAAACGAGATCCTGACAGTGTGTATCATAATGGATACTACTACTGTAACACAACTTTCAGTTCTGGACGGCTCCAATTACGATTATTGGAAGGTCCGTCAACGGTCTAATATCAAGTCGATTGATGTGAAAGCCTGGAGGATTGTCGTAGAATGATGGAAGCTTCCCATGATCACTGATGGTGAACGGGTCAAAAAGCCAGAAGATCAAAAGACACGCGGAGAGGTCGAAGTATCCAACTACAACGAACAAGCTCTTAATGCAATCACCCTCGCAGTCGACATGAATATGTTCAGGTTGATTAAAGCGTATAAAATGGAGAAAGATGCCCAGGATATTCTCCTGCGTCACTGTGAAGGTGATGATAGTGTAAGAGAGTCACGCTTGAGGATATTTACGAATCAATTTGAGAATCTACAAATGGAGGAGAATGAGACCACTCAAAGCTATTTCAACAAGATTCTTGATATAGCTAGTGAGGCCTCAGACTTAAGTGATGCCATTAGCAACAAGAACCTTGTTTCCAAAGCCATTCGGTCTTTTCCCGATCACTTTAATGCCAAAGTATCGGCCATTAAAGAGGCTAACTACTCTGCCATAATGGGGCTCACTACTCTCATGAGCATTCTTCAAACCTATGAGATGAATATGAATAATCAAGAGAGGTTGTACAAGGGGAAGAATATTTCCTTGTGGATTGAAGACAGAGACTCTTCCAAGGAATCTATAGTCTAGAATGAAGAAGATGACGAGGAGCTAGAAGAGGTAAGTGAGGTTGTTGATGTTGTCCATTTTCCTGTAAGATCAATTCGATGATAAGGAAGTTGAAGAACAAATCTTCAAATACACCAAGGTCTTCCACTCAAAAAGAGTCACCACCCAAGAGGACACCACCAGTTCGAAGAGCTTTCTCAGATCAACAAGGGTATGAAACCAGGAATATGGATTCAATTTAATGTCGTGCATGCAAAGGGTATGGACATTATGCAAAGACGAGCAAGAAGAAGAAGAAGGTTGACACTTCTTCACCTACACCACCATCCTAAAAACAGAAGAAGGTAAAGACTACTCAGCCTATGAAGTTGATTGATGAGTCATTTGATAGTGAAGAGGATGAAGTATTTAAAATGATTGATGGAGAAGAAGGTTCCCCAATCCTCTTCATCGATCGAACTCGACGATGAGAGTGACAAGAAATTTAATGTCGTCCTAGCTCTGAAGATGAGGAAGAACCATTCTTCCAATCATCAAGCCTGTGATTGTCCGACAGTATGTGAAAAGGCTACCAAAAAGGAAAGGAAAGAAGAAGGTCGATTAAAAGATTGGCTCAATCACCCGGTTAAACAGGTCCCAAAAGAAGGCCCTCGCACAAGAACCTACCGAGGTAAGCTCACCTGAAACTGGGTATGATCTCGGTAGTACTTGCCATGAGAATTTTTATTTATACGATCGTGTAGTTGATTGTCATAGGTTTGAATGTTTAAATATTCGACCGGAGAGAAGAATCAACATCAGTCGGTTTCGCAAGCTCGGTATATACCAACTGCTTGTGAACGTGGCTTGTTGTCCACTGTGATCTCTGCCACTCCTTATCATGAGGAGACGGTGAGATATTTTTATGCCAACTTGCTGAAGAATATAGGTGATCAACAATCTTATTTTCATGGAAAAGTCTTTGTTCGTGGGAAGATATACAACTTCACTCATTAGATTGTTAATGAAGATCTAGGCACTAAGAGTAACCGGAAAGTGTTATGCACAATGATATGGATGAAATACTTACCGTTCTCACCGGTGGAAAAGTCACAGCATGGCCAGAAATTCTGAAGATTTCAACGCTTTCACAATTGTATTGCGGTCTACAAATAATAGTCGTCTACAATTGGTGTCCATCCACTAACACCTCCAAGGTCACAACGGATGAAGGACTTCTACTGTACAAAATTGGTACGGGGTGTTATGTCAACTTCGGAGAATTAACCTTTAAGTATATCATGTCCCATGCCGGGCAGAAACAAGACTTTGAGTTGCCATTTCCATCCCTCATCTACAGTAGTCTTTGCTCACAAGGTCTTCCAGGTGCAACTACCATGATCTTGTGATGCCACTTATCCTCATAGTTCAATCCACAATCACTTCCAGAGACAAATTCATTAATTTACCATGGATTGATGACGATGCTGAACAATCGGCGGAGGTTGACCCACATGTTGAGTCTATTTCTGAGCTAGTCTGAATCAGTCCTTCATCCTTCACCAAGTTCAAATGCCGACTGCTCAAATTACTGCACTCACGAAAAGTCCTGACAACCTACTTGTCTCTATTTCTACTAAAAAAGGGGGAATGTGGCAGTACAACCGATGTCGCTTCTGAAGGTGTTGAGGCCGATGGTGGTGCTGATCCTCAAGTTAACCCTGATGAAAGTATAAGGGTTCAGGGGGAGTCCGACCAATTTCACGAAGTCATTCGCCGGGAAGTAGTTAATGATGATAACATTCTTGTAGAAAGCTATTTCCCCAATGAAGGTGATGAATAAGAGGAGGAAGGAGAGAGTGACGAACCTGGAGATACTGATGATGAAGAAGAGGATGAGGAAGAAGATTGATTTGATTTGAATTTGTCTTGCACGGTTATATGTTTAAAATCAATGCTTTGATTTAGTTGTTTGGTTGTCTTGAAGTTGTTTTTTTTCTTTTTTTTTTTTTGTTTTCATTTTTATATTCTTGACGTAAATCGTTTTGAATGGTATTTTCCCTGGTTTTTTATTTGATAAGCTATTTTGTTACACTTATATTTTGCTTATCATTTAATATTAGATTTGCTTGAGATTTTGCAGTTGAGATATCTGATATTTAAGGGGAGTTTTAAGTTGTTTAAGATATTATTCGACTGTACGTTGGTTTTGGGTAGAAAAAGAAAAAAAAGGATATTGTTAGAGTTTGAGTATTCAAACTCTTATCTAATCCTCTATTTTTGTTGTTTTGTCTTTTATACACAATATATGTTTTTGTGTTATAATCTCTTTTAATTAAGACCGAATAATAGTTTAGTTTGGATGTTGAATTGCTAAGAAATTGCAGGTACATGAGTTCAATAAAACAGAGAATTGAAGACTTGGTCTTGTACCGTTGAGAAGAGAAAAGCGATGACTTGATCCTCAATAAAGAGGATCGAGTCTCTAGACATTGTTCAGTCGTCCATTGTGACGTTAGGATTCTTAAAGTGTGAATCGAAGTTTGTGTCATTTCATATTCTGAATCATTTTATAATTCACAAGTGTTATAGTGAATTATTTCATCCCGAAGGCACCCACAAGTGAGCTAAGGCTTGTGAAAAGTTTATATTGTGATTGTCTTTTATAATTCTGTTGTGTTTAGCTCTAGGTTGGGTAAATCGTGTACTCAACCTCCGCTTATTACTGGACAACATACACTTGCAAAATATATTATAAAGTGGTTACCTTGTATAATAAGAGTTTCTCTTCCAACCAAACAATATCTAATAGTAATATAATAAAAACCATAGTTGTTAAGGCGCATCTCGAGCGCAAGATGCATGAGATTTGAGGGCTTAGCCCTCTGTGTATTAGAGGCGGGCACAATCCAGGAGGAACACCCCTTCTGCGCCTTATTGGCTATTGAAGAGGCGCATCCTTTTGGTCACACTGCCTATTTTATTTTAAAATATTTTTAAGTCAAACAGTAAAAAAAAAAAGGTGGGCTTGTGACTTTCCGACGCCACTGCCCAGCCGCTGCCGACCACTGCTGTCCCCCGCCGATCACTTGTGTGTTTTGATATTTGATTTTCAACTACTATGTTATTTCTTTTTCTGTGTTTGTGCAATTATTTACTTGTTTAATGTTTATTATAGCCTAATAGCGACTGGAGTTAATTTATTCAGCTAATTAGTACTTGTTTTTTTGTTTTTTTGTTTTTGTTTTTGCACCTGCATTCTAAGAGCGCATGCCTCGAGCGCTAGATGACCTTTGCACTTATGTGCGCCTCACGCCCTAGACAGTTATGATAAAAACACCAAGAACAAGAATATTCATAATAATTGTAAACTTATGTCTAATTTAGTTTATGAGTTGGGATAGATAAAAAGATAAGATTAAATAAGACTCCAATGTTCACTGTTATTACTAAGTGGGTTAGATTTGAAATATAAAAAAGTTCACTTATCTATTGTTTTTCATGATATGGACGACTTTGGTGTTTAAATGACACAACCGCACAAATTTTTCCATCCAATAAATAGATGAGAGCATGACAAAAGGGTCCGTCCTTTGGTAAATACTTAGGAGTCAAGAGGTTAGTTCAGGTATCCGATCCAACCCGTGTAAGTTGGATACTAATTTATTGATGCAAAAGGTGGTCTAGACAGCTGCTTAGGCGCTAGAAGCTCCAACATGTCTCGATTATGTTAAATCGACCCCCTTAGACGTTTTGGAGCTAGACGGCGCTTAGACAGGATAGGCTGCGTCCTAAGCGGTCCTAGCCGTTATTTTATTTTCTTATTAAAAACGTCATCGGTTTTTGAACTTGAGATAGTTGATTAAATTAAAAAGATAATCTTAAAAGCTATAACCCCTACTCTCCTCATACCAGCAGCGCAAAAATGAAATAAAATTTAACCCTCTTTCCCCACACTTCAAGTTCCTGCGTAACCTCTTCTTTTCATTTCATCTTGCATAATTAATTAATTACATAGACCATTGTAGTGAAGTTTGGCCCACTATAAGTATAAACCTATAATTTAGACATGTAAAACTTAATTTTTTTTTTCAAAAAAAAGAGGAATTCTCTTCGGCGGCGATTAGGCGACCTTAGACAGCCCTAAATCGCTCTGCCTTCGTTTCCTCCTTCTGCAACCATGGTACCCAATCAAATCAGGTATTTTTTAGTTCATAGGTTTTGGATTACACCCAAACTTGATCAACGTCTCTTGAGTTTAAGTTTTCCTGCATACTTTATTTTAACAAAATCATCCATAATTTTTAAATTTTTAAGGAAGCAAAAAACATATTCAATCACAATTTTTTCTTTTTTAAAATCCTAACCAACCCGCCGACCCCCGGCTCAGATACCCGCTCCAGTGCCCTCAAGATTACGTTTTTATTTGGGTACCTCATGTGAGGTACCTGACTCGATAATCGAAACCCGCAAAAATCCGATCGAACCCAACCCTAAAACCAAGCACCATTTCTTCAGTCAAGGAGAGCAAGTCAAATCATACTTTCAAGTAAACATATGAATATTGAATCCTCCAAAGTTATAAGTTGTGAAATGAAATATCTACACTCTACAGCTCATTTGATTCTACACATGGATCTTGTTTTTTGCCCTAACAAAATGAAATAAGAAACCAAATAAATTAAAAACAACGTGCATTGTTTTGCCCGCAAAACCACTCAAATTGCTTCACTATCAAACCTTAACCAGGTTGGACAGAAAAATAAGTGATTAAGCATTCCTTGCAAATTTTATCTGCATAGTTGTACGACCACAAACACAAGTCTGTCTGAATTGAATCAAGTAGTTTACCGATTCCCTGTTCTGTCTTGGGGCCCACGAGGCTGTCAAATTCGTCGCACTCAGAAAAACTTACCGTTGCTCCAAACTCAGAAAACTTACAGCTTCTCTACAGAAATCGGGTAAAAATATAACCTAAAGAAGAGAACAAGACTTCATGATTGGCAGTTAATGATGTATATTCACCATAATAAGCAACATCTGTTGGGCAAAACTGGATTAAAACAACACATAGCCTACATTAGTAATCTTGATAACTAGCATTATAATAAACTAGGATACTCGTATTTTCCAGACTGTGGTGTATATCTCACAAAAGATAAGTGGTCCGTCAGCTCAGAGAAGAAAATCGACATACAAACATACATGCATACATAAAATACATACATACATATGAATTGCTAGAATGATAGAACAGTTAATTAGTTGTCAGTGACTCATTTCTGGAGAAGAACAAAAGAAAGACGGATGGATTCTCCGGTTTCCAAAATGATACCACATGTACAGTGCAACAGGAAAGTAGATACCTTTTGCGTCCATTGCCTATAATTTTATCCAAATTTTGTTGGGCCCCTAACCGGGCCCCATCTCAACATTGGTATGATATTGTCCGCTTTGGGCCAAGCCCGCACGGATTTGTTCTTGGGCTAACTACCAAAAGGTCTCACACCAATAGAGATAGTCCAATCCTATTAAACCCCATGATCCTTCCATGTATATCCGATGTGGGACTTTGTTGGACAATCCTAACAAATTTTAGATTGAAAAAATTTGGCCCTCTATTTTCATGACAATAAACTCATCTAAGAAAATGTTACTTTTTGAAATTATTGAATTATATTCATGTAGAGCACTTTAATGATGAAGCCACAGATGGGCTCCTAACAAAGATTGAGCCCCTACTGCGGCCGAGCACAGCTTGTCTGGCTAATAGTCAATCTTGGGTCAGATTGGGCCAGGCCAGAATTCTACCGGACCACTAAAATAATATACACTAAAATTTCTTCGGTCAAATGACACTAAAATAATATACACTAATTTCTTCGGTCAAATGTGTCTGATCACATTTTGGGCCTCAAAATGTGTAATTTCAGCCTACTACTAAAATAGTTTTAACCAATCCATCTGAGATAATGAAATATACTGGCAAGTTTTGTTGAATCTAGTCTAATTTTGCTTACAGGTGGAATCAGCAAGCAATTCAAAGAGACAGAAAGATCAACTCATAAGCATTAGTTTCACCCAAAATCGTAGACGAACTACAGCTGATATTTAGTTGAAAGCCTGGTAACCTGCAACAGAGCATTTCATTCGTAAAACAGAAACAGAAGTACGAAAAGAGAGGACCAAAAGACAGACCGCACAAGCATGAGGCATCTATTTCCAAGACCCATTGTACCCCATTCCATATTAGACATGAAATATACTGGCAAGTTCAGTTGAATCTAGTCTTATTTTGCTTACAGATGGAATAAGCAAGCAATTCAAAGACATGGAAAGATCAACTCATAATCATTAGTTTAACCCAAAATCGTAACTTGAAAGTCTGGAAACCTGCAACAGAGCATTTCATTCGTACAACAGAAACAGAAGTACGAAGACAGAGGACAAAAGACAACTGCACAAAGCATCTACCTTAAGAGGCTGCGTACCCCATTCCAATCAAGTTTCTAAGCAGTGATTAATTGGGCATTTTTGAATTGCCTGTACCAACATTAGATGGACAAGGAAGCCCCGAAACAAGAAAATAGAACCCAAGTGTCAATATAGTTTCATTAGAATAATATCCATACTTGAAACTTCCTGAATCTAGAACAGGAATAACAGCATAATGAAGCAAAGCATGAAATGAATTTTATGAACATCATTCTGAACAGGATTAAGAACCAAAATAAATGACATATCGATGAACCTAAACAGCATAAATAGATCATAAAATCCATCTCTTTAAATCAAGCGTAAAAACGTTTCCTCAATCAAGAACTCATGACAACATTACCAACACATTTATACATGAGAATCATGTCAATTTCATGAACTTCAAAACCTTAATAAAAATAAAAAATTATTTTAACACCAGTTGAGAACAAACACCAGAAAAACAGAGAACAAAACCTCTCATTTGAACTCGAAAGTAGGCGGAATCGGCGAGTCAAAACTCTCCAGAATCTCTGTCTTCGCTCCACCGCCACTCTTCTTCTCCTCCTCCTTACTGCCGCCAAACAGACCTCCAAACCAAGACGCCGTAGCCGCCGCCTCCTCCGGTGGCGTTGCGTTAACCCCAGCCGGAAGATCCTCCACGAAAATTGGGGCCTCTTGAGGAGGACTCATGACTTTATTCAACATAATCCCCGCCCCCTCGATAAGCGCCAATAGAACTCCGCCAAATAGGGCAGATCGGGAGGCGGCCCCCATGCCCTGCCGCATCTGGAGGAAACCGCCGGTGGCGGCGCCGGCGATTATGGAATTCCACGGATCCTCTTTCTGGCGGAGATAAACCATGGAACAATCGAAGGTGGAGAAGAGGCCTCCCCAGACGGCGAAGCTGCCGCCGATGCGAGGAGCGTTCATGCGCACGGCCTGCGTGCCGCCGACGAGGCGCTCGCCCTTTGGGGAATTGTAGATGCCCTTGAGGAAGTGGAAGGCGGAGCCGCCGACGGCGCCCATACCAAAGGCGCCGCCGATGTCGTCAAGGATGCGATCGGGGCAAGGTTCTCGCGAGGTCTCCGGGGTTCCCATTGACTGAATTGCAAGGAAAAAACACGGAGGAGGGTTTTAGGTTGCGGGGGTTTTAGGACCAAAACCTTGCTCGAGGGGTTACCTAAACTAAACGCTTGTTTTCTTTTTCCTTTTATTTTCTCTTCGTTTCGAAAAAAACTACTAGCATTAGTAATAGTGAATTGTGTAATGACAAATATGCCCCTCAAGTATTTAAATGAAAATATTTCACACCCCCAAAACCTAGATCCTTTTTTCATTCGTTTGAAGCTCTGCTACTATCGGAGATCCGTCGTTTCCACACTTGTTATAGTGAACAGCGAACCGCGCTTTGATTTATTCAAAAAAAATTAGGGCAAGAACGCCTTAATTGGGGGCAAGCACATTATCGGCCGTGCTAACTCGAAGGTATGTTAGTGAATTTTATTTTGTCTTGAATTGATTCATTTTAGTTTCAATTTCTGATTTTCAGAAACTTGTTTCCGGCAGAATCCGTCGAAAATCGAATACTATTTTGCCTGTGTACGTAGTATCCATCCCGTAAAACTGGCAATTTAACGACGATTTTTGCAGTTACTGAAAGGAGAAAATGATTTATACAGCAATCGACACATTTTATCTGACGGAGGAACAGCTGAAGAACTCACCTTCTAGAAAAGATGGCGTTGATGAATCCACGGAAACTACGCTTAGAATCTATGGTTGTGACCTCATACAAGAGAGTGGCATACTGCTCAAGCTGTATTCTTTTTTAGGGTTTTGATATATGTTTCTTTACTTTAATTCTATGTGGAGTCGAATCCTTTTCTGTTCTTGAAGTATTATTTCTGTAAGTAGAAGAAGTATTTTACAGTGAATTTGCTGTAGATGAGCCGTTTTTGATGTCTATACTGCCTTTTTTATTCCTTAACTGAATTATATTCAGACCTCAAGCTATTATGGCAACCGGTCAAGTCCTATTTCATCGATTCTATTGCAAGAAATCGTTTGTTCGGTTTAATGTGAAGGTCTGCCTGTTACTTCTCACTTTATTCGTTAGTACATTTTGTATTCGATCATGTTGGCTTTTATTGTATGGTGAGTGACTAGATTTTATTTACCTACAGAGGTTTGCAGCCAGTTGTGTTTGGCTTGCTTCAAAACTCGAAGAATGCCCCAGAAAAGCAAGGCAGGTACTCATTGTTTTTCACAGGATGGAGTGTAGGAGAGAAAAGTTACCAATCGAGCATTTGGACACATCTTCCAAGGTTAGCTTTCAAAACGAGATGTTTGTTATTTTGTATAAACTATTCTTTCAATCATCTGAATATTGTTTCTGGTCTTGGTCCATCACTCGTAACTGAAATAGTGAAGAGTCCGCTATCTTGTATTCGTGTCTTTATACCAGGAACCTGTGTAGGGTGGTTGAGTTTGTGTCTTTTGTTGTTAACAGAAATATGTGGATCTTAAGGCAGATTTGATCAGAACCGAAAGACATCTTTTGAAAGAAATGGGTTTCATCTGCCATGTTGAGCATCCTCATAAATTCATCTCAAATTACCTTGCTACATTGGAAACTCCTCCAGAACTCAGACAAGAAGCTTGGAATCTTGCAAATGACAGGTGCATTTTCTGAGCCTTAAAACACAGTTGTGTCTCTAATATATAATTATCAATAAAGATTTGGGACTGCATGTCCTTGGTGTATTTTTTCCTTGAAGAATAGTCTTATCAGCCACTTAGTAGCTTATTCTTTATCTTTTGTGACATTTGCAATTTAAATTTCGACGTAGGATGTATCCCCTTGTATACCAGACTGTGTATGTGTGTGTTGACCAGGAGCCTGTTGCTTGACACTGCTTCTAATCTCTGTTTCCATTCTCGTGATAAAGTTATTTATTTATTAATTACTTCTTTCTTTTGGCTTGCAAACGATAGTCTGCGCACAACTTTGTGTGTGAGATTTAAAAGTGAGGTTGTAGCCTGTGGCGTCGTATATGCTGCTGCCCGCAGATTTCAAGTACCATTACCCGAGAATCCTCCTTGGTGGAAAGCTTTTGATGCTGATAAATCTGGAATTGATGAGGTTTGCCGAGTTCTGGCCCATTTGTACAGCCTTCCCAGGGCTCAGTATATTCCTGTATGTAAGGATGGGGGTTCTTTTGCTACACCAAATCGACCATGGGATTCACCACGTCAGTCAGTTCCAAAGGTTAATAATTATACTATTTCGGCACATATATATAGTGTTTTGACCTGTAATTCTAGTTAGTGTACTCATAAATTTCTGTTATTTGCTTTTTAATCAGGATAGTTCGATCACAAATGAAGATACTAGTACCGGAAAGGGATCTTCTACCACTGTAAACCCAGAAGAAGCTGGTAAGGATGAAGGGACTAAAGCTGCCCCTGGGAAATCAAAGGAATCAAAGAAAAGCGACGATGATGAATCTAAAAGCACAGTAAATGGCGGAGAGTCAAGAGAAGAGCCTGATTCAAAATTGTTGTTGGACGATAATAAAACAGAGACAGGTGGCGAAAGGATCAAGGAGAGAGTGAGAGAGAGGGACAGGGAAAGAGAGAGAAGTAGGAGCGGCAGAGACCATGAGAGAGGGCGGGAATCCGACCGGGAACGAGGAGGACGAGAAGACTCTGAAAGGGACAGAGATAAAGCCAAGGAAAGGGGTCATCGTTCTAGGGACAAAGGACGCATGGAGAAGTCTAAGCATCACTCATCTCGAGGTACATCTATTTATCATTTTCTATGTAGTATGTTAATAAACTGAGTAATCATATATTAGCCAGCAGTGTTGCCAATGAGGCTGCAAGGTCACTAGAGGGTTTTGCATAAATACGTAGACTCAACTTAAATTGGACGTAAAATACATATCCAGTATAAAAGTTAAATGGATAGCTCATATAAGCTTTAAAACTCTATATTTATGGTCAGATTAAATACTAAACACTATTTAACCAAAAAAACTCCTATCCTCAAACATGAACCTTTTTTTATAAATATTATAAGAAATTTTACTACAATCTCTACTTGTAATTACTTATTCAAAGTTGAAGCAAGGGAACATCCCCCCTAAGGTTTCTATCTCATTCTAATGAAACTATTTGATTGAGCAGATCGTGACCGTGAATACTACAACTCTTATTCATCCAAGGAGAAGGATCGGCGCAAACATCATTAACATGCTTTTCGTCTTCAGCTCCAGCAGCGTCTTTGCAGTTTGTAGTACTTCCAACACATTGAAAGAAGAAAAAGGAAAAGTGAGTCTATGCTATGTCGATTGAAAAGTGAGGTGAATTAATCTTGACACTGATGCTTGTAATTTTGGATATTAGATTTAAACTCTCTTTGATCATTGAAGGTGAATTGGCTACAGTGAAATATGTCTCCATCTTCAACTGTTCTCATGAGATCATTGGTCCATTGCTCCATCGCTCACATATCTTTGCTGAGTCGGGCGAGACTGCTCAAATTACCACCTCCAATTATTGGTTTATTATTATTAATTTACATTTTCCTAATTCAAAACCAAACTAAAATTATGTATATAAAAATCTTGAACAATCTAAATTGAATAATTTGGTTTGGTGCGTTTAGGTATAAAAAATCATAATAAAAAAATTGATAATATCTTTTTTTTATAAGTAGGGAGAGGGGAAGCGGGATCAAACCCGCGTCCTTAATCATACAATAATGTGGCGTTGCCACTAGACTACCAAGTCTAAGCATAATTAATAACTTTAAAATTTGATTTGTCGATTTTTATATTTTCTGAAAATAAATATATCATTGGGAGATGGACAGGACGGTGTTCTTCGGGCAGTATAAATGCAGCGGGGCAGGGGCAAGTTTTGCAGGAAGAGTGCCATGGTCAAGAGAACTTACTGATGAAGAAGCTAAGCCTTTTATCTCTCTAACCTTCATTGATGGCTATGAATGGATCACCTTATAATCAACATGTATTAATCTTACCAAAAATTTCAAATATAGGACATAATAATAGTAAAAATATGTCTATTTTCTTAAAAAAATATTATTATATATACTTGTGTTCGTTTAGCCGTCCTCCAAATTCAAATTTCTGTATCCGCCGGTGAAACACATTTCAATTATATTTAAATATATATATATATATATATGTATGTATGTATGTATAATATTAACCTGTATGTCTCCTCAACGGCCTTTAACAAAATTCGAATGCATGTATTATTCGTTGTTGTGAGTTATTTGCAGTTTTGGTTTTATTCATGAATAAAACAGATAAATTCGGAAAAATTGCATCCAACCGACCAAATCCAGCGAATAATTTGATAATTAATCGAGGTTAATAAGTTAAATTAAAATTTTCAGAATCTTATTAATCTTTCTTAATTTTATTAATGATCTTGATTTAGTTGTTAATTTTTTAGGTTTTACCAATTAATACACATGTTATTTGTTGTAATTTTATGCTATTTATTTATATTCATTCAATGAAATCATCTCAAACATAATTAGTACATAAATTATTTATAACTATTGTAATTATACTACCTATATACTCTTTGTTTAAGAAAACATATTTAACTTTCTTATGATCCACATGTATTACTATTGATTATTCTAAACATAAGCTTAGAGTTTATTGAAATTTGTGTTAGTTAAAATTTTATAATTATAAGTTCTTATCCATATTTTTATGATTTTTTAGGATACATTATTCCTAAATTGGAAATTAGAAAACGATATCTTTGAAAGCATAAAAGTAAAAGTACTAAAGAAAATTTCATATATATGAGTGTGATTCAAAATATACATTCGCATGTATAACTCTATTTTGAAAATCTCAAGTATTAATTGTATTTTTAATTTTTATTAAAAAATATGAAAGAAACTAAAAATTTGAAGAATTTTTTTACTATGCCGACTCTGAAGCTTATTCAACCAAAGACTAGTCAAACGCACCTCTCTTGGTTAGTTAATGAAGATACGACTTAATTTCTTTTTCATATAAAAATCAACTTTATGACACGGGTATTCATTTTTTCCCTCTCCATACAACTTGTATATCGATCTAACAAGCTATTTGAGCCACCTATTTATTTAAATTATTGTTTTTGGATTTTGAAAATCAAGCATTAGATATTAAAAAATGTATATTATGATTAATAAAATTTAATAGGACCTGATCTGAAATGCTTTTTTTGTCATATTTAAAATCGTCGATTGTAATTATTGAGACTCAGAGATATAATTAACCATGATTAGAAATTTATTTATTTAGAAATAGACCGTCAAAAGATCGACATCAACTATTAATTTTGATATAAAACTATCAAAAGATAGAACAGTCATTGGAAATTGCAAAACAATCTCGGATAAAACGGGAGCAATGATATTATTGGAGTCGAATCAACATTTTATACTTCTAACACATGTTTTTTGAGTTTAGATTGTAATTCAAAAGGTTACGAAAATTTTGGGTAAAATCTCACAATCGGACTCGATTAACATGTGAATCGCACATAATTAAATGGCTTAATGTGGATTTTGAGCCTATTTTAATGACTCGGATAATTGATATGGTCTTCTGTGTAACAATAAAATGATTTGAAATCTGAAATATACATAAAAGTCATAAATGATTTTGATATATAAATATGATCATATATAAGTATATTATAAATCGTGGATCACACGACGAAAAAATTATAATTATGATAAAAGAATTATAAATTATTTTAAAACCTTATTTTATTTAAGATCCAAATATTAATTCAAAAATAATTTCTAAAATGCTTTTAGATAACTATATAATTAAATGATTTATTAGAAACAAAAGCTGAAAGGATATTGCAAAAAAAACATTTTAAAAAACATATTGCAAAAAAAGTTCACTCAGAAATGGTTTTATAATATTTCTCCAATTAAAGAATTATATATTTGAACAAGAAACACTATCACACCATTTGTCGAGGGAAATATATAAATTGTTGGAGAAACTTTTCAACCGATATTTCAATTTAATAATCTTTTATATAAAAAATAACAATTTAGTTATTTCAGCCCGAAAGTTAAAAGTAATAATTTAATTCACTAAAAAACAAAATAAATAAAAATATATCTAGTTAGTCTTTATTTGCAGCCTATATCTCTAAAATAACTACTCAAATCATTAACTAACAAGTTATTTGTATTCTTTTAATCTAATCTCATTTTAATATTAGCAATGTAAATATCAAAAATAAAGATCCTGAAGAAAAAAATAATTTAAAATATTATATATAAAGTGTTGATTGAAAATAGAAAATACTCCATCCGTCCCACCTTATCTTGTACACTTTCCTTAAACGGCCGTCCCATCTTATCTTGCACAGCCTAAAAAAGGAAAGTTATAACATAATCTCCACCCTCAAAATCTTCACTTTCAATCTCCACCTTCAAATCACCTTTGAAAAGTCAACAAACAACCAAAAAGCAACTTTTCTTAATATCTGTGCCGACCCCCCCTGTGCAAGATAAGTCGGGACGGAGGGAGTATAATTCAATTCTAAGAAATTTTTTTTTTTTTTTCAAATAACAAGTACCAAAATTTTATTGTTCTTATAAAATTTATTTTTAATTGGCAGAATGGGAGGGGAAATTCTTGTAGTTAACTTTTATCGATTATTATGCTTTATTAGATTATATAATATTAGTACATAGACTTACTTTTTTTTTTTCTTTTAAATTTCTTTAACAAATTACACATATAAAATTTTTCATGACTCCTTTTCTTTTAAAGGAATTGTTCAATCGTTCATGTCTTAAAATTAAGCTCGTGAAAGTCGTTAGGGGCTAGTTAAACGCTAGAATAAAACTTAGCGTTTAGTTGGGATTTAGACTGGAGTGATTGAGGTACATACGTAAACAGACGGGAAAATATCGGAAAACAAACATAGACCGCCACTGAAAGTCCAACGCCTGAGTAGAAATTAATCGAATTTAGTTGAGAATGTTGAGTATAGACATAGTTAAGCAGGAATTAGTCGCAGTTAATCGGGTGCTATGAAAAAAAGGTGTTGGGGATGGACATGATTAGGGAAAAGAAATAGGAAAATAAGCAGAGTTTAGTGCCTAAGCCTTAATTAGTCGGAAGTATTCTGAAATGTTGGGTGTCGACGTGGTCAGGCGAAAAAGAATTGAAAACTAAACCATAAGAATTTATGAGAGTTTAGCACCTAGAGATGACAATCCGCTAGGCTAATGTTATATTTTTTGTCGGACCAAAATCGATCTGGCTTAAAATTAGTCAATCCAGCTCGTAATTCGCCGGACTTTTGGCCCATCATTGGCCTCTTTAAATCAATTTTTTTATGATCAGTGCATCTAAAATATTGAGTTAATTGGATCGATTCGTCGGATGGTGTCAATTTTAATTGGGGTTAGTTGTAAATTTTAGCTAACATAGTTTAGAACGCAACAAAATTTAAAAAAGAAAAGAAAGATGGGGCAAAATTTAGGCATCGAATAGAATTAGGGCTCCGTACAAAATCTCCCAATTCGATGAAATTCAGACCACCCCCCAAGAGGACGAAGCTCGATCCTGCACCTTCTTTCAGGTAATCAAACGATCCAGTTTCAAGTTTCTTTTCATCATTACGAACTTTTTTTTTTTCGGTTGCATTTAGATGGAAGCTGTTGATGATGCAAATCACAATAGCAAACTCCTTCGTCTAGTTATATGGATTCAGATGAAATTAAAATTTATGAATCTTATTCTGAACTGAATTTGGGTGGAATTGGAATCAATATCGGTTGATTATGGATTATTTGCGATTGCTTTTGCCTTAAAGAAAAGGATTGAAATTAGAAATTTTAGAAAATTCACTTATGAAAATAGCTTTTGCTGGAAACAAGGTTTTATTCCCAATTACGTTCTCAATTCCAATTTTGTATAGTTATTCATTGTTTTTGCACTGTTTTTCCTTGGATTCTTCTAGGATCTTCTAAACATGAGTTTGGGTGTTTGGCTACATTTATTTTAAACATCTTATTTTTTGTTTTTTCAAGTGCTTATAACTTAATAAAGTGTTGGATAAAAGAGCTTAAGTTTGCAATTGAATGAAAGTGATTTTATTATGAATTTGGGGACTAATTTGCAAACACTATCAAATACTCATTTTGATTAATGGCTGAATGAAGTATGTGTAGTGTGTGTGAAATGTGTGAAGTGTGTGTCGGGTGTGAAATTTGAATGCAACTTATAAGTTTAGCCAAACTCCCTCTATGTACACTTCATGTGCGTCGAAGGTCTTCGTTTAGACAAAAGACTGTATTATTGTCTTTGTAATAAGCTAACAGGCTGCTGGTTTACAATGTCAGCTCTTCTCAATATACACATGGAGTTCCAACATCTGACAACAAAGATTCCAGTAGAACCCCTATAGGGAAACCTACGGTATGTAGTGTTTGTTCTTGTTATCGTGTGCAATTTTGGGTTAGTTTTGATTTATTAATAATGTGCAGGTTCGTGAGAGCAATGTCAATTTAAGGATTCAACAAGCGAGGAACTATGCAGTGGCCGAGTTACAGCAAGATGGTTGCACTGGCAATTTTAGGGTGTTCGATTCACCATTTGGGAATTATCTTGTTCCAGTGATTCCAACTCGTGCAGAACTTGGACGATGACACAGACCGCTAGTTGATTGAGGTTTGTCGCTATCAGCCTATCATGAATGTCCTCATAACTCTCCAGTGATGTGACTGGCTACTAAGATGTTTTAGTTCGCTAGATTGTCTCTTGCCTGCCCATGGATACTACATCAAAATGATTGTTAGAAACATATCCCTGCTCCTGGTATTTTTGATTCATTTGATACATCAACTTGGAAGAGATGCTAGAGGCAAGAGTTCATTTTGTCATTACAAAGATTTTCATCTTTGGACCGTTGTGTTCGATTCTTGACTTCGGGGAATCATTGGAATCTTTTTGAGATATTGGATAATTTGATAGGAGGGTTCTCGTTTCTCTCTTTCTCAAATTAAAAAACCTCACTTGTGCTAGGGGTGAGCATTCGGTTGGTTCGGTTGAAAATCGCACCGATAAGAATCGAAACCGAATTTTTTTATATTTTTGAAATCGAACCGAAAAAATCTTCTTAACCGAACCGAGTTATCGGTTTAGGTTTTAAAGTGTTTGCATTTATATTTTTTTATTTTTTATAGCAAAAGCTCTCAATTTTTATGATATTTTTTTTCGTGAAATAGGCAATGAAAGAAGAGATCAAAACATATGCATAAGTTTTAATTTTATGCATGTTACAATGTGAAAATTATTTATAAATATATCAATTCAATCAAGAAAAATAATATACAATAAATAAATAATTGAATATATACTTAAATATGAGTAGTTCGGTTTAGTTTGGCCAACCAAATTATTTTTGGTTAAGAATTGAACCGAATTATAAATCCGTTCTAATATTTGGAACCGAATCGAACTGATTATATATACAAAACCGAACCGAACCGTAACGTATTACTCGGTTTGGATCGGATGTTTGGTTTCTGTTTGGTTCCCCGAACCATATTACTCGGTTTGGATCGGATGTTTGGTTTCTGTTTGGTTTTGCTCACCCCTAATTGGCCCCAAGCGTGAGTGAACTCCGCTGGTATAATACATGTATGTGTATCTTAGGGTGGGTAACGGCTGAGTTTTTAACAATCAAATGGATTTTCCTAGGAAGTCTTCAAAGTAAGATGATGCATTCTTTTTGACTCTTGGAACATCTTCAGATGTAATAGCTTATAAGATCTTTTAAATAACTGTAGTCAAATGTGCTCCTAACTTCAAGTTCTTAAAACAGACTGTTACATCCTCAGCCCGAAGTCGAATAGATTGCGCTTTTGGTTTTGAACCTTACTGATTTCTGACTTCTACAATCTTCTTTCGACTTTTGCAACCATGACTGCAATAGAAAACTGTAGTGAACTAGTGCATTGTGTATTAGATGTTACAACCTTAGAGCAATGAAATAGCATTCTACTTCACTTCCATTTATATGCCCCGGCGTTTATTATGACAGATTAATACGTATATCTGAACTATGTTTGATTTCAAAATCTCTAAGCCTAGTGGAAAAGCTCTATACATGTATACTAGATCTAACTTATCTCCCTCAAACTGAGACGAAAACATCGCTATCAGGTATGGAACTCCGGAGGAGAGGGGCAACATCATATTCGTTTATGTTCGTCTTTTGAGCAAGCGGCAGCTTCTGGCTACACCGGAGCAGGATTTGCAGGACATCCTTCATTGCCGGCCTGCTCGAAGGAAATGTGCCGGTACAGATGAGTCCTAGCTTCAGCACTGTGCTTATATCTTCCAAGTGCATTGCCTCCTCCTTAATATCCTCATCCAATGCGTCGATTACAGGTTTGCCTTCTTGAATGTGGCGCCATGCCCACTGTGCAAGTGACAAGCTCTCGTCTCCATAGTGAGCCTCTCTTCCTGTCACCAATTCTAGAAGGACTACTCCGAAGCTGTACACATCAATCTTCTCACTCACTCTCCTTGTTTGAGCATACTCTGAAATGATTCATTGCAAAAGTGGTTAGAAGCAGAAACGAAAATATCGATCGTTTCAAAACTTCGAAAGGAAATTGATGGTGCAATATGTTTCCGTTAATATTTCACTAAGATTTTGGGTTCTTTCGATTTCGCAGAAAATGGTGTGATGTAATTTTGCCAAAAATTTGGCAAAATCGTTTCGTTTCGATTTTTTTTAGGGATGTTGCTTAGATAAGAATGAGTTGTCTCTTATATTTGAGTCTCATAGGTCATCAATTTGATACTAATAAGTAGTAATGTTATATGGAAAAATTTTAGAATGTGTATTATATTGTGTTTGTATAGTTTAATATTTGTAAATTAGTTGTAAATATGTGAATTTGTATAAAATTTTACGAGTAAATATTTATAGTTAAGTTAGTTATAACAATTATAAAATCCTACATTAAATTTTCCTCAATGCATTTTTTAGTTTCTTTTAAATTTACCAAAATTTTCACCGAAATATTGATTCAGGCCAATATTTCAGTAAATTAAATCACCGAAATTTCTATCGAAACCAAAATTTTCATCCTGGGTCAAAAGGGGAAAATATTGTTAAACTAGTCGAGTAACATTTGGCCTTTTGCAAACTGTTCAGATTAGGTCCTGATTGTCGGGGATATTTGGTTGGAATTGACACGTGCATTACTTCAGCTCAGTTTCCTACACAACTAATTTCATGTGCGGCTCACGATTTGCCGGCGGAAACTGAACTTCGGCACACAAGTGTCAATTTCTTGCCAAATTCCCGTTATGATAAAATCCGCGAATTGAAAATGTTGCAGTTTCTAATTTAGAAAAGCAATCGAAGAAAGTGAAATGGAGAGAAAGCGAGCGTACCAGGAGCCATGTATCCAAAAGAGCCAGCCACGACGGACATGGTATTCGGCTCTCCATGCTTGATCAACATTCGTGCTAAGCCAAAATCCGCTATCTTCGCGTTGAACTCCGAGTCCAAGAGTATGTTGCTCGACTTCACATCCCGATGGATGATTGGTGGCGAACAATGGTGGTGCATATAGCAGAGTCCCTGAGCAGCTCCGATTGCAATCTGCAGCCTTTTCTGCCAGTCCAAGACGACGTGATGGAGTTGGGTCGATCTCTTTCGCCCGTGAATCCATCTGTCAAGACTCCGGTTGTGCATATACTCGTATACGAGAAGCTTAGAATTGTCACTCGAAATGCAACAAAGTAGTTTCACTATGTTCGAGTGCCGAACGGTGCCAAGTATCCGGACTTCAGCCAGAAACTCTTTATCCAGCTTTTCGTCTACCTTCACATTGTCCCATATCTTCTTCACCGCCACGTATTCTCCTAACCGGTTCACTGCAACGCGGTAAACTCGCCCGGATCCTCCACTACCGATTTGGTTGTTTTCTGTCAAGCTCGACAATATGTTTGCTTCGGTGAAACTTAGCCTCTGGAACGAAGTGAGCTTCCACGTCGAGTCTGACACGTGCGTTCGTTTTCTGTAACTTCTGCACACGTAGATTGTGTACAGGAATGCCCCTAAGAAGGCCACTGCTGCTATACTTGACACTGCAGCAATGAACTGAGATGAAAGCTTGTTTCTTTTCCGGCCTTCGGGCCGACAAGTGGTGAGGCGCAATAACGGGATATTTGAGCAAAGCCCAGGGTTGTTCGAAAAACTGCTCTCAAAGGCTGCATTCTCAAATTCACTTGGAATTCTCCCTGACAGCCTGTTTGAGGAAAGATCGAGCAACAATAGCCTCAAACGGGCTATTTCCCAGGGGATTCGGCCCGAGAGTTGGTTTCGGGACAAGTCCAAGTAAATGAGATCGGAGAGACGGCCCAAAGATGATGGAATTTCACCAGAGAGCTGATTTCGACTCAGGTTTAAAGTTGTCAAAGATTGCCATGAGACCATAGTCGACGGGAGTCGGCCTGAAAGTCGATTGCCGTCGAGTAACAGAATGGATAGAGATGGAAGAGCAGTCAGTTCTTGAGGTATGATCCCACTTAATAAGTTGTTACTTGCCCTGAAGACGGTTAATCTCTCCCACGACGAAATTCCGGCTGGAATTGGGCCCGAAAATCGGTTATTCATCACCTCAAGCAATGACAACTGAGAGCCTACTTTCTCTGGAAGCTGACCAGAAAACAAGTTGTTGCTTAGCATCAAAGTATGTAAGTTGTTCGATGTCCATATCCCGTCGGGGATTTTGCCGGATAGCTCGTTATCATGAGCCCGAACAATCGTCAAACTATCGCAATCGCTTAGAGATTCCAATCCACCTGTCAGTTCGTTATCAAACACAATGACCCCTATCAGCTCCTTCTGTTCGCAGAGATGCTTCGGCAGTTCACCGGTGAATCTGTTTTCCGACACTTGGAGTCGTTCCAGCTTCGAGTATCTACCAAGATCGGGTGGTAGTAAACCCGAGAAGTTATTCGTAAACACGTTAAAATTTACAAGCTGCGGCAATCTGCCTATGCTTATTGGTACTTCACCAGATAACTGGTTGAAGTACAAAGCCAGCCCTGTAAGGCCCGTCAGCTTACCGAAATCATCAGGGATCGTCCCTGTTAACGTATTGTTGGAAAGATCTAGAACCTGCATCTTCAAGGTTTCGACTGTCCGAGGAATGGAGCCGGATAGCCTGTTTTTGTACAGAAACAGGTTAGTTAAGTTTGTTAGACGAAACAGGCCTGGTGGAATGGTTCCATTCAACTTGTTTACGGAGAAATCGAGAAATTCGAGCGATGTCATATTGCCAATGCTATCGGGGATTTCCCCGATCAGATTTGCGCCTGTCATCCACAAATCTTTAAGTTTCGTGAGCTTAGTGAAACTGGACGGAATCGGCTGCGGTTGAAACGGGTTAGTGCTCAAAATTAGCTCTTCCAAGTTTTCGAGGCCGCCAATTTCGGGCGGGAAAGTCCCGTTGAAGAAGTTGTCTCCGAGATCAAGGCCTGTCACACAGTAAATGAATTGAATATCCAAATTACACGAATCGAGTACAACTATATTTGTCTTGGAATTCCAATACTATACGAATCTAAAAATCAATTCGTATTCAAACTTTCCGAATTCTAATCATTTTAATCGAATTCGAATTACATCCCTACCTGTGAGGGCCGTGAAGCTGGCTATGGCAGCAGGGATGCTGCCTGTAAAGTTGTTGAACGCTAGTTTCAGGACCCGGAGCCGGGGCGAAAGCCGGTTTACATCGTCGGGTATGGTGCCGGTCAAGCCGTTCTGGGAGAGGTCTAAGTATTCAAGGTTGGAGCAGTTGTAGAGGGCCGTAGGGAAGGGTCCGGGTATGTAGTTAGATTGTAGATCGATGTGAGTGAGGTTCTGGAGGTTGCATATCGAAGGCGGGATTGGGGAGGAGATGCTCGCATTAACGACGGTAAGGCCCGTGACGGAGGTGCCACTGCACTTGACCTCTGGCCACGTGCAGTGGTCGGACGATGGCGTCCAGTGGCGGAGGGCGGCCGGGTCGGACCAGCTTTGTTTGAGGCCGAGTAGAATGGTGGTTTCTTGATTGCTAGTTTGTGTGTTTCCATGGAAGGGTAGGATTATGAAAAGAATGGTGAAGAAAAATTTAGTGAGCATTTTGTTTTTGTTATTTTATGAGCATTTGGCAGAATATGCTATGAAAATTTGAGTGAGTTTTGATGTGAAAAGTGAAGGAAAGAGGAAACTAATGTTGTGAATAAAAGGTTATCAGTAGTTGACTTTAGAATGTTCCAAAAGTCTGCTGTCTTTCTTGCAATCACAAGTAAATAGCCTTTTGTTTTTATGTTACCACTCATATATATATATTTATTGACTAATTTTATACTGTTTGTTTTATTTTCATTCTAGAAAGGCCAACACAGAAATTATGACTATGACTGTGTTGTTTATGGTTGGAGAGTGCTGAGTTATTGTTGGCTAAAGTAAATATTACTGAGAAAGTACGTTGAAGATGAAAATAGGTGTTTGGTGTTGTTAGTTATGTATTGAGAGTGAGGTTTTTTTGGTTATTATTAGAAGATAGGACTGACGGAAAATAAGATCACTTTTACTTGTCTCTTTCTTTAATAGATTGAGAAATTTATGTAACCAAACACTCAAACTTCACAATGTTATGCTAATTCTTGATATTTTCTGAAATTATTTTCAACTAGAAATTATGGGTTTGTTAACTTTATTTATTAGTTTTTCTCATAAATGTTATTATTATTTTTTAATCTAAACACATATATTGTAGTATTAAATATTAATTTGATTTTTTTACTTTAATGATTTAATATGTTTTTATATGTTTGATATGCTTACTGTGAATGTGAATTTGTATTTTCGCTAATATATTACACTATGTAAATTTCGTTATATATTCATTTACATAACAAATTTTATGTAGAAAATTTAACAATTTATTTAATTTTGAAGAAATAAAATTTGCAAAACAGTGATAGTTCCAATTGAAACTAAATTAATTGTAGTTAATTCAGAAATTATTGGTCTCAGGAATTGTTGGTCTGGTTGAGTTGTCATAAATTCGCAAGCCGAAGAGTTGATTTAGTTTAACATGTCTTATAAAATCGTTCAAATTAACTCATGTATACCCCTACTCTCATGTCCACCCAGCCGGCCAATTGTTATAAAACTCTCGTGTTTCTTTTTTCTTTTTGTAAATGCGATTCTAGACTTGCGTCTAATTAGTTCTAGAGTCAGCTTCAATTTCTTCAAAATTGTATTATTTAAATTGTGGGATGTGCATTTTATGGGTTCCGAGTTTTTAATACTGTCACTATTATACCTAAGGAACTGTCCTCAAGTGATTACTTCATGTTTGTCGCAGTTACTATCAAGATTTGAATTTCGATAGCTAGTAACTTTTTAATTTTTTTGGCGATATATTTCTGAATGAGCTAATATAGTAAGGATGACAAGGTTTCGGTGGAATTTTACTAGGCACTAAACAATACAAGGTGAAAAAAATAATGGCGACGATTATTCGCAGTCCATAAAATTTCTCAATGCAGCCCATCAATTTAAAAATTAAAAAGTTATTAATAAATGTCTATAACGCCCTTAATGAAAAACTAAGACAATCAATTAAAAATAATATATATATATATATATATATATATATCTAATTCAAAAAAAAAAAAAAAAACTTTCTTTCTCTATATCTTCTTCAACCAGATTGCGTTAAAAAACCCTAGTTTGTTCAAAATTTCATTAATGAACATAAATATAAACAAAAAAATGTACCAAAAAATGCACGCTGCTGCATCGAGGAGTTACCCGTGAAACGCCTAAACAATTTTCCATGGGATAAAGTATCACCAACAAGAGGAAACACTGCTCAAGATCGCGAATCCTTGAAGAATTAATTTTCCCAGACTGAGTAACAATATGATAATTTGCCTCCTTTATTTTATTGATTTTCATGTTTCATGCTAAACTCATTTTTATTGATATGAAAACCCATTCTTATTCCAACTATGCCACATCTGTTCGAAATTTTTCATGAATCGTCTTCGAGTTGTCCTTTTTATCCGCTGAATTTGATAATACAGATAAACACAAATAGAGTGATGATTAAGAAAGAAATCCGGATTGATGACTACTTCGGCAATGTGAAATTTCATCCTCCATTCAAAGTTGTTGAAATGCACATATCACCATGAATTCGAAAGAAATAAAAGGCTTCAAAGTGAGAATGAAAAACCACGAAAATATTGCATTTAAAGTTTTTTAATGTTTTATTTATAATATTTTTATTTGAATAATTTAATAAATAAAGGATATTATTGTTATTTAGTGGGTTGTATTAAGAATTTTATAATGACTTTTGAAAAAAAGTGGGCTACATTAAGAAATTTTGTGGGTTGCGAATAGTCGCCGCAAAAAATAATCGGGAAATGAAAAGAAAATGAGATAAGTATTTTTTTTTGGGAAAGCAAAATTGAGATGAGCTAAACGGAAATGAGAAAGAAAAATTATAAATTATAAATATCAACTTCATAAGTCCAAATTGGTTGTATTGGTATCTGAAAAATCAAACTCTGCAGAACGTACTCCCACGAGGAGATGGTAGCAAAGGGGTCAATAGAAAGAGGCAAAATGGCATCTGTCACGTCCGTTGTAGTACTGGGTGATACATTTATTTAAATAGTGATAAAGTATTTTTTTGAGGGATTTTGTAAGGTAGGATGTACATTAAAAATTATAAAAGGTGTATATTGAGATTTGAAAAAAGTGATATAGGTAATAGGGTGCGGATGTGGAAGGATGGACCATCCGACTGTAAAATGAAATACGTTGGGAGAGACATGGGACATCCCAATCCAATTATCCCCTTATCTATTGATAAATATTTGTATAGGTTCTTCAATTATCGAAAATATGTTCAAGTCCTTGAATTATTGAAAATGGATTTGTTCAAGTCCCTATTCGACTGAAGGTAAGTGAAAGTGGTCGAATCTATCTATTTTGCCGTTCAGATATTACAAGTCAGCTATTCTTTTAAAGAAAAATACATTATAATATGCTATTAGATTCGACCGCTTCCGTTTCCTACAGTTGCATAAATACATGATGACAATGATTTTAAATAGTTTAGGAACATGAACACACATTTTGATAATTAGGGGACATATATGAATATTTGTCAATAGTTAAAAGATTTATTTAAACAAACATTTCGACAATTAAGAGACTTATACAAGCATTTGCTTATAGTTAAATGATCTACGCATGCATTTTGCCATAAAAAGCAAGAGTGTGAAAATAATTATTTAGAAAAACAAAATTACAAAAATAAAACAATAATGTAGTTAGCCTTGAAACAAATCACTAATATCCAGTGGCAAAAGCAAATGTGAACATAAACTCCATGTCTTCCATACAACTCAAATTAGACTAAATTATTAAGAATATATATTATTCTATTTAAATTTATTATACAATTTGGCATTTCTAGGTTATCTTATTGGCATTTAACTCAATCATTAAATCAAATTAAAAATTATAAACTATTTATCACATTTTAGAGTCTTTCTAAAGTGCACATGTGACAGTACTGAAGTCTCACCTTACAGGTTTATTATGTTGTCCGTCATCGGTGAGCATATATATATATAGGAGTGACAATGGGTGAGATCGGGACTGGTATTGGACTCCTCATTCTCATTCCTAACTCCCAACTCGATTCTCATTCCCGATAAATTCTTCGCTTGAAGATCTTGGATCGGGGATGGAGTATCCTCATTCAGGGGAAAAGTGTCCCCAACGGGATTCGGGTTCCCCGTTTTTCTTTTCTTTCTTTTTTTCATTTTTTTTCCAATTTTTTTAGATAAAAAGAATAATAAAGTTATAACATACAATCACCAAACTCAAAACATGTCAAAAGTCAATAAATCTAAAATAAAAGTATTAAAATTACAAATTACATGGAGTATATATAATTATATATGTATAATATTTTTTAACTAAAGATGAAGTAATACAGTAAGTTTTGAGCGTATGTTTAGTGTATATATAATTATATATATAATATATTTAAATCTATTTAAGAGATATTATATTATATATATATAATAACGGGGAATGGGGAATCCCCGCTTTGCCTATACGGAGTCGGGTTCGGGGCCGGGGACGGGATGGGGAGTACGATTCCCATCCCCATACCATCCCCACTCATAGAATTTCGGGGAATCCCCGTCCCCTTTTTTTTTTTTTGGGAATTCCCGACCCAATATTTTCGGGTCCCAACGGGGACAGGTCCCCGCGGGATTTTTGCCACCCCTATATATATATATAGGATTAATATGAGGATTGATATATTGCACAACTACTTATATGGTAGTTTTTCACATATGTTACATTATTAATATATCATCACGTGTTCACTAGCAGTTCACTGTAGTTGATCGGTATATCAAAATTCTATATGTATATAATCTAATTTCTGAATAGATGACTGCTTAAATCCTTATGAAGTTTGTAAACCCAAATCAAAGATTTCTCGAAAAAAGAACACCACGTAATCTTCTATATCAGAGTCATTTTGTATACGCGGAGAAAAAATTATTTTAGAATTTTATCTCCATTAGGTCATACACATGTGGAGGAGAGAGAAATTTTTTGGTACAATTCTTTGTAATTGGGAAAAGGGGGTTTCTCTTGTTTTTTTTTTTCATTTTTCCAGTTGTTTTTTCCCATTTTTTTTTGTTTTAATCTTGTATTGTTTTATTTATATATAGTGTTTTATTTATCTTTTATTATTTTTGAAAATAGTATATGAAAAAAAAATGGATCAAATTTTTTATTGTTGTTATAATATTTAGAAAAAATAATTAATTATATTTTTTTTTTAAAAAAAATTGAAAATTTAATTTTAATTAAAAAAGGAATTATGAATATTAATTAAATTAATTGTATGTGTGAAAATTGTAAATAAGATTTTAATAAATTGTAGATATGAAAATAATATAGTAGTTTGCATGTGGGGCCCGTAAATAGTGTTATTTGTACCTAGTAGGGTTGGGGAGAAATAGGTACAATTTAATTGGGTATTAACTTTTGAAGTGACAGTGAGGTGTCAGTGATGTGTCAGGTACAAATGATGCTTCCATTGTGGATGCCCTTAGTTAGGCCCTCCCCAATGGGAGGAATTTTGTGACATGGAGGGGAGAGAAATACCCAATATTGAGTATTTTCTCATTGGGGGAGGGTGGGGTATTTGGGGGAGGTAGGGAATTCCCTACCTGGGTATTTTTAGGGGGAGGGGGGAGAGTGGGGGGAGGGCGTGGAGGCCACGTGCGCGGTGGGCCCCACCGCCTGCAGCTTGTCTCCTACTCTCTTTTTTATTTTGTTTTTGAATTTTCTGCTTTCCTTTTATTTATTTAGTGTGGAAAAATGAGAGTTTAGGAACAATATAGCTGTTTGCAATATTTTGCAACCACTATTTCAAATTTTTTTTTAAAAAAAAAATGAATAATTTATTCCAACGGCTAGTTTTATAAAATTTGATTTTTTTTTTAATATGTTATTTTACATTATAAATGCATGTTCTCATTTCACCATTTTCTACATTCTCTACTACATTGCAATTGCAATTTTCTAGTCAAATTTCTTCTCTTCTCAATTGGTCCGACGATCCCAATTACGTCATTCCGCCTTCACAAGTAAGTCAATGATCAACTGGAGCATTCAATGACTACGTTAGAAGAGGTGTCCAACTTCGGAATAAGCAGAAACAACTCCAGCTTCAATAGGATTTAATTGAGCATGTTTGGGCTCGATCGGAAATAATTAGCTAGATATTAATTTGGACGTTGCTAAATTTGCGTTGTTGCTTTCAGATATTTTTTTTATTTCTTTTTGTACGGTGTGTGCTTTCAATTTGTATTTTTACGTTTTGTGTAATAAAAAAAATTAATAATATTTTTTTGGAGTTTTTTTTTCTTTTCGAAAATATGATAAAATATTATAAAATTAAAACAATCGGAATATTTAATTATGTATTATTTATCCGAAAATGAGATAATTATAATATAGATGACAAATTAAAATATAAAGGGGATAAATAAGATATTGAGGTGGGTTCCCAAAAAATACCTATTTTTTGAGTATATTGTTGGGGAGGAGTTTTATTTTGGAGGTATATATATTTTTGCTTTTGAGGTAGCACTGATGAAGCAACAAAATACCTGTTTTTTGGGTATTATGATTGGGGAAGGCCTTAAAACCCGAAACCTCTCAGGACTAAGAATGAAACAAAGTACAGATTTGAAGTAACCTGTCATGTGTTAAGAAGAAACATAAATAAATTTTATTGTTATCAGAAAAAAGAAAAGAAGAAAATTATGTAATGGAATAATTGTCTTAAAGATGGATAATAAATGTAATGGAATAATTTCATTTAATGGTCTCTATTATAAAATATTTAATTTAACGGTTAAAATTGTATAGGTGCACCAGTATCTAGGTGCACTCATAATTGGATTCTTTTATTTCATTAAAATTCAGAAACCTGGAGATTATAGTCGTGTACAAATCTTTTAGATATCTACTAATCTTAAATTATTAATGGCATAATTTTTTTCTTTAAAAGATTAAGCCAGAATTTGATGATTAGTCAATCATCAAGATAAGGTTCCACAAAATTATTTTAATGATAAAGAAAGTATCTACACTTGTTGTCTTCTAATTGGACTTTATTATAATATAGTAACAAAAATTACCTATTATCTTTCTATAACAGGTCTAATGTATAGTTATATTAAAAGCTAAATCATTTTGGTCCCATAAATTTTTATATTAAAGGCTAAAATCATTTTGGTATCATAAATTTTCGTATTAAAGGCTAAAATAATTTTGGTCCCATAAATTTTTGCTTGTATATTTTTTTTATTTAAAATAGTTATATTTTCAATTGCTCGTTGTTTGTCCTATTTTTTGTTGGTGACTAAATTGATCGGAAAAGCATACATCTTTGTTACACGATACAGAACTCCGGTAATTTCCCGGCATGTCATGTACGCTTTTCCGACTGATCTTATCACCTGCAACGAAATAGGACCAATTATAAATAATTTTTTAAATTACACGACTACATTAAAAATGCAACTATTTTTCGGATGAAAAACATGCGAGCAAGAGGCTTCAAGAGGTCCTGTATGTTGTGAAATATTTAGGCCTGCAAAATCTTGCTATCTTGGATGAATCTAGTATTGCTGTCTTGGCGCTGTTTGAGGATGCAAACTGTAATGTGACATGTTTTCTGGTTATGTTGGATATTTATTTTTATTGCGTCGATAAGCATGTATTATTTTGGATTCATAAGTCTTAAAATTTTATCGGTCACAATTTAGCAAAGTATGATAAGTCTAATTATGTTGATTTTTGTATGTGGATCAGCCACCATATTTTTTGTCAATGAGTACCAACTGACTCCAGTATATGTTAAAGAAGACTTTTAGAAAAAAAGAATTACGCAATAATAGATAATTTGCGGCACAAAAAATTGGACTTTCTAGATTCCATTGAAATTTTGTGTAAGCAAACCTACTCTATGTAAGCACTTGCACGTGTGAGAATATAAAAATGATTTTGTGAAAACCAAAATAATGATAAGGCCTTTTATTTAGTTGGACAAAACATTAATCTGATCCATAACTAACACTAATATGGAATCAACGTAATCCACTGCCACATCATTAAGGGTGTGTTTGGTTTAAGCTCAAGTGAATTAGGGAAAATTTTACATTTGAAATTCTAGAATTTATAAATAAAGACAAATAGTAAAATTGTATATTTGTTTTGAAATTATATATAGTATAATTATATCGTAGATGTCAAATTAATATTGAAAAAAAGTAACCAACACACAAATTCTCTCTAAGAATACGCAAAAACCTAGCCCTCGCTGCTTTCTTCCCTCATAGGAGGATGGGGAAATGTTTCATCTTTAATTTTTATTTTGTTTTCTCTTTTTAGTTTCCGAAATAATGGAAGATCCACCACGCCTCTCCGTTAGGATTTTAGCATGAGACTTCGTCGCGTCTATGTACGTTTTTTTTCGACCTTTCCTGGTCTTTCTCCACCAGATATTTGCTCCAATCGTCAAGTTCGCTTCTGTCTGGGTCCGTCATCCAAATCATTTGCTCGCTATGCATGCAGTCACGGGACAATAAGCAAGGAACAGATCTTAGTTCCACTGATCTTTTCGTGGATAATGTTTAATATTTATTTGATGTTATCTGATTTTTTTAACATAAAATATATGTCTGGTAGAGTCAACATATTGGCACATAACTTGCTCGACGCTCGTTTTTTCTTTTTCTTCAAGCGATCAAATTGTTTGGATAGCTCCTGATGTTTCTGATTGGATTGAGAATCTTGTACTGAACGATTTAAATTGATTAATGAGAATCTCAATTTAAAAAAATAATAATAAGTTGGAAAAAAGTAGTAGAAGTAATATTATATTGTAGGTAGCGATGTAATATTATAGTTATATTTTATAAGATAAGATTGTATTGAATTGACCAATTTGAATTTAAATCTTAAAACAAACAAGAATTAAATATTATAATATCTAAAATCCGTCCGTGCTAAGTAGAAGCAAAATACCCCAAGGGTGTGTTTGTTTATAAATTGAGTGGGGCGTGAAAATTTTAATGGTAAACTTTTTTGATCCAACATTTGTTTTGAGATATAATGTGATAAAATTGATAAGATATTGTGAACTCATCATAAAAAAGTCATCAAAATATATAAAAATAAAATAAATTTTCAGATATTTTTAATTAATTACAAAATTATTTTATTTTATTTTTTCGATTATAAATAATTTTTTTAAATTTTAAATAATTTTTTTTAATTTTAAATAAGTTTTTAGAATTTCTAAAAGAATTTTAGATTTTTTTTATTAATTTTCTAGATTTATTAATGAAATTTCTGAAATTTTTAAAATATTTATTAATATTTTTTTAAATATTTTATTAGCCGCCACGTGTCGCCATCTTATTGATCCAAAAAAGAACATGTGCAAGTCACATGGCCTATATAGTCGTAAATATATCCGGAGGTTGCAAATTGAAAAAAAATAATTAATACAGGTTGTCATCGGAAAAACTAAAAAGTTTAGGTTGCAAAACTGAAAAAGGTTCATAATACAGGTTGCTTTTGGTAATTGACCCTAATTAATAATACTGGGCTTTTATTGGTCAAGGACCTGAAAAATAGGTCAACTATTAATTCAGGTCCTGAAAGATAATATTTATCAATTCAGGGCATAAAAGATTTGAAACTATAAATGGAAGACCCAAAAATCCAAAATTATTATAGTGGGGCCTGTTTGAAAAATTGCAAAACGCAAAAATAAACTTATCTCGAAGTGATAAGTAGGGAAATATACGTCAAAAGTCTTTCGATACATTTTTTTTTTTTTAATTTTCGTGATATAACTAAGATGATTAAATAATTTGCAATGTTTTTTAAATATATAAGTTAATAAAGGGTCTTTACATAAGGGGAAAAATACATTTTAGTGAACATGTTTACGTAAATTTAAAAATATATGAACACAAAAAAGAAATTACATATATTTTTTAATTTTTTCTCCGCGTATGACTAAAATACAAAATTGCAGATGTTTAAAAATACAAATTAAAAAGAAATTAACAATTTCATATATGAAACTAAAAAAAAAAAAAATTATGAAAAATATCATGAAAGCCTTTTGACGTATTATCCATTGTTTATCACTTCGAGAAAATTTTATTTTGTGGGTTTTACAATTTTCCAAACAGACCCTCTAATGATTTTAGACTTATGAATTTTTTTTTGATAGTCTTCAAATCTTTTAAACTCTAAAATGATAAAAAAAATCTTTCAAAATCTGAATTGATAGTTGACCTACCGATAAAAACCCTATTATTTAATTATATCGTCCTGTTCCAGCCAAAGCATGTCCGCCATTATATGTTATATTTTTTAAAGGGCAAAAGTAATATATATATATATATATATATATTATTGCCGAAACGACTCAAACAAAGAACTCTATGTCATTCAACCTTTTATTTACCAAAAATTTAAAACAGTTAATTACAAATAAAGAAAAACTTTTGGTTCAATTTTAATTGAAATGTGATTTTCTTTTCTTTCATGAGATACAATAATTTCATTACTTAAATAATGTTCATAAGTACAAAATTTTCGATCTAGGTAGTAAAATTATGTCCCATCCAAACAGGTGGAAAGACAGAAGAAAAAAGAAAAAAGAAAAAAAAAAGCGTCAAATAACATGCAACCGAAAAATATCCTGCTTCGTGACTACATGCACAGAAGAAATCAGATAACCACCACTACTATATCGAACAATTAAATAAACAGATGCCATCAAGAACAAAAAAACATAACAAAAACTAAAGATACACTAACCACAAGGACACTAGGTGGCGAAAAGACCAAAATGACCGTTAAAAGTCGTCCGTCGATGTGGAAAAGCCTCACGTAAGGAAAAATCCTAACGCAGAAGAGAAAACTACACCAACAAAAAAACTAGAGAATGGTGAAATATGACCGGCGGCAAAGAGCCGCCGGCCATTGGCGATTCAAGAGAGGGAGCGATTTTTGTCTTTTAGAGCCCCATAATTATAATATGATCTTTAAAACTTATCAATATTAGTTACCAACAATAAGCTTTTCTAGTTACTAACATCGACTATGTTTGTTGACATCTGATTTTGTCGTTACCATCATTGTTAGATGTGCCTTGAGGAGACATTCGTTTATCCTCTACTGTTTTAACAATTAATTTGTCACTTTCACTGCCTTTAATCATGAATAAAGAGTGGCAGTATTGAATTTTTTTAGTCAAATTTCTATATAAATATATTACAAGCAGAAGCATTTTGATCGATTTATTTTATTAAAATGCTAAAATAAATTAAAATGCAATTTTTTATGTATAATATAGCAAATTAATGTTAATTTGACATCTACAATGCATATTTTGAAAATAAGTTATATAGGAAAAAATACAATTGTTTGTCAGTTTTTTACGTTAGATTTATTTATATAATATGAATTGAATTTTTTTACTGGATTTGAATTGTAAATAAAACTTAAATAAATATTTTAAAAATATAAGTTTTTTTTTTTTTATAAATAGTTATAGATCTTCTAAAAAAATAATTAATTACATATTGTAAAACCTTAGTCTTATTTTATAAACAAATCCATACTTCCCTACAACGTTACAACAATTTAGAAATAGTAAATATCAACCATTTATCTGTTTCAAGGTTTAGAAATAGCATTTGAGGTTTTTTAAAGAACAAAAAATAAATAATAAAGGAATATATGTGTCCAGATTAGGTATGGAATTTTTTCAGAGATTTGCTTTGGTGTTGGTTGCTCTCTCCTCTCTCAATCTTTTTTATCTTTCCAACTTTTTATTTTTTGAATTTATTTCTTATTTGCAATAAATAAAAAACAATCATCTTTTCTTAGTATATAATCTAATACTGATATTTGATATTTTGATATAATATATTAACTTTGAAATAAAGAATTGTTATTGATTGATTATTGTGCTTATATCTAAATGTCTTTTGTGGGTTGAACAATTTATATTAGACATGAGCTTATATTAAAAACAAATTAAATAATTTTATTAATGAAATGAAAAGTTATTAAATAATTCAATATTCTTTACTTAACAAACAATGAGGTATTCAATTATTTTTCTCGATTATTTGATTTTGATTTTTCTCTACAAATAAATATATTCCAAATCGTGCATCGCACGATGAGGACTTCTAATATTGAGAAGTTATATATGTCATGTAGTAATTGAAAATTTAGCCAAAAATCGTGATTTTTAGTAATTAATCATATTAAAAACAACACAATATCAAAATATATGTATGGTTTATGAGAATATATATATAACAATTGTAATGCCTCAAGAAGGTGGTTGGATGCGCTTATAATAAGTTCTTAAAAAGCATTTTACAAGATATTTAAAAACGTATGAGTTCATTCAAGGTATTCGTTAAATTTTTAAGAAGAATCTTATTCCATCCCAAAATAAAATATCCCGAGCTATGGATTGTTTTTAGAAACAAAATAAAAGATATCCTACCTATTTCTCAGAAGAAAATTAGTTTTGATTAATACTTTTAAATTTCTATCCTCTTAACTACAAAATTGTCATTATTATGTGTTATAAGCTCTATGATTTAACAATTTATTCTTAAAGTAAGGCTTCACATCTTAAGAACTCAAATTATTCTTAAAATTTATAAGATATTTTTATAGCTTCTAAAATATTATAAATTAGCTTATGCATACAACTACCAACTCAATATTTGAGGCAAAAAATAATATTATATTACTTACAAAGTAGTAATTCACAAAGTAGCAATTTAGGTGGCCCGACTGCAACAATCGAGTCAACATTATTTGTTGAGTTAAATCGATCAGACCAAAATTTCATCGGACAACAAAGTTTGGTTCGTTCGCCTATAATAACTATGATTTTTTGTTAATCTGTAGCCCGTCCAACTTTTCATCCATCAGGTTAGATATGGAGAACTCGATGGCATTTGAGATAAAAAATTCTTGTAACTTGTTCATTTAAAATATGAAGTAGATTGAGTTAGCACATCGAACCAGATCGAGCTGATAAGCGTAATTCATTTGTTTCTAGATTGAGGAAGAAGACTTTAGACTTTTCTTGTGAGGGCATGTGAAGCTTCCCCGTACTGCACCAACTCTTACCATATAATGACAATCCAATCAAAAGAGTCGCCTTTGTGGAATTTGATGCATATATATATGTATTAGTCAAAGCCTAATATAATGGCCCAGCCGGCTTTGAATTGTCTTCTACTTGTATTATATGTGGCTGTTCCGGCCCAATCCAGCTCGTCAAACTTAGGGGTAGAGGAAAATAACGAAATATTACATTTATTATATTGGAAAATTAACAAGAGAATCAAGATTTCTAAAGGTATACAATATCACAAAATTCGGTGTGGCTTAAGCTATGAAATTTCTACATACGAAAAATTGCGGTACGATAATAATATAGAAGATTCAGTATAATATACCGTATCAAACAACCCCTAGTTAGACTGGACATGTTCAAAATTTTATCGCGCAAAAAGGTAATAAGAAAATCTCGATCTATCCTCCTAAAATATATTATGGTTTGTATCTCGTCAAGATTCTGACCGATCCAACCAACACAAACAGAGATTTCAGAAATAGCTCGGGACATATTTGTTTAAGTGGTTAAACCAACACAATTTTGAGTTCATTTGATAAATACATTAATAGAACTCGAACATTTATTAATTCGTCTATTATACGCCATGAATAATAAGTGTATGTTTGGTTTTTCATCCAAATATGTGGGTTATTATAATATAATGAACTTTTTGAGGAGATAAATACATAACATGGATTGATAATTATTGTATTTGCTTGGAATATTTTGCTAAGATAATTTTTAATATAATCCTTGTTTTGTGGTTGATTTATGGAACCCAACCTCTCATGAGTGACATTCAACCAGGCTGGTGGATTTAGAGACGGGTTTCTAATCCAACATGGTCAATTTTTTGTTAACCAAACATGTTGGAGTTTGAGTATTCAAACTCTTATCTAGTCCTTTAATTTTATTTTTTTTCTGTTTTGCCTTCTATACATATTACATGTTTTTGTGTTATATTCTCTTTTAATTAAAGCCGAGTAATAGTTTAGTATGGATGTCAAATTGCTAACACAAGGACATGAGTGCAATAAAACAAAGAATTGAAGACTTGGACTTGTGCAGTTGAGAAGAGAAAGGCGAGGACTTGGTCCTCAACAAAGAGGCCCGAGTCTCTCTCGCTTATCCGTCCAACTTTCCGGTAGTGTAACCACTAACCACTAACTCCCTCAACTGTAGGAGGTGCTGGCTATGTAAGAGTGCTCTCAAGGCTACTCATTGACCTATAAATAGGGCTTCAACTACCAACAAAAGATAAACAATAATACGAGAGAAAGATCGGGTATGTCTAGCAGTTGTGTCGTCTAGAAGGTTTAGTGAATCTCCTGCACAATCTGAAGTGTCCAGTTTTAGTAACATGCAGAATCCTCACGATTTCGAATCACTTTTCATAGAAAACTTGTTAGGATAGCTTTTGATAGGTTATTTAGTGCTCTAGACATTGTTTAGTCGTCTATTGAGACGTTAGGATTCTTGAAGTGTGAATCGAAGTTTGTCTCGATTCACATTCTGAATCTTTTTGTACTTCACAAGTGTTATAGTGAGTTATTTCTCCTTGAAGGCACCCACAAGTGATCTAAGGCTTATGAAATATTCATACTGTGATTGTTTTTTATAATTTCGTTATGTTTAACTCTAGGTTGGATAAATCGCGTACCCTACCTCCGCTTAGTACTGGGAAACACACACTTTCAATTGGCATTAGAGCCATCGCTTGACACACTAAACGAGATCCTGACAGTGTGTATCATAATGGATACTACTACTGTAACACAACTTTCAGTTCTGGACGGCTCCAATTACGATTATTGGAAGGTCCGTCAACGGTCTAATATCAAGTCGATTGATGTGAAAGCCTGGAGGATTGTCGTAGAATGATGGAAGCTTCCCATGATCACTGATGGTGAACGGGTCAAAAAGCCAGAAGATCAAAAGACACGCGGAGAGGTCGAAGTATCCAACTACAACGAACAAGCTCTTAATGCAATCACCCTCGCAGTCGACATGAATATGTTCAGGTTGATTAAAGCGTATAAAATGGAGAAAGATGCCCAGGATATTCTCCTGCGTCACTGTGAAGGTGATGATAGTGTAAGAGAGTCACGCTTGAGGATATTTACGAATCAATTTGAGAATCTACAAATGGAGGAGAATGAGACCACTCAAAGCTATTTCAACAAGATTCTTGATATAGCTAGTGAGGCCTCAGACTTAAGTGATGCCATTAGCAACAAGAACCTTGTTTCCAAAGCCATTCGGTCTTTTCCCGATCACTTTAATGCCAAAGTATCGGCCATTAAAGAGGCTAACTACTCTGCCATAATGGGGCTCACTACTCTCATGAGCATTCTTCAAACCTATGAGATGAATATGAATAATCAAGAGAGGTTGTACAAGGGGAAGAATATTTCCTTGTGGATTGAAGACAGAGACTCTTCCAAGGAATCTATAGTCTAGAATGAAGAAGATGACGAGGAGCTAGAAGAGGTAAGTGAGGTTGTTGATGTTGTCCATTTTCCTGTAAGATCAATTCGATGATAAGGAAGTTGAAGAACAAATCTTCAAATACACCAAGGTCTTCCACTCAAAAAGAGTCACCACCCAAGAGGACACCACCAGTTCGAAGAGCTTTCTCAGATCAACAAGGGTATGAAACCAGGAATATGGATTCAATTTAATGTCGTGCATGCAAAGGGTATGGACATTATGCAAAGACGAGCAAGAAGAAGAAGAAGGTTGACACTTCTTCACCTACACCACCATCCTAAAAACAGAAGAAGGTAAAGACTACTCAGCCTATGAAGTTGATTGATGAGTCATTTGATAGTGAAGAGGATGAAGTATTTAAAATGATTGATGGAGAAGAAGGTTCCCCAATCCTCTTCATCGATCGAACTCGACGATGAGAGTGACAAGAAATTTAATGTCGTCCTAGCTCTGAAGATGAGGAAGAACCATTCTTCCAATCATCAAGCCTGTGATTGTCCGACAGTATGTGAAAAGGCTACCAAAAAGGAAAGGAAAGAAGAAGGTCGATTAAAAGATTGGCTCAATCACCCGGTTAAACAGGTCCCAAAAGAAGGCCCTCGCACAAGAACCTACCGAGGTAAGCTCACCTGAAACTGGGTATGATCTCGGTAGTACTTGCCATGAGAATTTTTATTTATACGATCGTGTAGTTGATTGTCATAGGTTTGAATGTTTAAATATTCGACCGGAGAGAAGAATCAACATCAGTCGGTTTCGCAAGCTCGGTATATACCAACTGCTTGTGAACGTGGCTTGTTGTCCACTGTGATCTCTGCCACTCCTTATCATGAGGAGACGGTGAGATATTTTTATGCCAACTTGCTGAAGAATATAGGTGATCAACAATCTTATTTTCATGGAAAAGTCTTTGTTCGTGGGAAGATATACAACTTCACTCATTAGATTGTTAATGAAGATCTAGGCACTAAGAGTAACCGGAAAGTGTTATGCACAATGATATGGATGAAATACTTACCGTTCTCACCGGTGGAAAAGTCACAGCATGGCCAGAAATTCTGAAGATTTCAACGCTTTCACAATTGTATTGCGGTCTACAAATAATAGTCGTCTACAATTGGTGTCCATCCACTAACACCTCCAAGGTCACAACGGATGAAGGACTTCTACTGTACAAAATTGGTACGGGGTGTTATGTCAACTTCGGAGAATTAACCTTTAAGTATATCATGTCCCATGCCGGGCAGAAACAAGACTTTGAGTTGCCATTTCCATCCCTCATCTACAGTAGTCTTTGCTCACAAGGTCTTCCAGGTGCAACTACCATGATCTTGTGATGCCACTTATCCTCATAGTTCAATCCACAATCACTTCCAGAGACAAATTCATTAATTTACCATGGATTGATGACGATGCTGAACAATCGGCGGAGGTTGACCCACATGTTGAGTCTATTTCTGAGCTAGTCTGAATCAGTCCTTCATCCTTCACCAAGTTCAAATGCCGACTGCTCAAATTACTGCACTCACGAAAAGTCCTGACAACCTACTTGTCTCTATTTCTACTAAAAAAGGGGGAATGTGGCAGTACAACCGATGTCGCTTCTGAAGGTGTTGAGGCCGATGGTGGTGCTGATCCTCAAGTTAACCCTGATGAAAGTATAAGGGTTCAGGGGGAGTCCGACCAATTTCACGAAGTCATTCGCCGGGAAGTAGTTAATGATGATAACATTCTTGTAGAAAGCTATTTCCCCAATGAAGGTGATGAATAAGAGGAGGAAGGAGAGAGTGACGAACCTGGAGATACTGATGATGAAGAAGAGGATGAGGAAGAAGATTGATTTGATTTGAATTTGTCTTGCACGGTTATATGTTTAAAATCAATGCTTTGATTTAGTTGTTTGGTTGTCTTGAAGTTGTTTTTTTTCTTTTTTTTTTTTTGTTTTCATTTTTATATTCTTGACGTAAATCGTTTTGAATGGTATTTTCCCTGGTTTTTTATTTGATAAGCTATTTTGTTACACTTATATTTTGCTTATCATTTAATATTAGATTTGCTTGAGATTTTGCAGTTGAGATATCTGATATTTAAGGGGAGTTTTAAGTTGTTTAAGATATTATTCGACTGTACGTTGGTTTTGGGTAGAAAAAGAAAAAAAAGGATATTGTTAGAGTTTGAGTATTCAAACTCTTATCTAATCCTCTATTTTTGTTGTTTTGTCTTTTATACACAATATATGTTTTTGTGTTATAATCTCTTTTAATTAAGACCGAATAATAGTTTAGTTTGGATGTTGAATTGCTAAGAAATTGCAGGTACATGAGTTCAATAAAACAGAGAATTGAAGACTTGGTCTTGTACCGTTGAGAAGAGAAAAGCGATGACTTGATCCTCAATAAAGAGGATCGAGTCTCTAGACATTGTTCAGTCGTCCATTGTGACGTTAGGATTCTTAAAGTGTGAATCGAAGTTTGTGTCATTTCATATTCTGAATCATTTTATAATTCACAAGTGTTATAGTGAATTATTTCATCCCGAAGGCACCCACAAGTGAGCTAAGGCTTGTGAAAAGTTTATATTGTGATTGTCTTTTATAATTCTGTTGTGTTTAGCTCTAGGTTGGGTAAATCGTGTACTCAACCTCCGCTTATTACTGGACAACATACACTTGCAAAATATATTATAAAGTGGTTACCTTGTATAATAAGAGTTTCTCTTCCAACCAAACAATATCTAATAGTAATATAATAAAAACCATAGTTGTTAAGGCGCATCTCGAGCGCAAGATGCATGAGATTTGAGGGCTTAGCCCTCTGTGTATTAGAGGCGGGCACAATCCAGGAGGAACACCCCTTCTGCGCCTTATTGGCTATTGAAGAGGCGCATCCTTTTGGTCACACTGCCTATTTTATTTTAAAATATTTTTAAGTCAAACAGTAAAAAAAAAAAGGTGGGCTTGTGACTTTCCGACGCCACTGCCCAGCCGCTGCCGACCACTGCTGTCCCCCGCCGATCACTTGTGTGTTTTGATATTTGATTTTCAACTACTATGTTATTTCTTTTTCTGTGTTTGTGCAATTATTTACTTGTTTAATGTTTATTATAGCCTAATAGCGACTGGAGTTAATTTATTCAGCTAATTAGTACTTGTTTTTTTGTTTTTTTGTTTTTGTTTTTGCACCTGCATTCTAAGAGCGCATGCCTCGAGCGCTAGATGACCTTTGCACTTATGTGCGCCTCACGCCCTAGACAGTTATGATAAAAACACCAAGAACAAGAATATTCATAATAATTGTAAACTTATGTCTAATTTAGTTTATGAGTTGGGATAGATAAAAAGATAAGATTAAATAAGACTCCAATGTTCACTGTTATTACTAAGTGGGTTAGATTTGAAATATAAAAAAGTTCACTTATCTATTGTTTTTCATGATATGGACGACTTTGGTGTTTAAATGACACAACCGCACAAATTTTTCCATCCAATAAATAGATGAGAGCATGACAAAAGGGTCCGTCCTTTGGTAAATACTTAGGAGTCAAGAGGTTAGTTCAGGTATCCGATCCAACCCGTGTAAGTTGGATACTAATTTATTGATGCAAAAGGTGGTCTAGACAGCTGCTTAGGCGCTAGAAGCTCCAACATGTCTCGATTATGTTAAATCGACCCCCTTAGACGTTTTGGAGCTAGACGGCGCTTAGACAGGATAGGCTGCGTCCTAAGCGGTCCTAGCCGTTATTTTATTTTCTTATTAAAAACGTCATCGGTTTTTGAACTTGAGATAGTTGATTAAATTAAAAAGATAATCTTAAAAGCTATAACCCCTACTCTCCTCATACCAGCAGCGCAAAAATGAAATAAAATTTAACCCTCTTTCCCCACACTTCAAGTTCCTGCGTAACCTCTTCTTTTCATTTCATCTTGCATAATTAATTAATTACATAGACCATTGTAGTGAAGTTTGGCCCACTATAAGTATAAACCTATAATTTAGACATGTAAAACTTAATTTTTTTTTTCAAAAAAAAGAGGAATTCTCTTCGGCGGCGATTAGGCGACCTTAGACAGCCCTAAATCGCTCTGCCTTCGTTTCCTCCTTCTGCAACCATGGTACCCAATCAAATCAGGTATTTTTTAGTTCATAGGTTTTGGATTACACCCAAACTTGATCAACGTCTCTTGAGTTTAAGTTTTCCTGCATACTTTATTTTAACAAAATCATCCATAATTTTTAAATTTTTAAGGAAGCAAAAAACATATTCAATCACAATTTTTTCTTTTTTAAAATCCTAACCAACCCGCCGACCCCCGGCTCAGATACCCGCTCCAGTGCCCTCAAGATTACGTTTTTATTTGGGTACCTCATGTGAGGTACCTGACTCGATAATCGAAACCCGCAAAAATCCGATCGAACCCAACCCTAAAACCAAGCACCATTTCTTCAGTCAAGGAGAGCAAGTCAAATCATACTTTCAAGTAAACATATGAATATTGAATCCTCCAAAGTTATAAGTTGTGAAATGAAATATCTACACTCTACAGCTCATTTGATTCTACACATGGATCTTGTTTTTTGCCCTAACAAAATGAAATAAGAAACCAAATAAATTAAAAACAACGTGCATTGTTTTGCCCGCAAAACCACTCAAATTGCTTCACTATCAAACCTTAACCAGGTTGGACAGAAAAATAAGTGATTAAGCATTCCTTGCAAATTTTATCTGCATAGTTGTACGACCACAAACACAAGTCTGTCTGAATTGAATCAAGTAGTTTACCGATTCCCTGTTCTGTCTTGGGGCCCACGAGGCTGTCAAATTCGTCGCACTCAGAAAAACTTACCGTTGCTCCAAACTCAGAAAACTTACAGCTTCTCTACAGAAATCGGGTAAAAATATAACCTAAAGAAGAGAACAAGACTTCATGATTGGCAGTTAATGATGTATATTCACCATAATAAGCAACATCTGTTGGGCAAAACTGGATTAAAACAACACATAGCCTACATTAGTAATCTTGATAACTAGCATTATAATAAACTAGGATACTCGTATTTTCCAGACTGTGGTGTATATCTCACAAAAGATAAGTGGTCCGTCAGCTCAGAGAAGAAAATCGACATACAAACATACATGCATACATAAAATACATACATACATATGAATTGCTAGAATGATAGAACAGTTAATTAGTTGTCAGTGACTCATTTCTGGAGAAGAACAAAAGAAAGACGGATGGATTCTCCGGTTTCCAAAATGATACCACATGTACAGTGCAACAGGAAAGTAGATACCTTTTGCGTCCATTGCCTATAATTTTATCCAAATTTTGTTGGGCCCCTAACCGGGCCCCATCTCAACATTGGTATGATATTGTCCGCTTTGGGCCAAGCCCGCACGGATTTGTTCTTGGGCTAACTACCAAAAGGTCTCACACCAATAGAGATAGTCCAATCCTATTAAACCCCATGATCCTTCCATGTATATCCGATGTGGGACTTTGTTGGACAATCCTAACAAATTTTAGATTGAAAAAATTTGGCCCTCTATTTTCATGACAATAAACTCATCTAAGAAAATGTTACTTTTTGAAATTATTGAATTATATTCATGTAGAGCACTTTAATGATGAAGCCACAGATGGGCTCCTAACAAAGATTGAGCCCCTACTGCGGCCGAGCACAGCTTGTCTGGCTAATAGTCAATCTTGGGTCAGATTGGGCCAGGCCAGAATTCTACCGGACCACTAAAATAATATACACTAAAATTTCTTCGGTCAAATGACACTAAAATAATATACACTAATTTCTTCGGTCAAATGTGTCTGATCACATTTTGGGCCTCAAAATGTGTAATTTCAGCCTACTACTAAAATAGTTTTAACCAATCCATCTGAGATAATGAAATATACTGGCAAGTTTTGTTGAATCTAGTCTAATTTTGCTTACAGGTGGAATCAGCAAGCAATTCAAAGAGACAGAAAGATCAACTCATAAGCATTAGTTTCACCCAAAATCGTAGACGAACTACAGCTGATATTTAGTTGAAAGCCTGGTAACCTGCAACAGAGCATTTCATTCGTAAAACAGAAACAGAAGTACGAAAAGAGAGGACCAAAAGACAGACCGCACAAGCATGAGGCATCTATTTCCAAGACCCATTGTACCCCATTCCATATTAGACATGAAATATACTGGCAAGTTCAGTTGAATCTAGTCTTATTTTGCTTACAGATGGAATAAGCAAGCAATTCAAAGACATGGAAAGATCAACTCATAATCATTAGTTTAACCCAAAATCGTAACTTGAAAGTCTGGAAACCTGCAACAGAGCATTTCATTCGTACAACAGAAACAGAAGTACGAAGACAGAGGACAAAAGACAACTGCACAAAGCATCTACCTTAAGAGGCTGCGTACCCCATTCCAATCAAGTTTCTAAGCAGTGATTAATTGGGCATTTTTGAATTGCCTGTACCAACATTAGATGGACAAGGAAGCCCCGAAACAAGAAAATAGAACCCAAGTGTCAATATAGTTTCATTAGAATAATATCCATACTTGAAACTTCCTGAATCTAGAACAGGAATAACAGCATAATGAAGCAAAGCATGAAATGAATTTTATGAACATCATTCTGAACAGGATTAAGAACCAAAATAAATGACATATCGATGAACCTAAACAGCATAAATAGATCATAAAATCCATCTCTTTAAATCAAGCGTAAAAACGTTTCCTCAATCAAGAACTCATGACAACATTACCAACACATTTATACATGAGAATCATGTCAATTTCATGAACTTCAAAACCTTAATAAAAATAAAAAATTATTTTAACACCAGTTGAGAACAAACACCAGAAAAACAGAGAACAAAACCTCTCATTTGAACTCGAAAGTAGGCGGAATCGGCGAGTCAAAACTCTCCAGAATCTCTGTCTTCGCTCCACCGCCACTCTTCTTCTCCTCCTCCTTACTGCCGCCAAACAGACCTCCAAACCAAGACGCCGTAGCCGCCGCCTCCTCCGGTGGCGTTGCGTTAACCCCAGCCGGAAGATCCTCCACGAAAATTGGGGCCTCTTGAGGAGGACTCATGACTTTATTCAACATAATCCCCGCCCCCTCGATAAGCGCCAATAGAACTCCGCCAAATAGGGCAGATCGGGAGGCGGCCCCCATGCCCTGCCGCATCTGGAGGAAACCGCCGGTGGCGGCGCCGGCGATTATGGAATTCCACGGATCCTCTTTCTGGCGGAGATAAACCATGGAACAATCGAAGGTGGAGAAGAGGCCTCCCCAGACGGCGAAGCTGCCGCCGATGCGAGGAGCGTTCATGCGCACGGCCTGCGTGCCGCCGACGAGGCGCTCGCCCTTTGGGGAATTGTAGATGCCCTTGAGGAAGTGGAAGGCGGAGCCGCCGACGGCGCCCATACCAAAGGCGCCGCCGATGTCGTCAAGGATGCGATCGGGGCAAGGTTCTCGCGAGGTCTCCGGGGTTCCCATTGACTGAATTGCAAGGAAAAAACACGGAGGAGGGTTTTAGGTTGCGGGGGTTTTAGGACCAAAACCTTGCTCGAGGGGTTACCTAAACTAAACGCTTGTTTTCTTTTTCCTTTTATTTTCTCTTCGTTTCGAAAAAAACTACTAGCATTAGTAATAGTGAATTGTGTAATGACAAATATGCCCCTCAAGTATTTAAATGAAAATATTTCACACCCCCAAAACCTAGATCCTTTTTTCATTCGTTTGAAGCTCTGCTACTATCGGAGATCCGTCGTTTCCACACTTGTTATAGTGAACAGCGAACCGCGCTTTGATTTATTCAAAAAAAATTAGGGCAAGAACGCCTTAATTGGGGGCAAGCACATTATCGGCCGTGCTAACTCGAAGGTATGTTAGTGAATTTTATTTTGTCTTGAATTGATTCATTTTAGTTTCAATTTCTGATTTTCAGAAACTTGTTTCCGGCAGAATCCGTCGAAAATCGAATACTATTTTGCCTGTGTACGTAGTATCCATCCCGTAAAACTGGCAATTTAACGACGATTTTTGCAGTTACTGAAAGGAGAAAATGATTTATACAGCAATCGACACATTTTATCTGACGGAGGAACAGCTGAAGAACTCACCTTCTAGAAATGATGGCGTTGATGAATCCACGGAAACTACGCTTAGAATCTATGGTTGTGACCTCATACAAGAGAGTGGCATACTGCTCAAGCTGTATTCTTTTTTAGGGTTTTGATATATGTTTCTTTACTTTAATTCTATGTGGAGTCGAATCCTTTTCTGTTCTTGAAGTATTATTTCTGTAAGTAGAAGAAGTATTTTACAGTGAATTTGCTGTAGATGAGCCGTTTTTGATGTCTATACTGCCTTTTTTATTCCTTAACTGAATTATATTCAGACCTCAAGCTATTATGGCAACCGGTCAAGTCCTATTTCATCGATTCTATTGCAAGAAATCGTTTGTTCGGTTTAATGTGAAGGTCTGCCTGTTACTTCTCACTTTATTCGTTAGTACATTTTGTATTCGATCATGTTGGCTTTTATTGTATGGTGAGTGACTAGATTTTATTTACCTACAGAGGTTTGCAGCCAGTTGTGTTTGGCTTGCTTCAAAACTCGAAGAATGCCCCAGAAAAGCAAGGCAGGTACTCATTGTTTTTCACAGGATGGAGTGTAGGAGAGAAAAGTTACCAATCGAGCATTTGGACACATCTTCCAAGGTTAGCTTTCAAAACGAGATGTTTGTTATTTTGTATAAACTATTCTTTCAATCATCTGAATATTGTTTCTGGTCTTGGTCCATCACTCGTAACTGAAATAGTGAAGAGTCCGCTATCTTGTATTCGTGTCTTTATACCAGGAACCTGTGTAGGGTGGTTGAGTTTGTGTCTTTTGTTGTTAACAGAAATATGTGGATCTTAAGGCAGATTTGATCAGAACCGAAAGACATCTTTTGAAAGAAATGGGTTTCATCTGCCATGTTGAGCATCCTCATAAATTCATCTCAAATTACCTTGCTACATTGGAAACTCCTCCAGAACTCAGACAAGAAGCTTGGAATCTTGCAAATGACAGGTGCATTTTCTGAGCCTTAAAACACAGTTGTGTCTCTAATATATAATTATCAATAAAGATTTGGGACTGCATGTCCTTGGTGTATTTTTTCCTTGAAGAATAGTCTTATCAGCCACTTAGTAGCTTATTCTTTATCTTTTGTGACATTTGCAATTTAAATTTCGACGTAGGATGTATCCCCTTGTATACCAGACTGTGTATGTGTGTGTTGACCAGGAGCCTGTTGCTTGACACTGCTTCTAATCTCTGTTTCCATTCTCGTGATAAAGTTATTTATTTATTAATTACTTCTTTCTTTTGGCTTGCAAACGATAGTCTGCGCACAACTTTGTGTGTGAGATTTAAAAGTGAGGTTGTAGCCTGTGGCGTCGTATATGCTGCTGCCCGCAGATTTCAAGTACCATTACCCGAGAATCCTCCTTGGTGGAAAGCTTTTGATGCTGATAAATCTGGAATTGATGAGGTTTGCCGAGTTCTGGCCCATTTGTACAGCCTTCCCAGGGCTCAGTATATTCCTGTATGTAAGGATGGGGGTTCTTTTGCTACACCAAATCGACCATGGGATTCACCACGTCAGTCAGTTCCAAAGGTTAATAATTATACTATTTCGGCACATATATATAGTGTTTTGACCTGTAATTCTAGTTAGTGTACTCATAAATTTCTGTTATTTGCTTTTTAATCAGGATAGTTCGATCACAAATGAAGATACTAGTACCGGAAAGGGATCTTCTACCACTGTAAACCCAGAAGAAGCTGGTAAGGATGAAGGGACTAAAGCTGCCCCTGGGAAATCAAAGGAATCAAAGAAAAGCGACGATGATGAATCTAAAAGCACAGTAAATGGCGGAGAGTCAAGAGAAGAGCCTGATTCAAAATTGTTGTTGGACGATAATAAAACAGAGACAGGTGGCGAAAGGATCAAGGAGAGAGTGAGAGAGAGGGACAGGGAAAGAGAGAGAAGTAGGAGCGGCAGAGACCATGAGAGAGGGCGGGAATCCGACCGGGAACGAGGAGGACGAGAAGACTCTGAAAGGGACAGAGATAAAGCCAAGGAAAGGGGTCATCGTTCTAGGGACAAAGGACGCATGGAGAAGTCTAAGCATCACTCATCTCGAGGTACATCTATTTATCATTTTCTATGTAGTATGTTAATAAACTGAGTAATCATATATTAGCCAGCAGTGTTGCCAATGAGGCTGCAAGGTCACTAGAGGGTTTTGCATAAATACGTAGACTCAACTTAAATTGGACGTAAAATACATATCCAGTATAAAAGTTAAATGGATAGCTCATATAAGCTTTAAAACTCTATATTTATGGTCAGATTAAATACTAAACACTATTTAACCAAAAAAACTCCTATCCTCAAACATGAACCTTTTTTTATAAATATTATAAGAAATTTTACTACAATCTCTACTTGTAATTACTTATTCAAAGTTGAAGCAAGGGAACATCCCCCCTAAGGTTTCTATCTCATTCTAATGAAACTATTTGATTGAGCAGATCGTGACCGTGAATACTACAACTCTTATTCATCCAAGGAGAAGGATCGGCGCAAACATCATTAACATGCTTTTCGTCTTCAGCTCCAGCAGCGTCTTTGCAGTTTGTAGTACTTCCAACACATTGAAAGAAGAAAAAGGAAAAGTGAGTCTATGCTATGTCGATTGAAAAGTGAGGTGAATTAATCTTGACACTGATGCTTGTAATTTTGGATATTAGATTTAAACTCTCTTTGATCATTGAAGGTGAATTGGCTACAGTGAAATATGTCTCCATCTTCAACTGTTCTCATGAGATCATTGGTCCATTGCTCCATCGCTCACATATCTTTGCTGAGTCGGGCGAGACTGCTCAAATTACCACCTCCAATTATTGGTTTATTATTATTAATTTACATTTTCCTAATTCAAAACCAAACTAAAATTATGTATATAAAAATCTTGAACAATCTAAATTGAATAATTTGGTTTGGTGCGTTTAGGTATAAAAAATCATAATAAAAAAATTGATAATATCTTTTTTTTATAAGTAGGGAGAGGGGAAGCGGGATCAAACCCGCGTCCTTAATCATACAATAATGTGGCGTTGCCACTAGACTACCAAGTCTAAGCATAATTAATAACTTTAAAATTTGATTTGTCGATTTTTATATTTTCTGAAAATAAATATATCATTGGGAGATGGACAGGACGGTGTTCTTCGGGCAGTATAAATGCAGCGGGGCAGGGGCAAGTTTTGCAGGAAGAGTGCCATGGTCAAGAGAACTTACTGATGAAGAAGCTAAGCCTTTTATCTCTCTAACCTTCATTGATGGCTATGAATGGATCACCTTATAATCAACATGTATTAATCTTACCAAAAATTTCAAATATAGGACATAATAATAGTAAAAATATGTCTATTTTCTTAAAAAAATATTATTATATATACTTGTGTTCGTTTAGCCGTCCTCCAAATTCAAATTTCTGTATCCGCCGGTGAAACACATTTCAATTATATTTAAATATATATATATATATATATGTATGTATGTATGTATAATATTAACCTGTATGTCTCCTCAACGGCCTTTAACAAAATTCGAATGCATGTATTATTCGTTGTTGTGAGTTATTTGCAGTTTTGGTTTTATTCATGAATAAAACAGATAAATTCGGAAAAATTGCATCCAACCGACCAAATCCAGCGAATAATTTGATAATTAATCGAGGTTAATAAGTTAAATTAAAATTTTCAGAATCTTATTAATCTTTCTTAATTTTATTAATGATCTTGATTTAGTTGTTAATTTTTTAGGTTTTACCAATTAATACACATGTTATTTGTTGTAATTTTATGCTATTTATTTATATTCATTCAATGAAATCATCTCAAACATAATTAGTACATAAATTATTTATAACTATTGTAATTATACTACCTATATACTCTTTGTTTAAGAAAACATATTTAACTTTCTTATGATCCACATGTATTACTATTGATTATTCTAAACATAAGCTTAGAGTTTATTGAAATTTGTGTTAGTTAAAATTTTATAATTATAAGTTGTTATCCATATTTTTATGATTTTTTAGGATACATTATTCCTAAATTGGAAATTAGAAAACGATATCTTTGAAAGCATAAAAGTAAAAGTACTAAAGAAAATTTCATATATATGAGTATGATTCAAAATATATATTCGCATGTATAACTCTATTTTGAAAATCTCAAGTATTAATTGTATTTTTAATTTTTATTAAAAAATATGAAAGAAACTAAAAATTTGAAGAATTTTTTTACTATGCCGACTCTGAAGTTTATTCAACCAAAGACTAGTCAAACGCACCTCTCTTGGTTAGTTAATGAAGATACAACTTAATTTCTTTTTCATATAAAAATCAACTTTATGACACGAGTATTCATTTTTTCCCTCTCCATACAACTTGTATATCGATCTAACAAGCTATTTGAGCCACCTATTTATTTAAATTATTGTTTTTGGATTTTGAAAATCAAGCATTAGATATTAAAAAATGTATATTATGATTAATAAAATTTAATAGGACCTGATCTGAAATGCTTTTATTGTCATATTTAAAATCATCGATATTGTAATTATTGAGACTCAGAGATATAATTAACCATGATTAGAAATTTATTTATTTAGAAATAGACCGTCAAAAGATCGACATCAACTATTAATTTTGATATAAAACTATCAAAAGATAGAACAGTCATTGGAAATTGCAAAACAATCTCGGATAAAACGGGAGCAATGATATTATTGGAGTCGAATCAACATTTTATACTTCTAACACATGTTTTTTGAGTTTAGATTGTAATTCAAAAGGTTACGAAAATTTTGGGTAAAATCTCACATTCGGACTCGATTAACATGTGAATCGCACATAATTAAATGGCTTAACGTGGATTTTGAGCCTATTTTAATGACTCAAATAATTGATATGGTCTTCTGTGTAACAATAAAATGATTTGAAATCTGAAATATACATAAAAGTCATAAATGATTTTGATATATAAATATGATCATATATAAGTATATTATAAATCGTGGATCACACGACGAAAAAATTATAATTATGATAAAAGAATTATAAATTATTTTAAAACCTTATTTTATTTAAGATCCAAATATTAATTCAAAAATAATTTCTAAAATGTTTTTAGATAACTATATAATTAAATGATTTATTAGAAACAAAAGCTGAAAGGATATTGCAAAAAAACATTTTAAAAAACATATTGCAAAAAAAGTTCACTCAGAAATGGTTTTATAATATTTCTCCAATTAGAGAATTATATATTTGAACAAGAAACACTATCACACCATTTGTCGAGGGAAATATATAAATTGTTTGAGAAACTTTTCAACCGATATTTCAATTTAATAATCTTTTATATAAAAAATAACAATTTAGTTATTTCAGCCCGAAAGTTAAAAGTAATAATTTAATTCACTAAAAAACAAAATAAATAAAAATATATCTAGTTAGTCTTTATTTGCAGCCTATATCTCTAAAATAACTACTCAAATCATTAACTAACAAGTTATTTGTATTCTTTTAATCTAATCTCATTTTAATATTAGCAATGTAAATATAAAAAATAAAGATCCTGAAGAAAAAAATAATTTAATAAAAAAGAATATTATTTATAGACAAAACTTACATAATACAAAAAGTCGTCTTCCGTGAGAAGCTCGTCCAGTCTTACAAACACTAAATGATCTATTTTAATAAAGAAAGAAGTAAAGGAAACTAGAAATGGAAAGATCAAGTTTTTTCTTCGATGCTCTACTAAGGGTTACAACATTCCTTTAAATAGTAAAAATGAAAGAAAAAGACAAAAAATAAAAGTAAAACATGACATCATAGCTTACATAATCAAACTATTATTTGATCAACTTTATTTGAGTGGAGAAGCCGATAGTAGTAATTGGCATATGTCTTTTATGTTTTCTTTAATTTCTTGATCTATATTCCAAATAGATCTTCTTCTGTATGGAGTCTTGAGCATCTTCAACTTTCCCTTTTGAGGTAGAAGAGATAGACGGAGATGGTGATTCTGTATTTACTAGATATCTCTAGTCCTTTGTTTTCAAAAACTTCTTTCCCAGTATTACCTTAGTCCCACACAATTTTGCACACTTTTCCTTTTGGTCCGTCCCTCAAAATTTTGCACACCCCTAAAAGAAAATTTCTCTCACAGTTTTCACCCTCAAAATCTTCATCCCCAATCTACACCTTTGAAAAAGTCAACTAAAAAGCAAAAAAACTATTTTTTTTCTTAATATACGTGCCGTGCAAGATAGGAAGTACTTTCTCCGTTCCGAATAAACTTGCACACTTTCAAGCAATTTGAATTTGCATACTTTCTTAAAAATAAAATCATATCTCACAAATCCTATCTCAAAATACACATTTATTTACCAAATAAAGCAAAAGATAGGTTTGAAAATTCAACATACCCCAAAAGTAATTTTTTCTTAATATATGTGTCCACTTGCGTGTGTAAGCTCATTTGGGACGGAGAGAGTACTAGTTCTTTTCTATATGTTGAAATAATTAGTTTTTCTGAATCCATAACTTTCCTAGTTTGTCTAGCAGTTTGAATAGAGAGACTTCCTCTTGGATGATAAGTTTTCTCTTCTAATAATAAATCTTATTTACCCTACCATGATCGAAGAGGAGTTCTCTCTGCTAAACAAGCTATAAAAGTTATGGATTCAGAAAAAAAGTTCTGGATTCAGAAAAACTACTCATGAACTACTTTTTAAAGAATTACTTCAACATATGGGAAATGATACCATAACTAATACTTAGAAAGAAGTTTTTGGAGACAAAAGGACTAGAGAATTTAAAATTTGTAGTAACAACGGAATCACCGTCTATCTCTTCTACCTCAAAAGGGAAAATTGAAGATATTAATGATACTGAATACTGGAGCAAGTTGCTCAACCCCCATAGGAGAAGATCTATTTGAAATATAGATAAAAAAAAAAAAAATTAAAGAAAAGCCTAAAGACATATGCCAAAGACTACCATCGGGTTCTCCACTCAAATAAAATTGATAAAATAATAGTTTGATCATGTAAGCTATGATGTTATGTTTTGCTTTTATGTTTTTGTCTTTTTCATTCATTTTCTCTATTTAAGGGAACTTTGTAACCCTTAGTACAGAAGAAAAAACTAGATCTTTTCATTTCTAGCTTCATTTCTTTATTAAAATAGTTTCTTTCGTGTTTGTAAGGCTGAATAAGAGAGACGAATATTTCAAGGAAAACGACTTTCGTATTATGTAAGTTTTGTCTATGAATAATATTTTTGTTTATTATGATTATATCTTGATTTTCTTCCATTAATTATACTTTCCCCGTTGTTGTAATAATTATAAACTTATTATTAGAAAAAGAATTGCTCATATAAAAGAATATATAGAAATTATTGAAGAACTTAAAAGTCTAAGTGAAAAAATTAGTAGATGTAATTTCTCTTAACATGATTCAGAACGATTAAGATCTCAAAGATCTGCTTTATTAATTCAATTAAATTATCGCTAAAAGTATTTGAGTCACAAGCCTCATGTTACGCTGCCTAAGTGGTATCAGAGCCAATTTCTTTTTCGGAATCATCTAATGATTCATCAGAAGATTCTTCTGAGCTATTAAAAGCTAAATTAACTTGCATATCTTTTATATTTTCTTCTGTATTTAGAAAAAAGTCGCAATAACGAATTTTTTGAATCATCTCCAATCAATGTTATCAAACTCGCACGATTCTACGAGTCATTTATGCCTCAATGATTATCAATTTTAAAGATCATTTTACTTTGAAAGGAAAAACAAAAGAAACATTTGTAGAGATTTTAAGCAAGACGCAATAATGGAATCAACATCTTCATTTCTAATCATCATTTCACCAGCTGAATGTAATTTTCAATATATGTAAAGCATATTTGAGATGTATATGTACATAAATATATACTTATATATCCACAATTTGTAGAATCTTACGATTCTACGATCCGATTCTGTAGACCGTCCATCGATTCAAGTTAGGATCGCAAGTTTAACAACTTTGTCTTCAATATTAAGATTAATGATCTTTTTTCTTTTGGCAAAACATTTATTAACTTTGTGTACAATTCTACCACATTTCCAACAAACAGGTTGTTTAGATTCAGTAGGATTGAATTTCGCTTTATAACTTTCTTTTCTTTTTTAGGATATCGAATTGGTTTAAACCCAATTTGCTCATAGAAATTTTTTGCAATATTTCTATTCTCTTCTTTTTGAAGATCAAACTGTCTTTTAGATTGAGATCATTGCATAAGGACATTCCTTTTGCTATAATTTCAGCAGAGATATCTCCATATGTTAGTTTACTCCAATCAATATTATTTAAGTCTATTTCTAATGCATTCTGCAAATAAATTTCGAAGATCATAAATAAATTTTTCCTTCCAAAAGTTTGCATTGCAGTCGTTTCGTGCTAAAACGTTAGACATAAAAATGTCTTTATACCATCATTCTGATAGTATTGGGCAACGAAAATTCATAAGTTATTTTTGAGACCTATCTAATTAAAATTCATTAGCCCCTATGAAATTAGATAAAATTGACGGCTCAAATCAATGGGTCTGTTTATTTATGGTTGGGCCAATCCGTTGTGGATTGTGCCCAACCTAACATGTGTTTGTTTATGGGTTTGAGACAATATATTGTCTCCAACCCTCTTACACACATGAATTAAACTAAATTTTCAATACAACTTTAATCAATAATCATCATTCTCTAAATATCTTACACACATCATAAATCAAATCCAATTTCCAATATACCTTTGTTCAATAACCAATCATTTTTTAACAAACTCTTACACACATCATCAATTAAATTCAATTCTTAATACAACTTTAATCAATAATCAATCATTCATTAACTATCTCTTACACACATCAAATCACCTTTACCACATTTTATAATATAAATCAACTCCAATCTAATCTCCCAACCAATATAAACAAACACTCACTTTTTATCCCAACTTAAAATTTTCACTTTATTCTCCACAGCCTACAGTACTCCAGCCACCCACAACCATAAATAAACAGGCCGAATGAGTTAGTTAATTAACTGCACTCCCATTGAGGTACATATTGGGATAGATTATAGGAAGCAAGGTCCACTTATATGATTATTATACAGTGTAATAATTAAATAAAACTCCGTTCACGATCACCTATTATATTTTATGCAATATTTTGTCAGATTAAGGTTACCATTTCTTTGGGCATGTATAGTTTTAAACAGGATTGTTATATACAGGAAATATATATGCATGCATGGCTGAAATGAAGTTGAAAGAATAACTCATAATGCAAATCACTATAAAAAACCGTCAAATTGCAACCAAAAAATTTTAACGCAACAAGAATTCGTTTAAATTAACGTTGAAAAATTATACAACATACACATATTTCAACGATAATTCCAGCGAAAATTATCGTTGTAATATATTTCCGTTGGAAAAAGATTGTTGGAATTTCCGTTGGAATCTTAAATTTCAACAGAAAATCACTAAATTAAATGTTGTCATTCTCATCTAGTTGGGAGTTTAAAATATTGTATGATTACACGTCTATCAATTGGATAACTAAAATTTTAATTTCGAGCTCCACATTAACAAAATTATACCTCTCCATCACATAAAAAAGTCATATTTAAAGAGTGTACAATATTTTATTTTTTATCAAACATATCAACTAAAAAGATATTGCCATGAACTTGTTAAAATTAACAAACTCACACATTTATGAGATACGCGAATACATCATATTACTCACAATGTCACGTGGAATAAGCACCGAAATCGCTGGTGGCTAGGCGCTAGTCGCCCAGTAGATTGGGACCTAGACGAGATTGAGCTTCACATGACAATCAAGGATGACAACCCTAGTAATTGAGGTTGTTATCATCTTCTATCCAACAAGCTTCAACAACATCAGAATTAGTGGTCGGAGGAAGATCTGCAAAAGTATATTCTACTAAATTCTCCTTTATGCCCCTAGCCTCGTCTTGATAACAGTTGAAATAAGGTTGTCCAGCCGAGCCCATTTCAAACATTTCAACGTGATTCATGTTCTGCGCCCACACTTGTAATATGTCTAAACACGATGGAGCTGGCGGCGATGGAGCTACGATGGAGTTGCGGTTAAGCCTAGCTTCGACTTCGAACCGTCCGCTCTTCCATTGAGTCGTGTGGCAAAGATTAATGAAGTCCTTTGATTGGCTACAACGAAGGGTATGATTTTTGGGCCGATGGGTAATCGGGTTAATGCCCATTTTGGTCAATTTCTTCTTCAAATGAGTGTTCCAATAGTTCTTTTGGTCAATTTCTTCTTCAAATGAGTGTTCCAATGGTTCTTTATCTCATTATTTGTCCTCTTTGCCACGTGACTCGCAATGGTTGACCATCTATTTAAACAATAAAAAGGTTGAGTAACACTCGTGTAAAATCGTCTTCTATGAGATAAAAATTGCTTTTATTGTAAAACACTATATTTTACATAAAAATTATCTCTGATCAGTGGCAGACACATAATTTAAACTTCAATTTCAACTTTTTTCTATATCAATACTTACACATTTACATATATACATTAATATTTACATAATAAATGCATATAAAAGAATTTGTCATTAATTTTATGAGGCAATCTTTTATATCAGTACCAAATACTCACATATACACATAAATATTTATATTAAACATATATACAAAAATCGTAGAAAAAATTGGAGGGGTAGTGGCCCCCACTTGCCCCCCTATCCGCCCTTGTCTCTAATAATAATTATTGCGACGACTTGTTGATACAAACACTCTACAAGTAATTTAAGGTTCTATTAATTATAATTTATATGTGAGGACTTGTTGTCACAAACACTCTACAAGTAATTTAAGGTTACAACTGGTTGTTGCAAAAAAATATGTATACATATTCTAGATAACTTTTTATCATCTCAAATAATATTATTTACAATCAAATTATTGCGACGATGAAAGACAACACTTATTATACAAAAAACGATCTTACACAAGTTTTACTAAACATTCAACTACATCTCGAGATAAAGTTTGTCATATTTCAGACATTAGTTCCCACATTATTTTAGACATTAATATTCTCATTACATCGTACCTCAAACCCTAGTAAGCTAATTAGGGTTGCTGGCAGTGCACCCACATAACTAACTAGCTCAACACTTGCTGCCCAGTCTTAATAAATCTTACCATTATCTTTATCATTCATTTGGTATAAACTTCGATTAATCTCCATTTATTCACTAGAGTAACGATGAATTGTTATAGTCGGATACTACGCGGCTGAATGGATAAAACTTATCTTTTAAATTAAGGCATATGTTAAATGGAAATATAAGCTCTTAATTACATTTTCCCTCTCTCTATATATCCCTAACTTTTTTATATATTATTTTATTTTATTTTTTCAATTATTAAGGGGTACTATTGGAGGAAATTTAAAAAGAAATTAAAACGACAAACATTTAGACATTTGACAAACCAAAAACAATAGCTGGAAAATAAAAATGGTAAAATTTAATAATAAAAATATATTAAATTAATTACTTGTTCCTGATAAGGGCGCGAAGTTGAATAATGGTGTTTTCTTCTTGTAAGATGAACTTGTATCTCTTAATATCATGTCTCAAATAATTTATCCACCTTAATCTCTTGAGCCTTAAACAATCATGATTAGAAAAAAATTAATTGTTTTTAGTGCATTAAGAAATTACGCATGAAAAATGACTCTAGCTCGTATTTTATTTTATCACTATAAATAGGGGACCAGACATATTAGTTTATGGGGGCGATTGTGCCCAACTTTAACTTTGAGGGATTGTTGCACCAATATATTTCAACTATTTTTCTATATTAATACCCATAAATTTACACACATATACGTGTATATATATATAGAGAGAGAGAGAGAGATAGAGAGAGAGATTTGATATTATTGGCTCTATTGGTAGGCACCAATATGAGCAGTCATCTATCTTTTTAAAATGGTCGAATTTACTCTTTTACCTTGTAATTGCTTGAATTTAATTATTTTTTAAACTGGAATCTTAAATTTCGTTGGATAATTTGCACACACATATATGAATGCGTCAATAGGGGATTTTCATTTTTCACTTGGCGTTGCAAATGACGTGGGCTTGCCATCTTGATAAACGTGGCACAAAGAAATACCAACATTGACTAGGAACTAAATATTATCGGGAAAATGAAAATGTATAATTTGTCATGGTCATGTGTGGTGCACATGCAATTATTCTATGAAAAAATTGATTTTTGGCTTAAAATGATTAAAATTGAGCAATTAAATTGATAAATAATTAGTTTTAAGATCATCCATAACTTATAGGACCAATTTTACAATTTTCCACAATAAATTCATAAAATTTCAAAACCAGAAATTAATGGGTGGGGGGTACGGGGAGTGGCCACTTGCCCCTCTAAACCCGAAACTGATTATACATGTGGCATGAACAAATTAGTAGAAAAAAAGTATGTAACACCGGTTTCAGTTTTACCGCCGAATGCCCGTGTTAACGATCTTATGCGACCTGCTGATCACTCTTGGAATACAGACCTTATCTATGCTATTTTCAGCGGTATTGAGGCTGATGCTATACTGGCTCTTCCGACTTCCACTTCGGGTGCACCTGATCGGTGGATTTGGCATCCACACCGCTCCGGTAAATTCACCGTACGTTCTGCTTATCATCAGATTATGAATTCACCGGATGTGTTCGACGTCCCATCCCATCCCTCGTCTAGTGTTGGACCCAATAGGACATGGAATAGACTATGGAGTTTGAATCTACCGGGTCGCATTTTGCATTTTCTCTGGCGTTGCTCTACTGACTCGCTCCCAACATGTGAAAATCTGGAGAAGCGTCATCTCTCCTTCTCTGCTTCTTGCGCGATTTGTTCTGCTCCAGACTACTCTACTACTCACTTATTTTTCTATTGTCCTATTTCGTCTTCCATTTGGCAGGCTGCGGGTCTCCGGGATTTCGTTTTTAGTTTCTCACAAGCTCGTTCGGACCATTGGTTTCAAGACATAATTCTTTCTAGTGATAAATCTGTTGTAGAATATGTGGGTTGCCTTGCTAATCATATCTGGTACCACAGAAACAACCTTCTGTTCTCGGGTCGCTTGGCTGATCCCAGGGCTATTGTCTCATTGGCCTCTACTTTACTGCTGGATTTCCAAAGGGTGCAAACAAAAGCTTGTCCAAGTTCCTCCCTTGCGTCTATAGCTGTCCCTCCTTCACATGGAATTAAAGTGTACTTTGATGGAGCTCTTTCTCATGCTCGACAATCAATGCATGTCGGAGTCTGGGCCTGTGACGAAAGTGGCTCCTTCCTACGTGGCATTGCTAAATCATTCCCAGGTCAACCATTTCCGGAGCTGACAGAGTTTTTCGCGCTCAGGGAGGCCCTCCACCTGGTTCATAATCTCAATATTTCTGCATGCAGTATTATGGGAGACTCAAGCACTTGCATCTTTGCTGCTTTGGGGGAAGGGGATTGTGACGCTCGTTGTCGACCAATTCTTCTTGATATTAAAATGCTGATCTCCTGCCTCCTACTATTAAGCTATTCTGGATTCGCCGATCCGAAAACTTTATTGCTCATGGGATTGCTACTTATGCTAAGTCTAGTGTTTCGGGTTGTACTGTCTGGAACTCTGTTCCCGAATTTCTTTGTCAATCAGTGCTGGCTGATTCCAGCAATTAGTTTTATATAATACGTTGTTACTTTAAAAAAAAAAAAAAAAAAATTGGTGTATAAGCTCCTCATGCGTAACACGTACGAAATATAACTAAATTAATTAAAAATAAATTTTTATACATATACCAACTTTAGTAGGAAGAGTGCGGCATCTTTGATGGCCATGTTGTATGAGTTTTTCATCTTCTTTAGGAGTCCATGGGCCTTTCTTCAAGCCCATCTTATCGCAGCCCGAAGTTCGGCCCATTTCTACTCAACGTGGTACGTACAAATAGCTAAACACGAGGGATATGTTTGGTTTAAAGAATAATTTTGGGTTAGGTTAATAATTCCAGGCAGTCTTATGTTCAATGTGTTTGCTAAAAGCCAGTTATTTATAAGAGGCGTGGTTAAAAGTGGTTATTTTTCTTCATTCTTCGGGAAAATTTGTTTGTTAAAAGCCCATTATTAATAAGAGGCCTAATTAAAAATGATTGTTTTTCCTTAATTCTTCGTGACAATTTGTCATGTCTAGTATGGTGGGACTATCTATCATCATTTTTGCCTCCCACTTTTTGCTACATTATTAATTGTGAATGAACGTTTACAGGAATTTATAAAATAAATAGTTTTATCCATCGTACAAACCAAATAATATATAAGGAAAATTTAAACCATCAACATGACTATACTTCAAACCAAACACACTTAGGGTTCGTTTGCTTAACACTTGGCTCAGTAGATTTAGAGGACCGAATTCCAATAAAGCACACTCATTAACTCTCTCAATCAGATTTGGCCCAGCACTCCCTAGTCTTAAGCAAACGGACCCTTAGTAATAATAGTGAATAGTATCATCCTACGTAATCTTATCTATTTTACCTATCCTAACTCTGAAGCAAAACATGCCCTTAAGTTATTAGCTACAACAAGAGAGGATGATGTGTTGATGGGATTCGGAGCCACCATTGGAGTTATGAACATCGAGGATGAGCTGAGGGAATGTGATTGAATTATGAAAGGAAAGACGGAAATTTAGGAGAGAAAATATATGGTGAGGGGAAATAGGTTAGCGGTTGTGATTGCTGACAGATCCAAATAGATATTGTGAGATCTTGAGGATAAAAAAAAAGGAAAATATGAGGCGTTAGTCGGATATGGATGTGGTTACCATAAAGAGTTTATGTGGAAAGATAATCTTAGTCACACTTAAAGGAGATAGTTATACAGGTACAACAGAACTAAGTATCACACACTAGATGTGGGACAATGATTTACAAAGTAATTTACAGAACATACTATCATCCTAATAATTTCTATGCCCTTCAGCAAAAAGTGAAGTGGTTTTGTGCAATCTATAGAGACCAAAAGAAGCATTGGGGAAGCAGTGAAAGTGACTATATCATGGAAAAGGAACATAAAGTGTATAAACAAGAACATGAAAAGGGGGGATTTAAGCATTTGGGATCCTGGAGGATTCTAAAAGACAACCCAAAATTTGCTGATACAGATGATGAAGTTCGTGGTACCGAAAAGACGAAGGTTTCTTTGTCTGAAGCATACAATTCATCCTCCAACACCGATGCGAGCGCTATGAGGACATTAATACGGCGTGCACTCGTCCAATGGGGCAAAAGGCGGCAAAGAGGAAGGTGAATGGTAAAGGAAAAGCAAACGAAGCTGAACAAAGCAAAGAGGATATTGACGAAAAGATAGTTGTCTTAGAGAAGTATAGTACTCAAAAGCTATCGGCCTTGGTTTGTCTCGCCAAATCACGTGAGTACAAAATCCTTATGAGGGATACATCAGGGATGACACCTGAACAACTCCTTATACACCTTACATGTGTGAGTAGATTCAGAATAATTGGGGTTTGTAATTTTACTCATTGTTGTTATTATTATGTAATTTTATTTCTCGTTGCTTTCATTGTGAGTGTTGTAGCTTCCTTTAATCAATCAATGTAATATTCTATTTTTATGTAATGAATATGTCTTCCGTTATAAAACTGTCATTGGAAAACTTGTCGTTGCAAAACCATAGCCGTTAGAAAACTAGTTGTTGCAAAACTAGCCATTGCTACTCACATTATATATTTGCAGTTACTCACATTCAGGTTACAACAACAAAAGCTCTCTGTCTCTTCTTCACTTGTTTTCATTTTTTGTTTCTGAATTATCGAATATGTCTTCATCTTTGCACTCGTTCTCCGATGAAAGCGAGACTGAAAGCCTCATTGACTTGATAATGAATGATACATCCGAGAAAGACTACCTGGCTTTACTACAACAACAATGAGCACTACTCGACGTACCACAAAATTCTTTTGGCATACCCAGAAAATGAAGAACATATGTGGAACAAGATCGTGAGGGTGGACACGCTAGGCTTTTTAGTGATTACTTATCTGAAAATCTAACCTTCAGCAGTGAAGTGTTTCGACGATGATTTCGAATGAGTAGAGATTTGTTTTTGCGCATTGGAGTCTCTTGATGAATATTTTCATTGGAGGGTCGATGCAGTTGGAGGAAAAAATGTTTCTCACCACTACAAAAGTGCACTGTGTTCATACACCAACTGGCATATGGTGGACCTACCAACCATTACGATGAGTACCTAAGAGTTGCTGAAACAAGCGCCGTTGAGTGTTTATTTAGTTTTTGCCGATGTGTGATTGAAGTTTTCGGCAAATATTACTTAAGAAAGCATACTATTATTGGTTGTCCACACTTGTTGCAAATGCATGAAGGGAGGCACGTCTTTTCCGGAATGATGGGCAGCCTTGACTGTATGCATTGGGAATGAAAGATTATCAAGTCGCTTGGAAATGTCACTTTACAAGAGGTAATCATGGTGTCCCAACAATTATGCTTGAAGCGGTTGCTTCCAGCCTTGACTGTATGCATTGGGAATGGAAGGATAACGATATTAACGTGCTCAATCAGTCTCCTTTATTCAACAATGATTTACAAGGAGGAGCTTCACCTGTTAATTTCACAATAAATAGTACGCAATATAATCAAGGATACTATCTTACAGATGGAAGTTATTCGGAGTGGGCAACCTTTGTTAAGAGTTTTCAATGTGCGCAAGATCCAAAGAGCATGAAGTTCAAGCAAATGCAGGATGCATCTAGAAAAGATGTCGAATGGGCTTTTGGAGTGCTCCTAGCTCGTTGGGTAATGATTAGAGGTACAAGTCGTTTCTGGCACAAGAATAATTTGAAGGATAACATGTACGCTGGCATTATTTTACACAACATGATAGTCCAGAACGAGGGAGGTTCATCATCCGACTATTCTGATGACACCACCAACACCGACAATGATCCCACAAGTAGTTCAAAGTTTCGTTATAGCATTCAATGAGTACCTAAGGAGACATTCTCAACCACGTGAAAGAGAGAAGCATCATCAACTTCGAGCCGATTTGATTGAGCATGTTTGGGCACGGTTCGACAATAATTAGCTAAATACTAATTTAGCTAATTCTTATATTTTGTAATTTTGTAATTTTTATTAATGTATTGTTCTTTTTTTTTTCCGTCTTTATTGTATTACTCAATTTATTTTTTTCTAGTAAATTTAATAATTTATGGTTCAATTTTATTTTATGTTTTACTAAATTTAACAATTATCTAAAATTTAAAAATTAATTACATCAACATAAATATTATGCATTTTTATTTATTATAGAATAAAATTATAAATAGAGATGACAGATTAATTAAAATATAATGGATATAGGAGTGATTTGAAAGTTGGACCCATGGATAGTTACTTTTCTACTTATTTGTTTAAGGGTAGAAATTTTTCTACTTTTGAAGTGACAATGATTGGACATAAAAAAAACCATTTTTTTTTTTAACCACTGGAGATGCCCTTATGTTCAAAATCTTCAGATTACTCTTTTTAAGGTTTGTGTTTGTTCTTTAATTTTTTGCATAACATAGTTTAATTTATTCTTCAATTTATATTGTTGTAATTGATATATTTTTATGTTGATTTTTTATTTTATTTTTTAAGTTGTGCAAAATATTATGGTTGTTTTGTATAAAAAAACAACAGAGTTGTGTAAAACAATAAGATTGTGTTGTTTTAAACAATCATAGTTGTTTTGTAATCAAATAACCTAGTTGATTTCTCAACTCAATTGTTTAAGACAAACTTATATGAGATCGTCACACGGTCGTCATACGATGTGACGGAAAAAAAGTATAACTTTTTGTTGTAAAAATATCACGTTTATCTGTAAAAGTATCACTTGTTTGGAACAATAAGAAACATCACTTTTTTTAGGAAAAATATTACCTTTATCAGTAAAAATATCAGTGTAATAAAAGTATCATTTTTATTTGTAAAAATATTATTTTTTTCTGTACAAGTATATTTCATCACACATGTGACCGGCTCACGAAGACTCCCTATTGTTTAATATGTTAAGCAAGGAAATTCCGCTGCTTGTGGGTAGCAAAAACATCCGGGACCTAGCAGGGTCTTTGGCAAAACGGCATCGTGCGTATTGTAATGTCTCTGTAAACGCAGATAAACCCCACGAAAGTCTGGAGAGACCTAAAACCCTTCTCCTTCGCATAACCACGAAGGTTTGTTCATTTATTCATAAAAAAATAATCCGCCATTGTCGATTTTTCTGAGTATCCAACAATTCATTTGTTGTAATATGGCGAAGCCTGGAGCATTCCCTTTAGCTTTTATTAGGATTTCTTCGCAGCCCTCAATAATGGCTGTTGGCTGCCAATTGATTGTTGGCTTCAATAGAAGAACGCGTGAGCAAGTTCAATTTCTAGGGCTCGGAAGACAATTTTCGAACAAGGCAGCTGAAAGATGTGAAAAGCCCCTTCGTGCTTCTTCGTGGGAGCAATCGGCGGAGAGGTTTCTGAAAAGCAGCAGGAGAAATGAATTTAGGAAGAATGATTCTAGTTATGTTGAAGATGTAGATGTAGAAGAAGAAGATGGGGAGGTTATTGATGATCCTAGATGGAACAATATTCGGAAGAGATATGTTGGGCCGAAATCAGGGCCCGAGAGACCGGAGGGGGAGGTTATTGATGATCGTAGATGGTACAAGAGATATATACCGGAGGGGGAGGGTATTGATGATCCTAGAGGGTACAACATTCGGAAGAAGTATGTCGGGTCGACTTCGGGGCCGGAAAGACCGGAGGTGAGGAGATGGAAGAAGGAGGAGAGTTGGGGTAACAAGACATGGAAAGAAGCTAAGGAATCTACAGTGCCAAAAATGGTGGGAGAAGGGGTGTATGGAGTAGGTCCTGTAATGGCTGCGCTGTCAGCCGGTCGAAGAGAATTCTACGCGTTGTATATTCAGGAAGGGTTGGAGTTGAGTAGTAACACTAGTAAGAAGAAGGATAAGAAGGCTTTCCAGAAGGTTCTAAAAATGGCAGACAAGATTGGATTAAGTCAGAAGGAGGTATCTAAGCATGATCTCAATATGGTTGCTGATAACAGGCCCCACCAGGGCTTGGTCCTCGACGCTTCGCCTCTGGAAATGGTTGGCATAAAGGAGTTGGAGCCTGTTTCGACTGAGGGCGAAAAGGCCCCTCTTTGGTTGGCGTTGGATGAGGTTACTGACCCGCAGAACTTGGGGGCAATCATTCGGTCTGCCTACTTTTTTGGGGCGTGTGGGGTAGTGTTGTGTGCGAAGAACTCGGCTCCATTGAGTGGCGTTGTGAGTAAAGCTAGTGCTGGGTCTCTTGAGCTAATGGAGCTTAGGTCGTGCAGGAATATGATGCAGTTCTTGGCATCGTCGGCTGGAAACGGGTGGCGCATTCTTGGAGGGTCGGTTTCTCCGAGAGCTGTTCCTTTGAGTGGGATTAAGCCTGGTGAACCGACTGTCCTGGTTCTTGGCAGTGAGGGCATGGGTTTGAGGCCGCTGGTGGAAAGATCTTGTACGGAGTTGATTAGGATTCAGGGGAATCTGCCGGTTGATCTCGTGGATGATGTTGAGAATCCAGGGCAGGAGCTGCGGTCCTTTGTGGCGGTCGAAAGCTTGAACGTAAGCGTTGCAGCTGGTGTTCTGCTTCATCACTTGACTGGAAGCGGTTAGCAAGTGTTGTGAGGTTAATTTTTTGCTGGCTCTTATCGTTTTTTTAGGTTCATCGGGATTCTTATGGGTTGGAACTTCCGTTATACCAAAATGTTAATCTACTGTTTTGGTGCTGTTTATATCACGCCAGGATTACTGAGTTATTCATAAGTGTTTTGATGACAATAGTTGTGATGGTTAACTTGCTACAATATAAAGATGTATGTCTGTTTAAACCTACATAGCAACAGATATAATCTAAACGCATTATTTCTCTTCCCCCTCTTCATTTTCTGGAGACCAGATGTGTCTATACAAACATTTGTTTTTTACTTAGGTTAGTTTTAGAAGCTTTCAGAAACATAAGAGCACGTCTTGTGTGCCTGGAATGAGTAGCCGATTTTCTGTGAGTCGAGCGATTGTTGGAACAATTTCATGAGACATCTCCAAGTTATAGGAATGATCTGAGATGATTCGGAACTGCGGAATTGGAATGGTCAGGTCCGAGATATGACGATGCTTGTGATCTTTGATGTTGGTCAAATATCGGTGTCAACCTGCAAAACAGGACGTCGGGTCATTACAAGGGATCTAACAGAACCCTGGGTCTCTCCGAAATGGAATTATACCCATGAATGTGAAAAGTCTTCTACCTACACTTAGGTTGGTTCTCGACTGTAATTTAAACACAGTTACTTGCTATATTTATTGCTGTATCATCAATCTGTTCCTATTGCTAATAATATTCACATATTGAATGTAAAGTAAATGATCATTTCAATGAAGAACAAACTTGTGACTTCCAAAAGCTTTGAAGGTGGATCAGTTCAAATTTGTCTTTATTTTGCTGTAATTTTAAGTTTCCATTTTACAAGCCAACTGTGGAGATCTGCTTTTGAAAATTTGTTTTTAGATACTCACCTTTTAGTGCATTAACTTGTACCACTCAGGTTGTGTTTGGACAGGGTGGAAGAGGTTGTGTGACAATCAAACTATGTCCATCGGGCTGCGAGTAAGAAGCTGATTTTTTTTAGGTTGTATAGGACGTGTGTTGATTTATATTATTTTATTATAAAACTTGATCAGAAATGTGATGTAGAGAGGTATTCGATGGTTGATTAATGATTAAAGTTGTATTGTAATTGTAATTGATTGATGATTATTGATGTGGGTGGGTTTGTGTATATATATTATTGAGTTTATTACAAAACACACGTACTATGCACGTTTTTTCTTTTTTTCTTTTGCAACTGAGATATTTTTTTTTTCCATCACAACATGTATTACACATTTTTTTTATTTAAATTTGATAAATATTCTGGCAACATATAAACATGCGCTCTACACATGCCAAGATGTTCAATAAGATAGCGACACATGGTCATCAATAAAAAATAAAATAAATCCAAAAAATAACATATAAAAAAAAAGGAAAATCTAGAAAAAAAAAAAAAGAAAGAAGTTTAATTAAAGCCTAATTTTAAATTGTTAAACAATAAAAATTTAGAAGTAACATATAAATGTTGTAGGAGAAATAGGAAAGTAAATAAAAAAGATAGACACAGAATAATTAGGGTTCTCTTATTCATCAGATCCCTTTATATAGAGTGCCAAATACAAGGGTTTCACAGTTACATAATATTTAGTGAATACCTAAATTGCCTTTCATCAATTACTTTTAACGAAGGCACATTAATTGTGTTTTTCCTTCAACACTCTCCCTTGTGCTAAGTCAAAAGGGAATTGGTGGGTGTCAAGTATCAAAACACAGTGAGATAAAATAAACCTTGGTCGAAGGGAAAAGAGTACAACGCATCTTTGTTGAGACTCCCCCTGAAGTCTACATCTCTCCCTTGATACGTACATCTATCAAGAGAGTTTCGAAAATCTCTTCATACTCAATTTTACATAAATCATGAGGATATTATGTGGTTGCTGGTTATAGAAAATCGTTGGAGGTACATGCTTGGTCTCGTCACCTTTGACGTGTAGCATAATTCATCTGTTTGTCGCAAATAACTTCATCTTCATAACTTGGGGTGGGCTCTTCAGTGGTATAGCTCAAGTCACTAAACTTTGACAATATAGGTTAATTAACTTCTTGAGATATCATCCATGAGTGATGTGATGAGATAGCTAGAGTAGTTGTGATTTGTTGATCTTCAATATTTCGTCGTGTTCCTCATGGTAATACATAACCAGTTCGGTAATGACCTTTACATTGGCCAATAAGATAACCAACATCTAAAACAACCAAAGTAGTATTTAGTATTTTGTAGTATGAAGTAGCTCCAACATTTATTTAGGAGGTGTATATTCTTTTGTAATCCTTGTATCTCTCTATATGAGAGCATTTGGCATTTCCTTTAAAGTTTATAATTTCATTTATAATCTCTCTTGTCTCAAATATGGGAAGAACAAATATATGTCAATAGTTTCTTTCAGATGTCAAAATACTATTTGATATGATTCCACTGATATTGCATTGTCCTAAGTAAAATATAACCAACATGTTCTTTGAGAAAGTAATACATATTTGAGTACATTGAGTTTTTTATACAATAATACGCACATTTCAATTAAGTATGTAATTTCATATCCCAATAGCTCTTTCATCATTTCTTTTAGACTCAAATGGATCTTTCACTATGTCCACACTTCAACCAATTATAGGAGTGCTAACAGATTGCACTTCATCCATGTTAAATCGCCTGATAATCTTTTGGATATATGCAAACTGAGGAATTAATATTCCACAAACTCGGTCTTCCTTTTTTTACAAGGCGTAGACAGTTTCGAGTTTTTCCATGATCCTTTATATCAACTCTAATTTCAAATACATCACAGTTTCTCTTATTTCTTAAGAGTACCTATTTTGTCCTTTACATCGACATAAGCTGCTATAGTTGCAAATATAGAACTTATTTTCTTTTTAATGCATAGGGGCAATGTTACTTGTTCTTTCCCTTCCCAATCAAGTAGTCACTTAGACGGGTATACCATTTCCGTCCAGATTTATTTCAATCAAAGTGAGCATTTCTATGGTCTAGAGTTACTTGAGTTAGGCTCGGCAATGCAAGTCCATCTGACACTTTCACATATCTCAATAACAAGATCCCCAAAGATATATGTTGTAACCACATTATTATGTTGCATTTTCAATCCTTCGGAAACTTGTTAATAAGACGTTATGATGTCCGCTGCGGGAGAATATGTATCCTCGTAGTAAATTCCAGTGCTTTTTGAGAAAACCTTGTTCTTTAAGGTAAGTTTTGTATCTCAAGACTTTATTCTTCTCACTACGCTAACTGACAAAACATATTTTATGTCCTACATGCTTTACACTTGGTGAGGCTAGCACTACCAAGCCAAATAATTTTCGTTTTCGAAAGATATGAAGGAGAGGCTCTAGCAGCGGGAATCCTTTCGACGAAGCGCAAGAGAAGAATATTTTCCGTATATTTCATTCATCATTCAAAATATTATATACAGGGTAATTTTCCTATAATTGTGAAATACCAATCCCTATCCTATAATTACAACAAATCTTGGCATAATTACATCCAATTACAATGAATTTCATATCTACAATATTAACTACTATTACTCCCCCGCAATCGAAACGGGAGGTGGACGAACATTGAGATTGGCTCTGAATTCTTCAAACAACACCAGGGGAAGTCCCTTTGTGAAGATATCTGCGATTTGATGTCGAAAGAGAACATGTAACACACGGACTTCACCACGTGAAACTTTCTCGCGAACAAAATGTATATCTAACTCAATATGTTTTCGTGCGATGATGTTTGACCGGATTGCTTGAAAGGTATATGGCACTTACATTATAACAATAAACTAAAGAGCCTATAGATATTGGACAATGCAGCTCAAGAAGAAGATTTCGAATCCAACAAGTATCAGAAACGACATTAGCAACACACGATACTCTGCCTCGGCACTGGAGCGGGACAAAGTGGTATGTCTCTTCGAAGACCAAGATAAAAGGTTGTCGCCCAATAATACACAAAAACTAGACGTAGAACGGCGAGTGTCAGGACAGCCGCCCCTATTGGCATCTATATATGCAATAAGTGAAGATGTAGAAGAAGGAGATAAATGAAGACCATAATCAAGCGTTCCTTGAATGTACCAAAGAATCTGCTTGATAGCAGTCCAATGAGCTTCACGAGGATCATGCATAAACAGACACACTTGTTGAACCGCATATACAATATCCGGCCGAGTGAATGTGAGATATTGCAAGGCCCCTGTAAAGCTTCGATAAAGTGTATGATCGGACACTAGAGGGCTCGAAGTGAGGCCGAGTTCCGGTTTGGTGTCAACAGAGGTGGGATCAGGTTTGCAGGATAGAAGGCCCGCCCGATTAAGTATATCAAGGGCATACTTACATTTGGAGAGAAACATGCCATCTTGACGAGTAGAAAGAGCAATGCCCAAGAAGTAGCGGGCAGGTCCCAAGTCTTTCATAGTAAACTCAGACCCTAGTTGAGGTATAAATTGCCTTCGAAGGCTGGGAGAGGAGGCTGTGAGAAGGATATCATCAACATATAGAAGGAGATATGCCATTTTGATCACCTTGATAATAAACAAATAAAGAGTGATCACACCTGCTACAAACAAAACCAAGGGATGTAACAAATTCAGTGAACCTTTGATTCCAGGCTCGAGGAGCCTGTTTCAAACCATAAAGAGACTTTCTCAATAAACACACACGAGAAGGATAGTCAGAATTTCGAAACCCCACTGGCTAATGCATATAAACTGTGTCGGTCAGAGTGCCATGGAGAAACGCATTTTTTACGTCAAGTTGATGGACGGACCAATGCTTGGAGAGAGCAAGAGGGAGAAATGTGCGAATAGTGGAAGGTTTCACCACTGGGCTAAATGTTTCACCACAATCAAGGCCAACTCGTTGAGTTTGTCCATTTCCTACAAGACAAGTTTTGTGCCTCTCAAAAGAACCATCAGAACGTTCCTTCTAGGTGAATATCCACATGGAACGAATTACATTAGCATTAGGTGGACGGGGAACCAACTCCCAAGTCTTATTAGCACTCAGAGCATTAAATTCTCTTGCATAGCCATTTTCCAATTAGGATCCTGTAATGCTACGATGGGATTTTTAGGAAGAGAAGATTTTTCGATAGTAGTGAGGAGGTTAAATAGTCGCTTGCGTCGGAGAATGCCATGTTGGATTCAAGTGACAGGCCGGTTGGGGAGAGGAGGTGGTGCGGCTGCGGTAGGAGATGGTTTAGCCCTAGGAAGTGGAGGGTCGGGGATAGTGTTTGTTGGTTCAACCACAGGTGTCCGAGGATCACCCGTGGCCGTTGGAGGAGAATCATGAGATGATAAATGATGTAGTGTATATGGGGAAAGAGAGTCATCTAAGAAGGTATAAGATGAAGGATCAGGATTACCCTAATCAAGAAACGGAAAACGGGACTCATAAAAAAGGACATGATGACAGATGATGAGTCGCTTACTAACCATGTCAAAGCAAATGTAGCCCCGATGGTTGGAGGGGTATCCAAGAAACACACACGGGGTAGAGCGTTGCTTTAATTTATGAATAGTGGATGCCGGAAACAGAGGATAACATAAACACCCAAATATTCGGAGATGGGAATATGAGGGTTGCTTATGATATAACCAAAGAAGGGGTGTTTGATAAGGCATATGATAATTAATACAGACTCTCCATCCCAAAACTAGCCTAGTAGTTATAATCTTATAATTGTCACTCTTCATTATCGTCATCCCCCGTTTCTTAGGTACCACTTGGATCAAACTTACCCGCTTACTATTAGATATAGAAAATACGATACTACTTCTTACATCATGGGGTTAAGTCTACGTTGATTTTGAACACATGACTTATACTCATCCGCCATTAAGATTTTATGCATGCAAACAGTTGGACTAATACCTTTTAAATCAGAAATTGAACATCCTGTGGCAGACTTATACTCCTCAAGATTCTTAACAGTAGGTCACTTTCAGTAGTAGACAAATAAGCAGGAATTATTACCGAATTTCTCTTCTCATCATCAGGAAACTTATACTGTAGATGATCCGGCAACGACTTTAGCTCGGGTCCAATACGCCATCTTTTGGCCCTTCGCGTGCCACTTCCCTGTTTATGTCTTCACTCGAAGTACTTTTTTTGGTGTCTCCTAGAGAGAATTCAAGACACTAACACTTTCCATGAGATCAAGATTAGTGGATTCAATGTCATTCAAGAAAAAATAAAATCATGTAAACATACTTCTAAGGAGTCATCATCGGTGGAAGAAATAACATCATTTGAACAACGAATAGAACTACACTCTTCAATTTGATTTACTTCCTCACTATTATGAATCTCATTGCATTATATATAGAAAATGTGAGCTTATCATCATTAACCCTCAAAGTAAGTTCACCCTTTTGTACATCAATTAAAGCCCTTCCCGTTGCTAGAAACGAGTGACCTAGAACTAAAGGGACCTCTAATCCTCCAACATATCCAAAACTATGAAATCTGGCGGAATTATGAAGTTACCAACCTTTGATAAAATATCCTCTACAATACCCCGTGGTAGGTCAAAGACCTATCAACCATTTGTAGGGCAATTTTAGTGGGTTTTATTGTGCATATTCTTAATTTTTCAAATATAGATAAAGGCATAAGGTTAATACTAGCTCCTAGATCACACAATGCTTTCTCAAAAACTTCATTTCCAATAACCCAAGTAATAGTAAAACTACCCACATCTTTGCGTTTTAAGGCAACTTTGTTTGAATAACCACACTGTACTCTTCCATCCGATTGACCGTCTCGTAGTCTTCCAACTTCCATTTCCCTGCTATCACCTCTTTCAAGAACTTTGTATATTTCGGCATGTGCTATAACGGAACAAAAGGATTGTTAATGTGAATTTTCTTAAATATCTCAAAGAACAACGCAAATTGTTCATCTACTTTCTTTCTATGAAAAGCTTGAGGAAAAGAAAGGGGAGGGATATATTTAGGAGCATCAGAGAATCAAAGATACTAATAGATTTTGGCCTCTCAGCCTCTTTTTACTTGACTAATTCTCTTTTTCTTTGGATGATCTTTCTTTCTCCAAGTGCTCTTTCTCTACCACTTTCTCTTAGTTAACCAGGAGCTTTGGTCCTTCATATTCGGGCCCACCCCTCAGACGCATGACTTGGCATTGTTCCTTTAGATTTACCACTGTATCACTTGGGAATTGCCCTATTTGGTGTAAGGACCCTATCGCTTGTGCAATTTGGCTCAGTTGAGCCTTGAGATCCTTCATTTCAGCCCCATAATTCGCCTTGAGTTCTTTCATCTCTGCCATGTAACTAACGGGCATTTTGTTCATCTCTAAACTTAAATTACCGACACTCTTCTCAATCTTTGTAAACCTCTCGCCAATCTTAGCAAATTGAGATCGTGTGATGTAATCTTGAGTAGCCTTCCTTCCATCATGAATTATACCATTTGTGACTGTGAAGCCAGGTAGTGGTTGGAGTGAATTGTTAGGATTGTCGTACGAGAATTAGGATGGTTCATCGACCCTGACCAATGCTGATTATATTGATGCTGGTTGCCAAGAAAGTTGTTGACGTTTCTTTTTATTAACAAAGTTAGAATCTTCAACTACCTCTTACATGAGTGGCTGTTGTAAGTTGGACTCAGTATGCTGGGTTAAACTAGTTAGCAGATTCAACTGCTTGATTATAGCCGCCAATTGAGCCATAATTGATTCGGCCGGCTCAGTCTCAGTGATGCTGGTGATTCTCCTCGGCTGATTTTTCTCATTCTGTTATTGCCAACTAGTAGTGGCCATTATATAAGATAGTGGATGCAGCCCTGTATGCTTTGCCAATATAGATCCACCCGATGCTGCATCTACCAGTATTCTTGGGGGCCCAAGTAGCCCATTATAACAGAGCAAATCCATTGCTTCTCATTGAATCTGAGTTGAGGGCACTCTCGGAGAAGATTCCAGAAACGCTCACAAGCCTCACTCAAAGGTTCTCCATTAGACTGTTAGAACTGGGTGATTCCATTCTGTAATTTAAGCATCTTGCTCGGTGGAAAATACTTCAATAGGAATTTGGTACTCAAATCTTCCCATGTAGTGACATGCTATAGTGAATTATACCCTGCTAATGCCTTATGTCTAAGAAAGAAGACGAACAACCTAAGCTTGTCCTGATTATGTGGAACTCCATGCACCTTAAGTGTCTCCGGAACTTTCTTGAACCGGCCTAGGTAGACATTGGGGTCTTTCAGAGGCCCCCCACCAAATGGGTTCTGCTGGACATGGATATTAATGCCAACTTGAGTTCAAAGCTATTGGCATTTATTGGTGGCAACTCTACTCCTCTATAGTTTTGGTTCGGTACGGGACGAAGATAGTCACGTATAGGTGTCTGACCTTCTTCAAGATCGGCCTGAGCCTGCAATTGTGGATGCTGGAAGAGCTGCTGAGGTATATTATTCACTCGAGCCTCAAGATTTTGCATGAACTGATTTTATTGAGTCACTACCCCAAAAAATCACCTTTCATCTCCTCTTGCCTCATATTCTCCGATAATCGGCCATCTCGTATAATGAGTTTCTCCATGTTCTGTATCTTCGCACATTTGCTTTAATTTTCGGGTAATAAAGAAACAAGATTATCTTTTTCTTTAGACCGGGATTGCATACACTGCCTAAGATCACAAACAAAGAGAACAGGATAAAAATTAAAAAAAAAAAAAAGAAAAATAAAGTGCAGAAAAATAAATGTCTAGCCTAATGCTGAACTATTTATCAAGAGAGAAAGCAACACTATTACCAATCCCCGCCAATAGCGCCACAAACTTGACACAGTATTTCTATCCCCTAGTGTTGCCGCAAGTGGACGATGCTAATGTAGATAGAAGTGAGCAAGGTCGATCCCACAAGGACTGTTCACCTGTGTCAATTTAGTAATCCGATTGTAATAATCCAACCCTATTTAGACTCTCAAATAAAGGTGATTGTTTGATTATTAAACTAAAAAGCACAAAAAAAGTGAATAAAGTAAATAGAATGCTCAAATAAGCAACAAGTAATCACGAATGAATAAATCAAATGGAAGAACGTATTCCAGGGTTCAATTTCGGCTATGTTTTACTATGTTCAATGACCTTAATATTATAGACTTTTAGACCGAATTCAAATTCTTATTAGGCGACACTACTCTAGTTAACCCTCCTCTCGGACGATGTTATTTTGTTGATTACGTACGAATAATTACCCTCTCGGGCTAACTATTACGTATGTAACTTCTAAGGGCTCATAAAACCAATGTCTACACAAGTATTTCACTCATCTCGGACGACTATTGATGCCTATGGTATATGTTGTGTGCCTATAACAATCCTTCCCTCTCGGGCATCGAGTTATTAAGCAAGTAGAGCCAAAGAAGTGATCAATTCACAAAAACTCATAGAATAAACCAACACATACTATAAGAATATTGAACGGAGTCTAAGATACAAATGATAATTAAAGCATAGTCAAACGTAAACCTACTTTCTTGTCCTAGAACACAAAAGTGTTTAGCTATATCCATAATTCTAACATATGTTTAAGACAAACATAAGAAGAAATTAATAATATACGACTGAACCCGGAGTTTTCAATCTCAATCTTATTCTCTTTGCACCTTTTGCTCTTCTATTCAAGCCTCCAAGATGATTATTATGATTAGTAATGCCTCTTTTCGGAGTTGGAGAACCCTTATTTATAAGTTGGGAAGGTTTGGTATCGGAACGTGCCCAAAACTGGTCCAAAACGCATGAACCGACTATTAAATCTAACCAGATTGCCCTGTGCAGCCAATCTTGCACGATCGGTCTGACTCGGTAGAATAAACTTCGAATTTTGGAACCTCTTTTTGCGCGGCCAGGTTGCACAATCTGGCTGGTTTTTACTTTTCCCCAGTTCAAGGCTGGCTTTAAGCTATTTTGGCTCGTCCGGTCCATATTTTAACTTCCTATTCGTGCCATTTTCACCTCTAATTGCTTCTTTTCTCCCGGACCTCATTCCAACGCATTTTGGCCCTAAAATATAAAAGTTTTACTACAAAATAAGCAAACACGTTATTCAGCTCAAGATAATCAAATACCACAAAACAACTGAATGAATATGCAAACATTACCAAAATACTCGTATAAATCGACTTAAATGCATGTATATACTACGTGTATCGGTTGGATCCAGCTAGGGACCCATGTGGGTTGAAATTGCTGGTCTTCTAAATTTCATCTGGTACGTGACACCTCGCGTGACTTTTAGTGAATTTCGGGGAGAAAAATTCCGCAATTTTTATTACATGATGGGCATAAATTCCCTTCTGTTTTTTTTTTAGCTAAACATAAAAGGGACAAATGTGCCATCTCTTGTACTTAATGGCAACTTTCACAATTTTTCCATTTTTTTAAAATGTGTGTAAGAAGTTATTTCATTTCCTAAAATAAAACACATTTTAAATACTTACCATAATTAAAATTCTCAAATGGGTCGATTAAATTAGTAATATGAAAAAATTGGTCAAAGATTTATTAACGGGAAAGTTTCACTAGAAGATCTGAATTTTAGAGTTTACCTCAATTCGGGATCTGAATTTTGAGTTTTCTTAATTAGGGGCCTAGCTTTTAATTTTATTTTCAATTCAGAGATTACATATTAAAAAATAAGACACATTACCCAATGTATGGAAGGTTCTATACGATATATCAAAAAAATTAATACACTCTGTACTGAAAACTTCAATTAACTTTGTACCGAATATTTCGTACATCGAATAATATTTTCTATCTTTCAAGACGTAACGCCTGAATTGATAATAAAAATCGAAATCTAGGCCCTTAATTGAGGGGGAAAAAAAAACTCAGAATTCAAGTCTGAATTGAGAACCTCTAAACTTCAGGCTCCTAATTAAAACATTTTCCAAAATTCAAACTTTCAACTGAAACTTGCCATGTATTAATAGTATGATTTATTGAATGGTATGTATAAATCATTATATTTCCTAATAAAAGTATAAATTTGAATTTCATTTCCATAATTAATGTCTCAAATATAGAATTAGATTAAAATATAAAAAATATAATGGCACACAGGGAATGACTCGTAAAAATAATTTTTTTATATTGGACAAGAATTTATAAATAGCTTAATTAATTAACATTTGTCAATCGACAACCCATAAATAATATATATATATATATATATATATATATATATAATAATTAAGAATGTTACTTAAATTTTGAGAGCTGTTGGTGGCAAAATCAGACCGACGCAGTTCACTCGACATTTTAAATGAGCTAGGTTTTAAAAATTGTGGCCCACAATCCCATCAGACTAAACATGTCTGAAAATCACATTATATATTTAGAAAATTGATCGGACTTTGTTGACTAATTTTTATTCTGACAAACTTTAGCCCGGCCCAACCCGAGGAACTAGAAACTAGTTCCGATTTGCTACCTCTGCCGAGAGCAACTCGAAAATGCCACTTAAAACTAGAAATATTTGTACAGTTTATACTGAATATTATATCCCGCCACTAAATGTATTTATATATCCACTGCTATCCAACTGTCCCTCCCTCCTCTCTCTCTTTCCAATTTCTTTGGGACCCAAAACAGGAGAAAAATAAATTAAAAAAAAAAAGGCATAAAGAACTTACCATAAATAGGCAAAATCCTCCCTAAAAAGATCACCGCTCTTCAAAATAGGCAAATTCCCTCCATAAATTTCCGCGGTCTCTCACATTTCTCCCCCTTTTTCTCTCCTCTTCTTCTTTCTCGACTTTGTTCTATCTTCTCATCCATGGCGTTGAACTGAATCACGATTGTAATTCTATGTTCATGAAGTTTCATTCTACGATATTGTTTTCGCCCAGAGCATTGTACCCGTGGATTGAATTTCATTGTTGGCGAGTGGGTGAAAATAGTAGGTGAAATGCCGTCGTTTGATTCATTGGACGCGTATTTGTTAGCCGCAAGCGAATCTTTCTGCAGTCCGACAGCGCTATTTATTCAGATTCAGGTACCAATTTGTTGTGATTATATCTGAAAACAGAGCAGATGCTTTGGTTTAGCAATGGAAATTGAAGTTGTTGACGTTGGAGGTCTACTCTGTTTGTGTTTTGGATGTTATTTGCATGATTTTAGCTTATATTACATGTATGTAGAAAACATTGTGTGCTCGCACTGAGAGTACAGTCTGCGAAATTTCTTCCCCCCCTCTTGTCCTTTTCCTATTTTGTAATGTATATTTTTTGGGAAATATATTTTGAGTCTGAATTGCAGTTATATTTGGATTTGTACCCTAGAGTTACATTTATCAATGAATCACCAGAGATGTGGTTTAACCATGTACAGATAGATGTAGAGTTAGATGATTGTGTGTTGAATTTCTAAAAGGCCTCCATTTTTAGCTAATGAAGCAACTGGAATTCCTGAGTTAGACCAGTGTTTACTCTACAGAACTTATTAATATAACATTCTTTGTGTAAATTCGTGGAATATTTCTGTTATTAAACCTCAGAAACTGGAATACCTCTAAAATGGATCAAATTTGAAAAGAGTATGCCTACTATGCGTAGATGTATCATTGTATATATTTGTGATGTGAATGTCCATTCTTTTCATATTTCTCTCTCTCTCTCTCTCATTATATTCTCTCTTTTTAGTAAAAGCTTTTGTTTCCTATCAAAAAGTACAAAAAATCTTGATCTTTTGTCTGCTTCTAGTATAAATTTTCTGCCTCTTTTGAGAAGTCTTGATTTCGATATCTCAAATTGCTTCCATATTTCTTCGTAAATCATTCGGCATTTTTTTATTTAAGATCATGTGAAATCCCTCTTCGTGCTACAGGGCTTTGTTATTTGCTTACTTCTCGCTATTGGCTGGGGTTTGGCTTCTTATGTCAGGTACAAAACTGATGATCTTGATCATTTTGTGGTTCCATAAAAAACATGGGTCTTTTTTCTTGTTTTAAATCTTGCTATCGTATACATTTATGATTGCGTGATCATTGTGACAGGAGAAAAGAGATAAAAAGATTGAAGAATAGCATAAAAGGTGGCAACCATTTTGCTTTTCTTTGTTATGATATTAATGACCTTGAGCATTCTAGTCAGGCCGATTTGCCAAGGGTCTCTGTCATAATGCCTTTGAAAGGTTTTGGTGAACACAATCTTCATAACTGGAGAACTCAGGTGAATGATCATACAGTATAGTTGGATAAGTATTATTTATTCTTTTGTTTTTCCATCATATATTACGGACTAGTGAGATTCACTCAACCAGTAACAACTAACAACGAGCGTGCTTTTCCTTTTTTCTATTTTTTTTTTAAATATACCTTACGTTAACGACTTTATTTTTCCTTCAAAATTTACAAACATTCAGAACTTTAGTACCTCATCAGTAGATGAAAAAAAAAAAAGAACACGAAGAAACTTCTCGGTCTTGATTATGTTTTGGTCTATAATGCTGCAGATTACATCTTTGTATGGTGGTCCCCTGGAATTTCTTTTTGTAGTTGAGAGCACAGATGACCCAGCATATCATGCTGTAAAACGTTTATTGAATGATTTCGAGGTCTGTTCTCTCTTTCGCTGACCTGCTAGTTAAAATATCGTATTCTTATTTCTCTCATTGTGATATGAATGCACGTAAAGGAGGTTGCAATTGTTTTTAAATTTATAACTTGAGAAAAGTTGTTTTAAAGTGTTTGGGAAAATAACTTCAACTTTAATATGTGATTTTAGACCAAATACTAAAGCTTTTTCCAACTATTTGGTATTTTCGTAAATAAATAAAAGTTTTTTTTTTTTTTCACTCATAAGCTAAAAGGTGATTTAAATATTAATATTTCCGCTTTATATTTGACCAAAATCAATTTTTTTCTCAATCACTATTTATTTTTACTTATAAATAATTTTATCACAATTTTCTTTTTTAATCACTTCTTCAAAAGTTAAAGCAATTTAATCACTCCTTCAAAAATTAAAGTAAAGCAAAACGCCTCCTTAATTTTGTTTTGCTACTTTCAAATTTCTGCAAGAGTTGGATCTCTTTGATGGTGCCTCTTCATACCTCTGTTCAAGATACTGCAAAAATTGATTTGCTACTTATGTAGATCTTTGCAATTCAGGTAAATATGCATCCTTATGCAAGCTCATTAATCTTTGCAGGATTATGTTGATGCCAAAATTATTGTAGCTGGTTTATCAACAACCTGTAGCCAGAAGATTCATAATCAGTTGGTAAGCACTTAACTAAAATGTTATCCAATTCAATTATAAGTATCAAAGACGTAAATTTCTCGTCTCCCAATATGTTGACACAAATTTTATGTTTTCTTTTGTTAAATGCACTGATCAGACCCCTTCCGGAGATCTCAATTTGAACTAGGGTTCTGTTTCAATTCTATGTCGTTTTAAATTACTTACTAAATTACAGATTAATTGATACTTAGAATAAGCTAGTCTGATCCGTCAAAAGAAAAAAGTTGGGGAAAACAAGCTTACCTAAATAATGTATCTTAATTGTATGCTATAAACTCCGCATTTAAAATTTACCTTGAGAAACTTAAGTAAAGAGAAGCAACAAGATATTATTGCATGTGTTTTCGTCTTTGGATAGAGGTGGCAAAATCGGCCCAACCTGATATTTTAGATGGATTGGGGCATAGGACTATTGACCCAAAGTACTATTTGGCCCGAGAGGTCCAACCCGATGGGCCAAAAGCTTGACAAGTCACGGTCTGACCTGATAATCTTAGTATATATCGGGGGATAGGCCGGGCAGGGATGACTAATTTTAGGTCCAATCAAAATTTGAGCCGGCCCGACCTGACCCCGATATGACATTGGCCCAATAGGCTGGGCCCGACCGGACCGACCGAATTACCACATCTATCTGTGGACATCATATTTGGCGTCCCTGTATATTGCATTTCATGTATCATTGTAATTTTGCAGGTTGGGGTAGAGAAAATCCATGAGGATAGCAAGTATGTGTTATTTCTAGATGATGATGTTAGGCTGCATCCTGGGTCAATTGGAGCCCTCGCTGCTGAAATGGAAAAAAACCCAGAGGTATGCTGATATAAATCTTTCCATAATAGTAAACTCATTGCTCTAGATATTACTTGGTAATAGATCTTTTTAATTTTATTTTTGACTCTTGATTCTTCAATTAAAATATTGTGCAGATATTTATTCAAACAGGATACCCTCTTGATTTACCATCTGGAAGTTTAGGAAGTTACTGCATTTACGAATATCACATGGTGTGTTAAATTCTTCTTCAACTTGTTCGCAATTTTCTCCTGCAGACACCCATATAACATGTTCTTTTGATAGTCCTTGCATAACAAGAAACTGTATTTGTTCCATAATGTTCTCAGACCTGTAAAATTTAGCTGACATTATTATTCCAGGTGTCTTCATTCCTCAGATCAATCGAATTCATTTTCTGTTTTTCAAGTGTTTGAGTCTATCGTACAAAGAGAATTTTCTGTTAATCTTATTCAGGAAGTAGGCATGGGACAAGTCTGATATTTGAAAAACATTAATGGTTCTTTGACTCTAAGATGTCACAGGTAGATATACATCAGCGGTCGTAAAAGGTCTTTCTGATTCAATTCATGATGTCGATATTCTTAATCCAGTACAAAAATCGTCATAAAGCATTAATTTAACTCAAACACTTGTCTTCATTTATACATTCAACTTTGAGTGAGTGGCAACCATCATGCAAGTTTAAATTATTTGATAGGTTAGGTGGCATTCAGAATTCCAAGTAGAACCTTACAATGTCCTTAATTGTATTGCCTATCTAACGAGAAACAGAAGTCAAGGTCGAAGGCTTAAATAAATTTAGTAATTTTCTGGAGCAAGGGCAAGGTTTCTAATTTTGATAACATGAATTTTGGTTATCATTTCCTTCATCCATCTTTTTTTTTTTTTTTCCTTTTAGAAGTACATCAACTTTGTTGCACTTTTTTAATATGCTTCGGATTAGAATATTTTCGACATTGTTTAAGTTTTAAAAGTTTTTGGTAGCCCTGGCATCTTCTTTGGAATTAAAGTAGCCATCTGATATCTAATTGTTTCTTTCTTTGGAAAAAAAAATAGATAATGTGTCTATGCTAGTTTCTTTCTAAGACATTCTTTTATTTTGCTGTATAGTTTCTTATATTCTTGTTTTCTTCATTCTGCCACCTTGACTTTTGAGTCTCATTTATAGCCTTGCTCAATGGGGTTTGCTACTGGCGGAAAAACATTCTTTCTATGGGGAGGATGCATGATGGTAAGTATCTTATACTTATTAGAAACCCAAGTCGCATATCTTTGGATTCTTATTGTAAATTTGCAAAATTGCAGATGCGGTCAGATGATTTTAGAACTGATCGTCATGGTGTTGTTTCAGAACTTCGTGATGGGGGTTATTCAGATGACATGACTCTTGCAGCTATTGCTGGTATTGTTCTCCATCTTGCATTAAATTACATATTGATCATGGACAGACTGCCTGTGACCAACCATGCAATGCATAAAACATAATATCTTGAGGTAGTAAAGCTTTTCCTGGGGGTAGGGGTTGGGGGCTATCATTACCGTACATTGCTGAAAGAATGTATTCTTGCCGATATTGGACAGGGGCTCATAAGGCACTCATCACATCTCCACCAGTCGCCGTTTTCCCCCATCCTCTTGCAAGTGACCTTAACTTCGCCAGGTTTTAACTTTAAATTGTTCATTTAGCTTCAGAAACAATATTTAGAAAAACAATACAGAAGCTTCAGTGCAGGCCCGTTTTCCTGTTTCTAAGTTTTTCCTATGCACTTAGGTACTGGAATTATTTGAGGAAGCAAACATTCGTCTTAGAATCATACACAACTAAAGTCAACAAAATTATGAACCGGGCACTATTTTTTACCCACTGTTACTTGTCGTGGGGATTTATCGCACCGTATTTTATGTCGACTATACATGTGGCTGCAGCACTAAGATACTACTACACTGGGCACTCACTCGACGAAGCATCTTTTCCATTTCGTGGTAAGTAATTTACTACTTTAGATATGTAATGTGAAGGCTTAAATGCATATGTTTAACATATTGTTGATGACTAGACGTAATTCAGTCATATGACAGCTTTACTGCATGGAATCTTTAATGATCTCTTGATTTCTCTTTCTTTGATTCATCATACACGGTTTAATTAATTGTTCATTTGCATGCTTTCTCGAGATTGATCCTCTATATAACAATTGATACAGCTATATTTTAAGTATTGGTAATACTTCTCTGTCATAGTTATATGCGAACCTTGCCTTGCTGGAAGATCAAACAACGTGGATAAACGTTTGTCTTGACTGATCAATTAGGAAAAATTGCAATTTTACTCCCATAAGTTAGTGTCACATGCAATTTTAGTTCCATTCGAATAGTTTTTTGCAATTTAAGTCTCGTAAGTTAAAAAAGTGTACAATATAGTCCTTTTTCGGCTGGAAAAAACACGTGACTGTCACGTGAGTTAGAAAATTAAGGATCTCTATCCGTTTCTGGCACAATTTGACTTGAGTAAAATGTGATTTTATAAGCCTCGTTAGCAAGATATTATTTCAAATACTGTGACATCTCAGCCACAAACGGACAGAGATCCTTAATTTTCGAACTCATTGACAATCACGTATATTTTCCGACGGATTTTGGATTTTCCAGCCGAAAAAGGATTAAAATTGTGCATTTTTAAGTCTATGGGACTGAAAGTGCGAATAGGTCATTTTAATGATAAATAAGATATCAGTATTTGTTACGAACATAATTTTTCCATTATTACTATTACGAACAAAATATAATACAGAATGAATAACCTTTGTTTTGTTAGCTTAGGAAATAATCCAATTAATAAGGGAGATAGTCTATAGTCTTTTCCAATGCAATAAAGTTACGTAGTGTCTATTTTTCTTTGATAAAGAAGTATTTTCCGTTGGTTTGCCTTGGTATCGTTTTCATACCGTTGTATTTAATGATCCTGGCCGGTTGTTTTCCGTTCATATAATGAATACAGCTCTGGTTTGGGCGAGCTCGACGACTCTATGAATTAGCAGTTTTTTATCCTTCTGACTCTATTCTTGATCCAATGTGGAGACATAGTATGTTTGTTATACCGTCCATGACTCGTTTAGGAATAACCAATTCATGAGGAGGTTGGAGTATTACAGGAGGGACTGTAAATTTAGTGTTCGCAGTGCTTAAACTAAAGTATTATGTGAAACAAATAGTGAGTTAAAAAGAGTAACACAAATGCAGTAATATCTGAGGCTTGTAACCTCACATTTAACAATTATTATTTCTTTCGAAACTAGTGCTAATTTGTTATGGTTGTCTGCAACTTTTCAGGGTTATTGTTGGCAAGCTGCCTTGGTATATGTACCATTACTGAACTTTTTTCTATGTGGAACTTAACAAGAATAGAAGTCCAGCTATGCAATTTGCTATCCCCTGAGGCTCCTCCTTTATCACTTGCATCTTATAATTGGTTTCTTGTAAGCGCTCTCTCTCTCTCTCACTCATATGTTTGGCTAAACTTACATTTTATCTTATACTATTGTTGAGAGCTTATAAACTCTTGAAATGTCTTTGACTAAAAAAAGATGTTAAACAACTTATAAGATGTAAAACTAAGCTCTTAGAACTTATAAGCTCAAAAAAAAGTTCCTCTAATCCGTCTTATTTTTTAAGATCTAATAAGTTACACTTAGATTTCACATACTACATACATACACACATTTCACACATGCTACACACTTGACACACATTTTTTTCTCACAAAATACACACACTTCACACACTAATCAAAATGTGTCTTTGATAGTGACTTTCAAATTAGTCCCCAAATTCATAGGTAAATCACTCATTCAATTGCAAGCTTATAAGCTATTTTATCCAAACATTTAGGTTGCATGTGGATAGAAGGATTTGGTGATGAATTTGAAATTAATAGTTTCAAGTCCATTAATGTTGTTTGAATTACCATGGGTTTGGAATCCATATTTCATTTTTGATCTAGGATTTGAGTGGATTTTCCATTAATACTAAATCCATCAATTTCAAATCTCTCCATGCAAACACAACCTTAATTAACTTATAGGCTCTTGAAAGATTATATGTATAAGCTTTTGAAACAACTTTTGAAATAAGCTTAGCCAAACACCCTATAAGGCCATATATCCTTGAAATCATGACTGATTCACATCTGAGCAGGTATTTGCTGCAATGCTAGTTGACAATTTTCTGTACCCGATATCTGCATTCCGATCACATTTTTCTCAATACATAAATTGGTCTGGTATTCGATATTACTTGAAGAATGGGAAGATATATAAGGTATGGCTATTCTATTTCTTCCCCATTTCTTCTATTCCAAAAACCACTTCTGGCTATTTATGCACGAGGCACCAACATTAATCGGAAAAAGAAAACAACAACAACGATAATAATAGTAAGTCTGAAAGTGCTAAAGATTATACAAAACCAACTTACTTTCATTTAGATTTCAAGAAAAGAAACCAAGAAGACCAGAAACCGTAAGGATCTGCAAGCGTGATTTGTAAATAATGGTGCTTCGGAAAAGTGATTTAAATTGATTATTGTGGTGAACTGAGAATTTAGTAATGTTTGAGAATAAAGTGATTTTAGACAAATTATAAGTGATTTTTATGTGGGATGTTTGCAAAACAAAAAACACTTCTTAACAAGTGTAATTTACACAAGTACCATTTTATTTATTGTTAGTTGTTATTAAGTTCCAGACATTTACAAACCCAAATCCATCCAAAAGCTGGGATTTGGTGGATTGTGAGAAGCTGTTTTTAAGCACTTTTCAAAATTGATTTTCTGTCTGAAAAGTGGGTTTGCAAACACAACCCACAGTGAAAAGTAATTTGTAAAAGTGATTTTGGGTGTGAAACTGGGTTTGCACATGCCCTCTTACAGTCTTACTTCCATTGATGATATAATGCTCTATTTATACATAGTGTTAGCTGAGAGTTTAGCAGTTAGTTCAGCTACCTCAAAGCTGTTAAAACAGAATGACTAACTACTCTCCTAACCACGGTTACTAACTTAACTAATTGCTTATTTAACCATTGGTTTGATCTAGCTAATAGTCTAATGGAAAGATCAATAATCCACCTGTTTGTTGCATAACGTGTAAATACTGAATTTGAATTATGCAGATAGAAAGATGCAAGCCTAAAGAGGGACCAAAGTACACAGATTTGGGAGGAAAAAATTTGTATGGTAAAAAAGGACCGAACAACTATTCTTTACTTCGATCATTATCCAAAAGCTACGTGCAATGGCGACAACCCAAGAAGTACGACTTATAGAATGGAACAACAGATACAGGTGGTAGATATTGTGCTTCTTCTCTCTACAACTTCAGACCAAAATATTTAGAATAATCATTCTTTTTTCCTAGGATCAATAGAAGCAGGTGGTCAAATGGTTAGGTAGCGTGTTTGAAATCTGGCAACCTCCGATTTCTGAAATAAAAAGAAAAAATCCTAGATCAGATCAGGTTAATTTAGAGTGGTGGGATTTAGATTATTTTTATAGATTAGTCATATCAATTGATTCTCCAGGTTGGGAGCGATTTGTTTTCTCCTAATGTTTTGTGATTTTGTAACGTTATATCTATTCAAATATTCAAGTTTTAAGATTTCTATTTAATTTATGATTTTTTTGGGCGCCGAAACTCTGTATTTTTCGTTCAGCAAAAGTTTTAGTTTGATGAGTTTCTAATGCATGATTTTTTTCAATACAAACATAATTAGTTCTCTTGTACATGCACATCTCTTAAATCCTTGCGATTGGGTCAGGGACAGAGTTATTCAAGAAAAAATATTGTTTATCTAAAAGAAATATATCATCTTGAGAATGTATATTGAAAGGTTACTTGTTCTAAAAAATATATTATACTGAAATGTAATTTTTTTTTTGAGAACAAGTAATACCTAAGTGATATATTTTTATGGATTCAAATCTTAATTCGAATTATACATGCACCAAGTGTTGATGAGAATTAATGTCCAAACATACAAATCCACCAAATCATATTAGTAATGAACAGTGGAATCCTAGTCTGCGTAATCAAGTTTACCAATCTACATAAACAATAAATCACCCTACGTAATATATATGCTTGCTCTATTTTCATTACATTGTTGTCATTTTTCATTAACATAATTTATCCGTTAAACTGTGGAACTTTGTATCTAACTTTGTCGTGAGAAAATATCCTTACTAATATAGAACCAGTGTAAGTACATGGGTAAATCGAAATAATTTCACAAATTAAATGTAAATAAATAACTATTTTCCAGTAAGTTAAAATTTTAAATCATTATACAGGATAGTAGGGATGGTGTATTGAAACATTGGGTGTGTTTACTTATGGCTGGGAAGTGCTGGATTAAATCTGATTAAAGAAATTAATGAGTGTGTTTTATCAAGATTTGAACCTCTAAATCTATTGAGTCAAGTGTTAATTAAACACACCCCTGAGTTCCTGGTAGTTATGAGTTGGAAAACTGGAGCAGATTTCATGAATAAATATTGTTAAAATCATTAGTCGTCAATTTTTTAGTCACTGAAATGTTGGGGGACAAACACGTGTGCCTAGCGGACTACTTTAGTAAAGTCAAGACTTTTAAGGGTTGTTTGGTTTAGGCCTAAGTAGGTCAGGGAAAATTTTTACTTTGAAATTCTAGAATTTAAAAATAAAAGTAAATAGTAAAGATGTATGTTTGTTTTGAGATTGTATAGGGTAGGATTGTACTGTAGATGCCAAATCAATGTTGAAAAATAGAGATATGTATTTGATTGTGTATAGGATAGGTGTAGGTAGGTTTTATAGGATAAGATTGTATTGGATGAAATATTTTGAGTTAAAATTTAAAAAAAAATGGAGATTGAGTATTTTAGCATCCAAAATCCATCCGTGCTAATCCTAAACCAAACAATCCCTTAGATATCTGGCTTTTACGAAAATATCGATGTTCTTAAAATTTTCAGAAATAATGGTGAAATATCGATATCGGTATACTTTTAAAGAAATATTGGAAAATATTTTTAAAATAAAAAAATTAACACATATAATGCAGATTGTTACAACTAACTCAAATAAACATATTTGTATTAAATTTTTTACAAATTGACATGTTTACAACTAATTTATAAATACCAAATAATATAAATATTGCTAGGCAATATGACAAACGTTTGGGCCCATACTACTCTTTTATTCCTAAAATACAGGATTTTCGTCTCCAAAATATCTACATTAGTAAAATGAACATCAATCTGCCACACCATTAACTCCCCACCATTTCAAACAAAAAAATAAAATAAAAGGACTAAAAAAAATAAAAAATCTAAATTGACCGGTATATTACAACAAATGTGCATTATATCAACCGAATCAATACTTATCGAAAGTTCACCGATAGAAACACATTGTAGTCCTAATTTCGTTACGGGAACTCAGGAAAATTGAATATTTTGGCAAAATTTCGCGATTTTTCGATCCCTGCTCACAGCGCAAGACCAAATATCCAAACCTATTTGGATTAAATCCATCTTCTGGTGTAATGGTACCCCCATCATATAGTAGGCCCCCATCCTCTTCAAGAAACTTGTCTTCATGGGTGAAGTACAAAGAAAATGGCATCCCTATATAACACATTTCATTCATGGTTCAAACAACAATCAACGGTAAAGACCCCTTGGTACAAACTATTGGAATTTGACCTTTGAAAATTAAGTGTTGATTTAACTTCGTTTTAAATTTTAAGTGGTGGTACACTTGATTTACTAGGAATCAAAATCCTTATTTTGTTTATCAAAATATCGTGTATTGACCTTTCCAAATCTAAATTGGGATGAGTGAGAAACTAATGCATAAACCATTTAAAATATAAAGCGGGTGTGGATGAGTATCCCATCTGCATTATCAAATGCGTAAGAGTTCATGATGTGGATTCTAACTTATACTCCTTCCGTCCTGGCTGAGTTTGCACACTTTAGTCGGCACGTATATTAAGGAAAAACCTGCTTTTGCTTTGACTTTTCAAGCTTTTTTAATCTGAATTTTAGGAGAGGGATTAGTGTACTAATAATTCCCTCCCTTTTAACCAAATTCAAACCTGAGATGAACAGCAAAATGAAGCTGAAAGTTTTATTGAAGTAAACTGAATGTATTGAAGTCTTAGAAATTCAAAAAATTTACAGATAAAAAAAAAAACTGGGAAAAATTTTCCCACCTAAAATTATCACAACAGCCTGTTTTTCACCCAAAACCAAAAATGAAATTACATTCAAATTTTTCCTCCTAACACAATTGGGAAATCTGCCAAAATCACCCTATAAATGCTCACACCTCCCTTCAGAAACAGCATTCAATGCATTACAAAAAATTTCAGAAAAACAGGTTTACAAACATTAAATGACTAACAACAGGAAGGGTCCTAATGTGTCTCCATCAGATCGCAACTTGATCGCCCAATTTCTGATGGCCAACAACAAAGACGGGTCTGTTCATTATGGCAAGATCAAGGAGGCGGCTTCATCATTTGGAGTGTGCCGTCAGATAGTTCAGTATATCTGGGAATCTGCAAAGAAGCAGATTCTAGTCGGTTCGCCTGTTTTATTTCAGCAAAGAAAAGTGCAGTGTGGAATAGTGATTAGTGAACCACTGGATATAGAATTAATGAAGAGTATACCTTTTTCGAAGAGGGGAGCCATTCGAAGGCTTTCCGAGGAGATGAAAGTAAGCAAAAGCAAAATAGGCCGATAGGTTAAATTAGGTATCATCAAGTCACATACTAATGCAATCAAGCCTCATTTAACAGATGAAAACAAACTGCAACGACTCAAATACAACCTCAGTACTTTGCATTTGGACAGCCATCAAAACAAGATAAGTTACGGTTCTATGCATAATGTTATACACATTGACGAAAAGTGGTTTTATATGCAAGAACAACTGAAAGAGCTTATAAACTAGTTTATGAAGAGGATCCGTACAGGACATGTAAGAGCAAGAGATATATCATTAAGGTGATGTTCATGTGTGTCGTATCTAGGCCACAATATAGTTTAGAGGGTAATTTATTGTTTGATGGGAAAATAGGATGTTTCCCATTCACAACAATGGAGCCAGCTTTAAGAAACAGTAGAAACAGACTCAGGGGCACTATGGTGACCAAGCCTATTGAGTCAATTATCAAGCAAGTGATTAAAGATTGTCTGCTTCATAAGGTAAGTTCTAAAAAAATCAGATTTTGTTTCATCATTTAATCTTAGAACTTATGTAAGTCTCCTAAATATGTCCTAAATTGTTCTGTTTAACAATTGGGCATATTGGTGACCTTACGAACACCTTCAGCTTATGATTTTCCAAGTTCTAAATCATGCATACAAACAGATAATCCCAGCAATTAAGGCAAAATGGCCTGCACAAGCTAGTAAGCACATAATCATTCAACAAGACAATGTAAAGCCGCATATAAGAAACTACGATCCGGACTTCAGACAGGCTGCCACATCCGATGGATTCGAAATGATACTAATATGCCAGCCCCTGAACTCCCCAGACACAAACATTCTAGATTTGGGCTACTTTAGAGCAATTCAATCTCTACAAGTCGAGACAACGTCTTACAATGTTGAGGATTTAGTTGGTAATGTTCTTAAATCATTTCAAGACTTGGAGATCACTAAACTGAATAGTATATTTTTTTGCTTACAAGCATGCTTGATAGAGATAATGAAGAGCAATGGCAACAACAGTTACAAGCTGTCACACATTGACAAATCTGCCCTAGCAAGAGAAGGTTGCTACCAACTGTTCTAGTAGTGGATGAGGCAATTGTTAGGCAGGCAATTAAATTTTTTATTGCTAATGAGCATGCAGGGGGAACATACGACATTGGAGGAATTATGACTCAATTAGGTTACATTTAAGTTAGGCTTTAACACTATTAAGATAGAATCTAATGATTACAGCATAAACACAATATGTGTTAATTTTGCTTAAGTTGTAAACATTGTGATTTGAAGAAGCAAATACTTTTTGCGTAAGCTGTTTGTTTTTTAATTTTAAGAAACAACCCTCAGAAAATATTCATCATCGGGCTTAATCTAAAGGTTGAGGGCAACATTAATTATAAGCTAGAACGGCTTATAATTAAGCAACCACACACAGCCTGACCTTACAAACAGAAGAGCAATGTGTAGGGCAACATTACTTTATCAGTCATAAATGCATCATCTTTAGTAAGCTACCAACAAACACAAGCACACTTAATTTTAGTTTCCAATAAACAATCAACATACACCACTTCATATTGTTTAAAGAACCTGTAAATCACCTTTTCAGTTACCAAGTTAATACAGCAACATCATCAACAAAATACACATCAAACCCCAACATAACCAAATAGTGTGATAAAATAGTAATAGGGTAGGGTTTTCAACTTTTAAGAGAGGTTGTATTGAAACAGTAAGGGAAATGGGTTTGGGCTGGGGTGGGTTAGTGTGATAAATTAGTAATAGGGTTAAATGATTTGGGCTTACTAATCTTGGGTTTAATTAATTTTAGAATTTGTAAAAACAGTTTTAGTAATGACATTTATGTTAATATGTCCTACTTTTGAGGGTTGAGTGAGTGAAAAAACTTTCCTTTTACGGAGTGTGCAAACTTAGCTGGGACGTCTGTAAAAGGAAGTGTGCAAATTCAGTCAAGACGGAGGGAGTAAGTTAGAACACTATAGAGAAGTGTTGAATGATTACACATGTGGGTGGGCAAATGAGCATCACAGGGGTGCGGGTGTGCACGTGCTCGGCATAGCTCAATGAAGGTTAAATTTTGCCCGTCAAGTTAGATCCGATTGACCGGTCTCAAGTGATCGTTCGAATCTCCGCATGTAACCTCCAAGAGATGTAACTCTTTGGAGTTAAGGAACATCATGAATGAGTGTCATAAAATGTCACGAAACCACCATTAAAGGCTGCAATTAATGCAAAGTAACAGTTGTATATTAAAAGTCACATTTATTGTGGGGGGATGAAAAGCCAAGAGATACTTGGTGGTTACTCTTTCTTTACTTATGGCCATCATTTTGCAATTATGTTGCAATCAATAGCCCACTAATTGAAATTGACGGTACTTACAATAATATTATTGTTGTAAGGAAGACATGGGCTCCAAGAGGGACTAACACTCAGTGACCCATACAGAAATGGGTACCTAAGTCCTCTTGATTAGCTTGCAGGCATGGACTGGAATTTCGAGATATTCCGGGAAAATATCACCGAAATTTCATTTTCTTCAACACCTCGAAACGAAATTGATGGTACAATATGTTTTCGTCAACATTTTACTGAAATTTCGATAAAATTTTGACGAAAATTTGATTTATTTTTATTTCGGTAAAAATGGTGTGCAATTTGTTGTAATTTATCCATAACTTCACCAAAATTTGGTGAAATTTCCTTTTGTTTCGGATTTCACAAGAATATAGTTGGACTGATCAGAGTTCAGATGATTACCTATTCCCTCTCAAATGTCATATGGAGGTCAAAACATATATTAACAATGTGATTTTTAGGTCGATCCAAACAACCTAATCGATAGTATAACTGTTGGGAGAGACAGAGAAACATACGAGTAATATCTAAATGATTTTTGCCATTATTATTCTTATTGCTAATCTGGTACACATATTGCTTAGATAATTATGGGTGATCTATTTCATTTGAGCCTCATAGCCATTGTATGAAAAACTTCGGAATGTGTATCATATTGCTAGACAACGTTTATATATTTTAATATTTATAAATTAGTTATAAACATGTCAATTTATATAAATATTTAAAATAAATATTTTTATTTAAACTAGTTAAAAAATATGAAAAGCGTCATGTTAATTTTTTATATTTTAATGCATTTTTTAATATTTAAAAAAAATTACCAAAATTTCCACCGAGATTTTCGTAAAATTAAATAACCGAAATTTCTAACAGAAACAAAATTTTTCTCCTTGTTGAATCGGTTGGTCCGGTTCGGTTCGATACCACAAACCAGGAATGTGCACGGAGTTTGGAGATTACCAGATTTGAACCGAAATCCCGACCGAATAAATTTTGAATCGAAAAATTTGTCGATCATTTGGCTTTTTTTAACCAAACTGAACCCATTATTTTTTTTGAATGAAATGATTATTTCCTAAATTTTCGAACCGAAAACCTACCGAACCGTATCGAACTGTACATAAACGTAACTGAATACAGCTAAAAGATTAAATTAAATTATCCATAATTTTGTACTCCCTTCGATCCATAATAATTGATGTATTAGGATAAAAGAGAAGAATTAAGAATTAAATAACTTGACAAATATACTCTTATCTAATATCTGTTTTAGGGGATAAAGATTGGACCAAATATGTGATAAGTTGTAGAGACATTTTTAGGATTGAGCCCAGGGAGAAAATTGATAGAATTTATGATAAGTATTTAAAGCATCAATTAACTAGAAAAAAAAAAAAAAGTAACTAGAACGTCAATTATTATGGAACGGAGAGAGAGTAGTAAGTTATCTTTAACATAAATAATTAAATGAATCTTATATTAGTTATTATATTATTTTCAAAACAAAAGTTAGTGAATTCGAAACAAATTTAATGTAATAAAATTATTTATTTGGTCAGATCTCAATATATCTTATTCAAATTGAATCTGTTACTCAAAAGATAAAAAATCTCCAGTTATTTGAACTGAACAAAACCAAATTGAACTATTCCGCTATATTCGAAATTTCGAATCGAACTATCCCGAAAAATAAAATAATCATACCATATCATTCCGATTTTTTTGATTGATTTTGGATACTGCTCATTTATAAAATAATCAAAATTTGATATAAATATAAAAAAAAATTAAATCTCCGATCCATACCATACCGCGCACCCCCTACCACAAACATAGCCAAAATCAAGAAACAAGGTGATGGAGTGACGCTACCCCAACTTGGCAAAACCTAAATATTCCAGACTTGGGCCTCAATTCTACAAATGGATAAAACATGCTACCAGTTGATATCGTAACAGAAATTTCCGGACTCCCACAACATGTGTTATTCGGATCATATTGAAAGATCGAGGACAGAAGTTGTGATATAGACATAATGAATGGAACAGTAAAAAATAGCTTGAACTTTTCTTTCATTGATTTGAGTGCATAACTTGATACAAGAGAAATATATATAGACTAGCTACTACAAGCAAGACAAATTTCCTACTGATACATTTCAACAACTATAGTACTAAGTTAAATGTGAGTCAATAGCTATCAACAGATCCTATTGTTGTTTTTTAGTCTTCTTTGGCAAAATTCCAGTTGCTTCCATTTGGATTCTTCTTCGACGGCACATTAGCATTAATATCAGTTGGGGTACATATTTGTAGGGTGTTTGAACATTTTCCTTGGGCTCGAAGTTGATCACATCATAGGCTTAGGTGGAAGCTCAGTTAGCAAACTAGTTTGATTTGGCTTTCTTCCAACAGGCCCCCTCAATTCGAGGCAGGCTAAGGGATACACACTAAGTTTTTATCTTAGCTTGCTGAAGAATTGATGACTTAGAGGTTTGGTCAATATATCTGCAATCTGATCTGCAGATGGAACATGTTGAACTTCCAGTAGACCATTAGCAATTCTCTCTCCCTCTCTCTCTCTCACAAAATGCAAATTAATTTCTATATACTTAGACCTATCATGTAGAACCAGATTAGATGCCAAACTTATCGTGCTCAAGTTATCAACCCAAGCAATAGGCTTCTTCTTCACAAGAATACCCAACTCTCCCAAAAGAGACTAAATCCAAGATATTTCAGCAGCTAGGTGAGCAAGACTTCTATATTCTGATTCAGTACTGGATCTTGAAACTGAATTTTTCTTTTTTGAGGACCAAGAGACAAAGTTCCCACCAAGATAACACATACACCAGTGATAGATTTTATGTCATCTTGATCAGCAGCCCAATCTAAATCCAAAAATCCAACAACATCTAAATGATTTATTTTTCTAATGTGAATACCATACTCTCTTGTACCTGATAGATACCTCAAAATCCTTTTAACAACCTTTCAGTGATAATCAAGAGGAGAGGACATGAATTGGCATACCTTCTTGACACTAAAAGTAATCTCCGACCTAGTGATTGTAAGGTATTGAAGTGCCCCAACCACCCTTCTGTAGAAACTCCCATCCACCGTTAGATCACCTGGATGCTTGGACAGTTGAGCTGATGCGACCATTGGAGTTGTAAATCCCTTACAATCTGCCATGCTTACTTTATCAAGAAGCTCTTTCACACACTTGGACTGACTTAAGTGCATCCCTTAACTGGTGTAATTGGTTTTAATTCCCAAAAAATGATGAAGTATACAGAGATCCTTCAAATAGAACATCTCACCAAGTTTCTTTACCACAATGTCAATCTCCTTCTCATTGTCCCCCGTTATAAGAATTTCATCCACGTAGATGAGAAGATACATTGTGGAGCATTTTCCTTTCCTGATAAAAAGAGAATTGTCTGATCTGAAGAAATCGAAACCCATGTTTAAGACCACTTATTTAACTTTAGTGGACCAGGACCTAGAGGTTTGTTTTAAGTCGTATAGTGTCTTAGAAAGTTTGCAAACAAGGTTAGAGCCTTGCTCAAATCCTGCCGGCTGCCTCATGTACGATTCTTCTTTCAACTCTCCATTCAAGAATGCATTTTTAATGTCCAATTGCCTAACACTCCAAGAATTATGAACGGCGATGGTTAATATGATCCTTATCATTGTCGATTTAACCACAGGACTGAATGTATCTTTGAAATCGAACCCGGAAGCTTGAGTAGTAACCTTGAGCTACAAGTCTGGCCTTGTATCTTGAGACGCTGCCATCAACATTTTTCTTCATCTTAAATATCCATTTACACCCAATGAGATTTTTACCAAGAGACAAACTGGTCAATTTCCATCTTTTGTTTCTTTGCAAAGCATTTAATTCTTCCTCCATTGCCCCTCTCCATTTGGCATCCTAGAGAGCCTCTGTTACTGATCTTGGTTCGGTCAGGTCTTGAACAGTCGTATGCCAAACTTTGGGCTTAAAGATGCCGGCTCTAGCTCGAGTGATCATTTGGTGTGTTCTAGTGGGAGTTGCTTGAGAATCAGACTGCACTTGAGACTGTTTAGATGATTCATAATCAACATTTGGTAGGGAATTAGGTGAAGCACTAAATGCACCATGAGATGGGGAGTGGTTGGAATGGCTAGATGTAGAGGACGATTCGGGCTCAGTCAGAGGAGGAGATGGAAGAGGTTCATAATGAGTAGGATTGGGATTTTTTAGTGATGTGTTTACGGGTAAGGCATCTTGAATCGGAATTATGGTGATAGGTGTTGGTGGGGCATGAATCTGTGTTTGTTTAGTGGCATAGGGAAAAACTGATTCATCAAACGTAACATGCCGAGTTATTATGATTTTCCCTTGAGGAAGTAGGATTTTGTAACCTTTGTAGGCATTGTTATAGCCAATAAACGTTCCTGGAGCTGGCCTAAGTTGCAACTTATGTTGGTTCATAGGTCACATATAATAGGCAAAGGTAGACGAAGACTCTAAGTCTTGATAGGTCTGGTTTATGGCCATAGAGTTTTTCTAAGGGAATGATGTAGTTTAGAGATTTCATGGGAAGTCTGTTGATGATATAGGTAGCTGATATAAAGGCATCATCTGTAAAGACATCATCCCAAAAAACTCATAGACAATTTTGATTGAGCAAGTAGAGCCAATCCCACTTCAACCACATGTCTGTGTTTTCTCTCCACCATGCCATTCTGTTGGGGTGTGTACAGACAAGAGATCCTATGTTCTGTACCACTATTTTGGAAGAAGGGTTTGAGGCTTTGGTATTCTCCACCACCGTCAGTTTGTATGGTGATAATTTCTTGATTAAATTGATTTTCAACAAAACTTTTGAAGTGAATGAGAATGTCTTTGGTTTTAGATTTATTATTAATAAGGTATATCCAAGTAAATTCGGTAAACTAATCAACAAGATATACATAATATTGATATCCATTTCTGGATTTTATGGGTGCAGGGCCCCAAAGATCTGAATGGATTAATTGGAAAGGTTTAGTATAAACAGAGTCCGGATTAGGAAAGGGTAATCTGTGAGATTTTGCTATAGCACATGAAGAACACAAACCAGATTCATTCTTGATGTAATAAGGGACATTACAATGACTCAATGCCTTTTTGAAAACATCAAAGGCTGCATGGCCAAGCCTTTGATGCCATAGGCTTATTTCTAGACTCTTATTAATAGACACTGAACTGACGCTAGGAAAACTAGATGCTTGACACATACTAGATTCTAACGTAGGCTTGGGAATGGAAGGCGGAACAAGTTTCTTGAGAATGGCATGATTCTTGAGCTGATGTAAATTGAAGTGGTAAAGTCCCTCTCTAACAGTTCCTCGTAGGAGCACTTGATGAGTTTCCAGGTCATTTACCAAACAAATGTTAGGATGGAATTCAAAATAAACTTTATTATCATGAGAGAATTGAGAAACGCTCAAGAGATTTTTTGATATAGTAAGCACGTGTAACAGGTTTTTAAGAATGAAAGTTCTAGATGCATTTTGTGACATCATCCAAGTACTACCAATATGAGATATTGACTCACCTACACCATTACCCATGTGAAGTCTGCTTCCACCATTGTACTCAGAGGCAAGATTCAAGTTGTTGAGGTCATTCGAGACATGATTTGTAGCTCCTAAGTCGGGAAACTAGGAGCTTTCTGAGCTAAAATCGGTCCATGCTACTGAGGGAGAAGATTGAGCCATGTTAGCATTAGCACTTCTGTTGCCATTTCCTTGAATCTGTTGGGTAGAATTTTCCCCAGGAAGTGGATGACCTTGGTCAAACCTGTACCAACATTGAGCAGCAGTATGGTTAGGTTTTAAGCAAAGCTGACATTGCACTTTACTTCCCTGGAATCTGCCTCCTCTTCCCCTGTTAAGACCACCTCTTCCTCTGGAGTTGTTGAAATTTGAGGGTGCACCTCTGTCTCTGCCATCTCTGTTCTCATCTTCCTCTGCCTTGAAAGGTATTAGCAATCACATTATGAGTGCTTGGTTGCGATCCATCAGAATTTATCAAAATCCCATAAGCAGACTCAAGTCTGGATTCATAATTGAGCAGTAGAGATTGGACCTCAGGTACTGTCCATAGGTCAAGCCTTGACGTGACTAATACCATTACAGAGTCGTACTCATTTCCTAGACCATTGAGTATATGAAGAACCTTATCATCTTCTTCAAGTTTGAGATCAACAGATCCAAGAAGGTTAAAGCAATTCTTCATTTGATTTAAGTATTCCCTCATACTCAATATAGTTTTCTTTAATGTCAGAAGTTTCATTTTGTACTGCATCAGTTTGGCTTTGGACTGAGAAGAGAAGTTGACCTCCAATGTGTTCCAGATATCTTTCAATGTGTCAAGTCCCACCATGAGGACCAAAACACTATCACTTAAAGATGAGGGTATCCTTGAGGCAAGTAAATGATCTTGCCTCTTCCACCTGATGTATTCTGGATTTGGTGATTTCTCTTGAGTTATGGAGCTGATCACCATTTTCTCCGGTATGTTTCCTTCTAGATCGAGGTAACTCTCAAGATCATATCCTCTTATGGTTATGAGGATTTGTTGTTTCCATATGAGGTAATTGTTTTCCTCAAGTTTTGTGGAAATCAATTGATTTGGGAGGGAGATGATAGCTGCCTGGGGTGTTTGTGGTGTAGTTGGAGCTGGTGTTTCTGTGATTTCTAGAGTGGCCACTTTTAAGAGATAAATGGGAATATAATAGGGAGGCTAGATACCAGAGACATGTTAAAAACCTGCTTTGATACCATTAAAGATTGAGGACAGAAGCTGTGATATAGACATAATGAATGGAATAGTAAGAAATGGCTTGAACTTTTCTTTCATTAATTTGAGTGTATAACTTGACACAAGAGAATTACTTATCTAGGATATATATAGACTAGCTACTATAAGCAAGACAAATCTCCTACTGATACATCAACAACCATAGTACTAAGTCAAATGTGTGTCAATAGCTGTCAACATCCTATTGTCGCTTTTTGATCTTCTTTGGCAGAATTCCAACTGCTTCCCTTTGGCTTCTTCTTCAACGACACATTAGCATTAATATCAATTGGGGTACATATTTGCAGGGTGTTTGAACATTTTCCTTGGGCTCCAAGTTGATCACATCATAGGCTTAGGTGGAAGCTCAGTTAGCAAACTAGTCTGACTTGGCTTTCTTCCAACACATATGTTACGGTTGATATTTCATCTTCTGTTACACTCATTCAATACACGACATATATTAATTCGTGACATCATCCAATACATGTATCGGTAGGTGAATATAGTGAAACACAAGATGAAACACTAAAATTGTAACAGATGATCACATATGCAACATGTGGACATCTGAATGATCACAATATTCTCATTTTCAGGACACAATAAAACTAAAGCTAGTTCTGTATGTTAAGGTTGCACATAACTAGTTTTATATTCTATAATTTTTAATTTTAGTCATTTATGTATTGAGTGTTGTTCAATTTAGAACAAAACCCGTCGCACTTTAGTAGTTGGAAATCAACATGTGAGTGGCACGTGACGCGCTAAATTGAGCTATTTATATTCCATAATTTCAATTTAAGTCTTCTATATATTGAGCTATGTCCAATTTGAGGATAAACCCCGTCGCCATTCATTTTAGCATCCAAAAATCATCACGTGAGCCGCACGTGACGAGCTATTTGTCCTCAAATTGGATAAAGCCCAATACATAGAAGACTAAAATGAAATTCTAAAATATACATGGCTAGTTTTGTGCAGGCCTTAACATACATGACTAGTTTATATTTTCCCTTTTTAGGACTAAAAAATGTTTTTAGTGCAAGCATGATGGTGAAGAATACAATTTTGGTCCTATATATTTTACACACTCTAATAAATTAAGGAATTTGGGATGAATAAAAAATGTCACTAAAATTTAGAAAAACGTGACAAATAGAATCTCAAAAAATTGGAAAACGTTATAAAAGAGAGCTCGAATCCCACAAGCATAAATTTTTTTCCAATTTTATTTATGAATGCTTTAGATTGATTTAAAAATTGTTTGGCACGTTTATAAGTGTTGTCAAATTAGCTATCAAATTATTGTAGCGGATTTTTCTTTGCCTTGTATTTTTTAGTTTCAAAGTTAGTAATTTTATCGAATTACTTTTCGGAAAACACTTAAATAATGTCATATTCGTAATATAGGAGTTACTTTTATCCAGTGACGGAGTCAGGAATTACAGTCTTGGGGGCCCGATTATCCACAATATAAAAATAGCAAAAAATATTATATTTATAACATAAAAAATGTGTGTACAAATATGGTCAAAATAATAATCTCTCTGTTCCATATTAATTAATGTTATAAGATGAAAGGGAAGAATTAAGGATAAATATTTTGACAGACATACCCTCGCTAAAGATTTGAACAAATCAAAATATCTCTGATAGATTGAAACATAGAGATATTTTAGGACTGAGTCCAGAGAAAAAATTGACAGAATTGATGAAAAATATGTAAAACATCAATTAATTGAAAAAGAAAAAAACATTTTAAAACGTCAATTAATATGAAACGGAGGGAGTATGAGCTAGTCATGTGATTAAAAAAATATAATAATACATACAAATAAAAATATAAAATAAATCTAGAAGAACAATATTCTAGTGGTCAAGTTAAGTTGCATTTAATTTAATGTTCTAAACATGTAAAATATAATTTTCTTCTATTTTAGATTCATATTACAGACATGCTATAATTTTTCAACTCAATAAGAATACACTTCCTTAAAAAAAATACAAAATAAATTTAGAAAGCAGACTATAAAATAAACACAATTAGTCAGAAAATAAAAAAATTTGTGAAGTTATTATTGTCTTTAAGTAATAAATGATGTCCTTTAAAATAGGCGATGCAAACATAATAAGTAAGAACTAGATGCAATTATAGAAAATGAACATTGCTACTAGCCTATAAAAAAAAAAAAAAAAAAAATAATAAAAAAAGCAAAGTTTACTCTAAATAAGCAAAAAGAGGACCAAAGTTTACTCAATAATCAAAATTACTCTCTGTTGCCTTTGGTAATCGATCCCTGGATCATGTAGAAAAAAGATTCAATGCCCAACTAGTACAACTAACTAACCTTTGTGTGAAATGAAGGCATAGAAAATATATGTTCATTTTTTTCAGAAAATCCCGGGGGCCAATGCCCCCCACTCCTCCCCCCGCCCTCGCACCTGCCTCCGTCCCTGCTTTTATCATAATACATATTACTTTCAATATAAAAATGTGTTATTTTGAATGTCAACATTCATACGAAAACAAGTTCCGAAAAGTAACAATTTTTTTTTGTTTGATATATAAAAGTGATAATTTTTTATGTCAAAAGTAATATTTTTTTTTATAAAAGTGATTTCCGTCTTATGAAATAAAGTCTTATAAAAGTATTACTCTTATCTTTAGGTCTCATATATATGCAAAGCCAATTTAATTACAATTTTTTTTTTCATTATAATTGAATGACCATTATTGTAGCGAGAAAAATAAACTTCAAAAGTAAACAAAGAGCCAAAAAAATTAGCACTCTTCTTTTATTTTTAGTTTAAAAGAACCCTATTTTAAACATTCTCATTGATATATATGTCCACGTTGTTCGACTAAACTGTTGACCAATAAGACCATTAATGAGTTTTTTCACAGATAGACTACACTATCTAAAAACCGTAGTCTATTAGCACAAAAATTCGCTAATAGACTACACTTACAAACAACTGAGGCACAAATGTAGTTTATTAGCGAATTTTTGCTCTAATAGATTACACTTTCACCTAATTAAAGTGTAGTTAATGCTCCAATAGACTATAATTTTAACAAAACTGAGGTCTATTAAGTGTAATTTATTAGCATAATTATTATAATAACGTGATGAAATATAAGATGAAATACGATGATGTTAGAGGTGATCTTCTATGATTTGGTTGACGTTAGGAAGAAGTGAGGTCTAATCTTATGCATGTGTCAGGTGCGTGTTTCAAACGTGTGCGTGTGTCGTAATTTAAGCTATGGACCAGTAAAGGGTGGCCTTATATAATAGTGGTAGATTAGATAATTGAAGTAAGAAGCAAGTTTGCATGCATGGTTGAGGTGGCTGCATGTGCTCATGCCCCAAATTGCTGCTTAATTCCCTAATATCACAAGTTGATCTTGTAATATAATATAATTTAACTAATTACTGAAATTACAACAACCACATCAAACTATTTGTGTTTTTCACATAAATCGTTGAGCTTTTTTTTTGTGGTACATATAAACTATATGGGTTATGATAGATATACCACCGAACTTATTTTACAATCATTTTTCGCTGGAATTCTACATGTGGCTTCCGTGTTGTCCAAACACGCTTTTTAGTAGGTAGATGAGAGGTTCATCTTCAACAATGAAGGTTATAGATATTGGGAGAGAGAAGTAGTGATGATTCAAGAATTTTTTATGGAAAAGAAAGGTGTGAAAGAATTTCACTTTTGGCATACTTTGTTGTTTGTTCAAAAAAAAAAAAAAAAAAAAAAAAAAATTAAAAGTTATCACGCGCAAGTTATGTGTGGAATTCCGATGAAAAATAATCGAAAAATAAATTTTGTGATTTATCTACAGAACCCGTGTATGATTTATATGTATCGATGCTATAAAAACAATTTAGTGATATATATGAAAAATATTGATATTTAGATGAGTTTGCTACAATCAACCCTTTAAATAATGCATAAAGTAAAATGATAATTAATTAGTGAGATATCTTTTCCTGTATGTTTCAGATATTATATTAAATATTAGTTTATGGGTTTCTTAAACATTTACGATTATTTATATGTGGAGAGTTGATATTAGCACTTATAGTAAATGCTTCTTGGACTTGTATTGATGATATTTAGAAAAGAAAACATATTATTTTGCTGATAACTTTAAGATATTTTAGGGTGGAAATGGTGCCTTTTAGCCTGTCAGAGCAATAGACAAATGTTTTGTGATAGTGTAATTTTTTAATTAAAAAAGTAGCCAGCATGTGCTAGGAGGTGTAGTAAATTATCGTGTACAGGATAATATCATCGTGTACACAATAATTTTTATTCTCATGTACACGATAATTTTATATTGTGTACAGATAAAATATTATCGTGTACATATACCAAAAAATAATTATATCGTGTATAGGATAAATTTACATCGTGTACACGATAATTTTTTTATCGTGTACATATCGTGTACAAGATAATTTTATATCGTGTACACGAAATGAAAATTCTCTCTGACAGACTTTAGCTACTTTTACATGTAAAAAGTTAAACTATGCACAAAGGCAAAAACTTGTGTGCACCCAACACACAATAGCACTATTGTGCACTTGCCGGTTTATTTTTAATTTTCGCTGGTTCAGACCAGTCCAAACCGGTCCAGACCGGTCCGAACCGGTCCGTTTTTTACCCTTAGTGAAAGTGCAGTTTTTACCCTAATTACGTTTGAAAAATTTACAGCCGCGCCCATCTTCTTCTTCCTCGCGCTTCTTCTCCGCTGTTCTTCTTTGCCGGCGTTTCTTCGCGCTGCTTTTCTTCTCGCTGCTCATTCATCTTGGTGTTTCGAAGTTGCTTCATGTTGATTCCGACGCACATATTGTGGTTTTTCGAAGTTTAGGGCGTAGGTTTTTGGAGTTGGTTCAGTGGTTGCGATTTCTGAGCCCACAATTTATTTTCGAAGATTAGGGCTTTCTATGTACGTTATTTACTATGTGCATGTTTCAGATTTTCGTTTTCATTTTAGTCTCTTGTTTATGATTTGAATGCTCTAATTTTGAATGCCCTGTTTTTTGTTTCGAGTGTTCGATTGTCTGAAAGCGGAGTTGGATCGCAATCGGAGGACTCGCAGTCGAATCGCAGTCGAATTCAGGTATAGTATAAATGTATTGAGAGTGGGGTTATAGATTTTGTGAATTTTGTGATTTTTTAATCTGTTCACACCAATATTTGATCATTTTTCGCTTTTTCATCTTTTCGGACTCCACACTCAGTCTTCCATTTACCAGCGTTGTAAATTGCACGAAATGATACATTTATGAACAAAGTTCCTATAGATCAGTCTTTGTGTCTTACCCTAAGATTGTTTGACAATAGATCATTTTTGTGTGTATATTTACACAAGAAGAATGGTTTCTTCATTTACCTCTTTCTGCTGTTGGAGAAATCATTGTTGTGGATAGTGCTAAAGCATCCATTGTTGTGCATTGTTGTGGAGAAATCATTTACATAGATGCATGGTTAGGAATATAACCAAATGAAATTAATATACACAATTATGCTATTGCGTTTTGTGTATATTATGGTACTGTAATGTTTCATGTAATAATCATCTTTTGTATTTTCCAATTTGTCTTCAATCTGATCTCGAACTTGCATTTAGTTGACTGACCCAAAGTGATGTTCAAAACTTGACGTGAAGAACTGTAATAGTTAATAATTAACATGAGCAATATGAAATTTTCTTACTTAGATTCGGTTCAAACATCTTTCCTCCACCATAAAAAATATAGTTTTGTTTAAGTTGAGCAATATGAAATTTTCTTGTAGTTTAGGTTGGATGAAATATTGATGTTATTGTTTTTATGTAACAGGTTTATATTTTGACCTTGAAATGGAAGAAAAATCTAATGAACCACCGAAGAAAGTGGGTCGTTTTAAGCAAATGATTCGTAAACCTCCTAGAATTAAGAAAAAGGTTCTTAGATCCACTGTTGCTAAAAGTATTGAAGATTCTGCCAAATTATTAAGAACGAGTAAGAAGGGCACTGGTGGAAGTCCTTCAAAGGAGAAATCAATTGGTAAGGAGAAGAGTAGTATTGAATCTGCCGGGAAAGGGAGTGTGAAGTCCAAGACTAAAGTTTCTGCTGTAAAAGTTGTCAAGGAGAAAGTTTCTGAAAAGAAAAAGACTCCTATTGGATCTCGTGGACAAGGTTCACAAGAGAAATTGGTTAGTGAGGGCAATGTTAGTATCGATTCTGCTGAGAAAATGAGTATGAAGTCCAAGACTAAGGGTGTTGATGTAAAAGTTGTAAAGGAGAAAGTTTTTGAAAAGAAGAAGGCTCGTATTGGATCTCGTGGAGAAGGTTCACAAGAGAAATTGGTTGTTGAGGGCAATGTTAGTAGTGATTTTGTTGACAGCCCTCAAAAGAATAAGAAGAGGAAAGAAAGGGGTGAAGGGCAATGTGTTGAGGAACAAACTAAGAAGAAAAATAAAGCAAAAGGGAAATTTGTGCAAGGTGAAGCTGGAAAGAGAAAGAAAGATGAAGGAAAATATGTTAATATTGATGAAGCTGAAGATGCAAAACCAAGGTAATTTAGTGTCTAGTTTTATGTTATCTATTGTTGTTTATATAGTATATCTTTGAAAACTGTATAGTGTAAAGATTTTAACATATAGTATGTGTATTTTTATATTTGTAAAGTATTGTGTTTGTTATATACTGCCCTGTTTTTCTGGTTCAAATGTGTTCGGCTGATAGTATATATGATTTTCCTGATAGTACATATCATTTTGCCTGATAGTATATATGATTTTGCCGGGTAGTATGCAAGATTTTGCCTGATAGTATATATGATTTTGCCTGATAGCATATAAGATTTTGCGTGATAGTATATATGATTTTAGCTGATAGTACATATCAGTTTGCCTGATAGTATATGTGTATTATAATTAACAGAATATTCAATATTAAGCTATACTACAGTCTTTATTTTATGTAGATGTTTTTATCATTTTCATTTGTAATTAACAATTTATTCCTTTATAAAATTGCAGGGGTTTAACTTTCCAATGTAGACCAAATGGCTTATTTAAGGTCATAGGTAAGTTGACGGATGCTCAAAGAAGGGATGTAGAAAGTATGGGCTTTGGGGGATTGCTTCATATAAATATCAGCAATAATCGCCATGCAGGGATGTTGGATTGGTTAGTAGACAATTTTGATCCTAGTAGTAGGATGATAAGAATTGATGATTTTAGGAAATTTCTTGTGACAGCTGATGATGTATATGATGCATTTATGATTCCTAGGAATGAGGGAGTTGAGGTCCCAATCTATGGGTTTTCAAAAGAGAGCCCTGCACTTGTTTCTAGGCTTGAATCTGAGTATGGCATAGCTTCTAGTGTATTGTTGAGTAAGTTAGAAGTTTTGTTTGTTGAGAGGTTGAGTAATGGAGGAGATGATTTTAAAAGAATTTTTTTGTTATATGCTGTTTGTTCTTTCTTGGCCCCAGCACCAAATAGGTTGTTGACTATTGGTGTTTTAAAAGCCACCGAGGATGTGACTCTGATTCCAAAGTTGGATTGGTGTACATATGTTATTGATAGACTGTGCTTGTCTGTTAATAAGTATATGAAGTGTCGGGGTGCTTATGTAGGTGGTTGCACATTTCTATTGCAAATCATGTATCTTCACAGGGTGAAGTGGCATGGTTTGGCTGAGCCATGCTCTTTACCACTTATCCGTCATTGGAATGACAAGAATTTGTCCATGAGGTGTAGTCAAGAGTCCAAAGCAAAGAGATACGGTGATGGTGATTTAATTGTGGATAAATATCCAATATCTAGAACTGAGGTGGGGTCTAGAAGTAATCGGGGAAAGGGAAATGGTGTTGAAACTGATGGTAGGAAGGAAAAAAGTAATGTTGATGAGTTGGAATACATTACCTTTTCTGTCCCAAACACAGAATTGAAGAATTCTGAAATTCAAGCTGTAGCTACTGATGTAAGTATTGTTTTTATTTATTCATGTTTTTTATTTATAGTATATGTTCTTTTATGTGATATAATTATTGTATTGTTTGCAGCCGCTTCATGAAATTCTTCTATATTTTAAGAGGGATGTTTCTATTGTTTCCAACTATTACATGACAAAATTGTTGGAAATTAAGAAAAGTTCAGTAGATGAAGCTGGGAATTCTTCAACCCCCGAAAACTTTGATTCACAGAAATTTTGGTCGGATGAAAAAGTGCATAAAATTATTGACGATGTTGTCAATAATTTTATGAATTTTAAGAAGATGGATTTTGATGGACCGACATTTGACATTCTTACCCCATCACCCGAGGTCGGAAAAGCTAGAGAAGGAGTGGAAGTTGATGATGAACCTGCATCGGCTAAAGAATTAGATGAGGCACTGAATTCTGTCAGTGTAAGGAAAAAGGATGCAGCAGTTGATTTGGATTTCAATTCATTGCAATTTGATGAGAATTGTGAATATGTGTCTGAACTTTTAGTTTCATTCAATCACTTGTTCTCTTCGATGGATCGAAAGCACAAAGAAATCATTGACTATTGCTTGTTTAGTGAGGAACCTGAGAAGGATATGTAAGTTTTTTTTTTTTGTTTTAGTATATTTATTTCCAATTTATAGTATTAGCTTATTAGTGACACAGTATATGTTTTCTTTTGCAGCACTGTTTGCTTTAGGAATGGGAACACTCATATTGTTCCCAAGCAAGATATGATTTGTTTGAATCCATTAAATCAAGTTTTCAAGTCTATAGTTGATACATGGAGTTTGATGATTAATCGTGGAGAAGGGGATGCAAATCGACGAAGCCGGTTTATTTTTAATACCGAGCATACTGTAAGTTGAAAATTATGTATCTATTATTTATCTATTTGTGTAATTATAATTATAATTTTTTTTTAAATAGGATTCATTGAGGAGATTGATTGAAGGTGTTGGTGAAGCAGGAGAGAATGAAAGTGAAATAATAAATTCTTTGGAATTGTGTGCTCGAGGGAATATAAATTTGTTAAAAAACGTTGATATGGTTAGTTGTATCTTAATTAGTTTTTTTATTGTTTAGTTGTTTTAGTATAACCTAACCTATTATTTATGTTGTAGATTTTTGTCCCATTTCTTCTTGGAGCACATTATGCTTGTGTTGTTGTTAATTTTGTTGATTTGAAGTTCCATTATTTGGACAATCGTAAGTATGAAGGTGATGACAATGTCTTCTTTGAAGCTGCAACATTATTGGTAAGACAATAGTTTTTTTATTTACTACAGTACATTATATAAAACATGTTAGTATATAATTTTCAGAGTTATAGTCTGTGTATAAAACATATTAGTATATAATTTTCAGAGTTATAGTCTGTCTACTTCATGTGTTTTATTCTAATCCATTTCCATTTTATTCTTTTTATAGCAATGTCATATTTCAAAATTGCTTGATCGAATTGGACATTCTAAAGCCAATGAAATTTTGAACTATGGGTTCGATAATGTGCAATTTAAGTGGCAAACAAAGAGGCATGATCAAGATTGTGCTATTTACATGATGCATCATATGATGAAGTTTGATGGTCTTGTATATCATGAACCCAATTTGGTCAAGGTAATTCTCTATTTATTTTTTAAGTCATTCCTTTATTTTGTTTTGATGACTCTTGCTATTATTAATCTTATTTTATTTTTATTTTAGGCTGATGTCCGTCGTGCTTTGCGAGGTGAATTTTGTGTTAAGATTGTTCTATCACCACTAAATGAAAGAAAACAAGAACTTCTTCGAGATGTGCAAAATTTTATCAATGGAAAGGCGGATGTGATTGCAAGAATTGCCGAAAAAAAGAAAAAATCTGCTGCTGAAAGAGGTAAAACTGTTGCTAGGAATCCTCGAAATAAAAAGAAGACATTTAAAGGTAAAAAGAAAGGCGGGGAGTGATGTGGATTGATTGGAGGCGGGCAAATATTGTAATAGAACATATGTTTTCGTACAGGTTTCTATACGTTGTTCATATGTCTTGAATGTGTGTATTTTGATGATGTTTTGGTACAATGTTGAATATGTTTTGCTATATATTTTGGATATGTGAATTTTTATATCATGAGGCAAAATGAAATGTACTATCAAGCAAAATGAAATCGTTACTGGGGTTTCTGGCTTTTTACGTATACTGTCAGATACTATAACATATACTATGTTTAAATATTAAATAAACAAAGAAAAGTTAGTATATTAAAAATATATTATCACGCAAAGTGATATTTACTATAAGGAAAAATGATGTATATTATCAGGCAAAATGATATGTACTGTAAGGCAAATTTTTGGTTATATTGAACAAATCTTTGACCGGGTTTTGGTTCGTCGACTTTATTGTGCGCATATTAGTAGATGAATGTACTATTTTAAGTAAGTAATATTATGTATTCCATAAGACAAGAATAATGGAAAAATTTATATATCGAATTATACAAAAATAAAATAATTATATCGAATTATAAAAAATAAATATACTGTTTATCATTTGGGCATATACTACGACACAATAAATATGTGTATTTTGATGATGTTTTGGTACAATATTGGATATATTTTGTTATAGCTTTTGGATATGTGAATGTTGATGAATTTTAGTATAATTTTGGATATGTTTTTGGTACAGGTATGTGTAGTGTAAGATATGATATCACGCAAAATGATATGTACTATCTGGTTAATAATGTACACTATCAGGTAAAATGAAATGTACTATCACGCAAAATGAAATCGTTAATGGGGTTTTGATACATGCTAGTTTTACATTCATGGTCAGAAAATATGACTCGGTCGAGTTGTTTAGCAACTCGGTCGAGTGAAAAATGAAGAGCAAAACGAAAAGTTGGTCAGAAAGTCCAACTCGGTCGAGGGGAATCCCAACTCGGTCGAGTTGAATACCAACTCGGTCGAGGACGATTATGACTCGGTCGAGGCAGCTTTCTGAGTTTTTACATGCATGGTCAGAAAATCTGACTCGGTCGAGTGAAAAATGAAGAGCAATACGAAAAGTTGGTCAGAAAGTCCAACTCGGTCGAGGGGAATCCCAACTCGGTCGAGTTGAATACCAACTCGGTCGAGGGCGATTCTGACTCGGTCGAGGCAGCTTTCCGAGTCCAAACTGAATATGCGCGTGTACTGTCAGATACTATAACATATACTATGTCCAAATATTAAATACACTGCGAGGCTTCAAAAATAATTGATGAGTAACAAAAATTGTATTTATAGAAAAGTAAGTATATTAAAAATATACTATCACGCAAAGTGATATGTACAATAAGGCAAAATGATGTATACTATCAGGTAAAATGATATGTACTGTAAGGCAAAATTTTGGTTATATTGAACCAATCGTTGTGTCTTGTTAAACTTGAAAACAAGAACAAGATTATTAGTAACATTTACAAGAAATTTAATTTTTTAATTAAAAATAGAAAGTTATAAAACATCACGACATTATTGTGTGGTCAAAGGGGGTATGATAAGATCCCCTGAAATGGTTGCAAGAAAGTCATCATTATCGGGTTTTTGTTCGTCGACTTTATCGTGTGCATTATTAGTAGATGAATGTAGTCTATAAGTAATATTATGTATTCCATAAGACAAGAATAATGGAAATGCGAGTTGGGAAAAATTAATATATCGAATTATACAAAAATAAAATAATTATGTTTTAAAGCCTCACAGTATATATAATGTTGTGTCATAGTATACAAAAAACGGGAAAATAAATATACTGTTTATCTGTTAAACAGTATACTATGACACAACATTATATATACTGTGAAGCTTTAAAACATAACACAACATATAATGTGAGAAAGCATAACATATACTATTACTGAACAGAATAATAATGTCATTAGTTTAACAATATTACTAAAAGAGATATATTCAGTACATATAACTAAATGATACGAACATTGGGCGTTTTTGAACCGAATTCATTGTTCTTGATTTGAGTTGGTTCTCTTGCTTTCTTCTTCCTTCGTCTTTCAAGTTGAGACTTCGCCCTTTGTGCTTTCCTCCCTTTTGTATTTGATTGAGGTGGATCAAGGATGGTATTAGTTGATTCTGTGGGTTCTGTTGGCTCTGAATTGTCTAAGAAAGCATCAATAGCTTCCTTATCTCTCACATACCCTTCTTCCATGATTCTTCTTGTTTCCTCATGTTGTTGGCTTGTCAATATCAAGTTGTAGTAATTACGTACCAATTGATGTCTCCATTGGATGGTTACTTGATGTGCTTCAATGGCTGGATTTGACTTGCTGTTTTTCTCCCAAATGGTTGATTTTGCCATTTTTGTCCATCTTTCTTTTATGTAGATCTCTGGAATGCTTTGGACAGAATTTATATGCAATACTCTCAAGCAATGGTAACATAGAATTCCACACTCCTCAAATTTCTTACAAGTACAAGAAATTAAATCCACGCTTCTGTCATATATTACTATGCTTTTCTTATTGTCAACCATATGAGATGAAACATGATAAATCATTGTACTATCTTGGCATCCAACAAGAATTGAGTAACTTGAAATGCATTTTCTGAATTCTTCTTCAAAATCTTTGAAAATTTTTGTAGTATATACCTCTGAATCTTGTTTTATGATCCCTGTCATGTCCAAATTTGAGGAAGGCTTTGATGTTGCACATGTGAACTCATCAAGTTTTTCTGTGCTCCGCCAACGCTTCACGATTTCTTTGAAGATACCATAGAAATCAGTCAAGGATGTTGTCTTCTTTGCATTGAATGATATTACTCTGTTTGTGCTTTCACTTCTTTGAGAAGATAGTATTCCAGCTGAAAAGAAATCTTTGCTCAATGCAGTGCACCACTTGTCTTTTATGCTGTACAATCTTGCAAACCAATCATTTTGTTGAAGTCCATATGTTGATATCATATTTTCCCAACATGTTTCAAATTCAACTTCATCAACACACCTGGACAAGCACTTTGTGAATTCATCCTTGAAACTGCTACTACTTTTTAGACGTGCAAACCTTGTTATTGCATTCTGGTAAAGATGCCATTGACAAAGGCGATGTCTTGTATCAGGAAAAACCTGCATTGGAGGTTGAAAATTATAAATAAGCCAGTTACTAGAAATTTTATAAACTTGACACAGTATATTTTCAGAAACACTGTAGTATATGTTTAAAACAGTATAGTACATATTTTTGTTTGTGGATGCATAATATGTCTATAGATGAAAGTTTATACTATAGTTATGAAACACACATAGTATATGTTTATAGAAGTCATAGTATACAAGGAATACTAAAACAGTATGGCTTTAGTGATAAGACTTGTGTACCTTTTCAATTGCTTTTGCAATTGCAAAATCTTGATCTGTGAATATTGTTACTGGAGATTTCCCCCTCATTGATTTCTTAAATGCTGTGAAAAGCCACTCAAATGACTCCAATTTTTCATCTGATAGAAAAGCACAACCAAACATCACATTCTTCCAATGATTGTTTATGCCTATAAAAGGAGCGCATATTAAGTTGTACTTATTTGTTCGGTATGTTGTGTCAAATATTAGAACATCTCCGTATACACTAAAATCTTCCATCATCATACCATCTCTCCAAAAGATATTGCATAATCTTCCATCTTTCATCTTCACTTTGTAAAACAAATCAACATCTTCTTCATTTTCCTCTTGTATTATATCTACCACAGTTTCGGCATCCCCTCCTTCTATTGCTTCCATTTTCATTCGGCTAATGAAGTTCAAGTGATCTTTCATGGTGTGCCCAACACCCTCTTCTCCACCAGCTTCATAAACCATATATCTGTAAGGATCCATTGGCTTTATTCCAGAAGTAACCATACTTTCTATCATTTCTGCCTTCTCATTTGTGATTTTCCTCTCAGAACGATGTAAGTGGTTGAGTTCTGGCCTAGTTAGTTCATGATTGTGAATCATACAATGTTTCACAACTTCAAATTGCCCCGCTTCATTCTTTAAAACTCTCATAGAGGCCTCACAATTTGTTCTGATGCTTGGTTTCCTTTTCCTCTTTTCCTCTAAATTTATTTTCTTTTCCCCAGCCTTGGAACACACAAACAATTTTCCCAAGATATCTCCTTTAGATGAGAATCGATTGCTTGACTTTCGAACACTGAAACCCAAGATACGAGCATGCGTGCAATACAAATCATACATTTCAAGGATTGTGTTTCTCTGAAACCCAAGTAGTGAACCAGAAACATCTATCGTTTCATTTGCACAGTCTGTCAAAAAAAAGTGAGCAGATAACATATACTGTTATGCAACTAACAATATACTATTATTTATAATAAAGTATACTATGTCAGTCAAACATTAATTCATTTGCACAGTCTGTCAAACATTAATTCATATGCATGTTTTTATTGTTACCTTCATTGATGTTCGAACCATCATCTAAGCTCAATGTGGTATGGATTTCTTCTGAACTCAATGTTTGAGTTTCAACCTCAATTTCAATCAGGTTCGAATCTGAAACTAAAAATATGAAACAAGTTTGACGTCAATATTTATAATTTATATTTAAAAATTATTCGACATCAATTGTTTGAAAATGTTACCTTGATGGATTTCTTGCCCCACGTTATCATCGAACACTTCAATATCAAGTGTTTCTTTCAATACTTCTATTAAAGATCATGCAAAAAGTCAGATACTAAACAACTTTGTTGGAAAAAAAAACCTATACTATGTATGTGAAAAAAATAAGGTACATTTATTTCCTTCTTTTTAACTTCATTGTTGTTCAATCAATCATCTAAGCTCAAGGTGGGGTGTAGTTGTATTGAATTTAATGTTTTAGTTTGAAGCTCATTTTTAATCAAGTTTGCATCAAAAACAGAAAACATGAAACATTTTTTAAATGTATATAATTTATGTTTACATATTAAAGAACATTTTTTTGAAAATGTTACCTTGGTGATTTCCTTGCCCCACTTTATCACTATGCAGTTCAATATCCATTGATTCTTTTACTTTTTCTGTTAAAAATCAGAAAATAAGCAACATTAACGTATACAATGTTTACCATGCACAACATTTTGTATAGTACAATATAATATTGAAAGTTTAACAAATGAGACGAGAACTGACAGAATCAAGATAATCCGAACTGCATATTCCAAGTGTCATTTGCACAGTCTGTTAAAAAAAAGTGAGCAGATAACATATACTGTCATTCGAATAAAAGTATACTATTATTTATAATAAAATATACTATGTTAGTCAAACATTAATTCAAAATGCCCTGTTTCATGCTAATCAAAACACCACCATTACTATTTAAAACTGAAATTTCTAAAAGCATAGTATAAAGTTAAAGTATATAGTCTGAACGGCATATTCCAATTATCAGAACCGAAGTGTTAAGAAATCAATGCAACAAACAAATTAAATCGAGAAATCAATCCAAAAATTTGAGAAACACTATTATGAAAATTTACAGATTTCATATACGAGTTTCAGGCTATTCGCTTGATTCATGCTATTCTCTTGATTCATTGCTATTCTCTTGTTCTTGTTGTTGGAATTCATAAAGAAATTAATACAAACACAGAATTCAAAATGTAGAAGAAGAAAGAGAATTGTACAAACTGAACTTCCCGATGCGGAGGCGCGAACTTCCCGAGGCGACGGTGCAAACTGAACAAGACGGTGGCGCTAATTGAACGAGGCGGCGGCGTGACGGAGGAAATGGGTAGAAGAAGTCGCAGCCAGCTGAAGTGAGGGAGAAGAAGGCGCGGCTGGAGATGGAGGGAAAGAAGTCGCGGCCAGTTGAAGTGAGGGAAAGGAGTATGGGCTTTTTTTTTTTACAGTTTTTTGTTTTAACTTAATGGGCTAATTTTTACCTAGTGGGTTAAATTGAGGAGTGGGCCCTAACAAGTGCACAATAGTGCTATTGTGTGTTTGGTGCACACAAGACCCACTCATGCACAAAACATTACACTATGAATCTGACAGGCTACAGTGTCAAGAACCCTATTTTAGGAATGAAATTGATTGTATTGCTCATTGGCAAATCAGATATTTTAGGAAAGATATTGCATCACATTTTTTGGTTATGTCATGCTTCTAATTCTGTCCGTATGCAATAAATGTAGGGCAAACCAAGTGAAATTAGTTGTCATTTCTTATCTGTTTACTCACATTTGTACTCTCTCCGTTTCAAAATAACTATCTTTTTACACACTTTGAAAAATTTCACAATAAGTATCACTTTACCAAAAAAAACTACAATTCTTTCAATATTATCTTAAACAACTTACTTAATTTAGTTGATTATTTACTTATTTCACAAAACATACCAATTAAATATCAATCCTTAATTTCTCCAAAAATAGCTAAAATGACATTCTTTTTGAAATGGAGGGAGTATTTGTTATCACTTACCAATACTTATTTGGATATATTAATGTATCTTGGCATGTTTTTTT